>JAOTNS010001115.1:0-74020 GCA_028476615.1 Culter alburnus
TAGGCCTAGTGTCCGGGATCCTCAGGCCTTGGAACCCTATGTCTTGGCATCCCCATATTAGCCTGGATTCTGCACGCACAATTGCCGCTTGCAGATCAGGAATGTAACTATAGTCTTTTGCCACCAAGGCATATACTGTCCAAGGCATATACTGTCTGGCATATATGGCTGCCAGAAGAATTCTTGCCTGATAGACCAGCGGTGAGAAGCTGAACCTCTTGCTGGGCATACATCAGCAAGTGGTTGTGGAATGATTCAAGCTGACAGGTCGATCTGGACAAACATATTTCAAGTACATTACCAAACATTTATCAAACACACTTACTATTTTGAAAAGTGAAGACTACTGGAAATGTGATGAAATACATTCCGTTTCGAAACAGACATGCTTGCTATGAGGAGTTACCTGAAAGGTAAATATCGGTGAATATTTCTGAGCAAACTCTTATTGAGAACTACAGCTTCCAGTGCCTTGTGAGCTTTAGAACCACTCTCCAGCCATTGCTTGTCTTGGTTCTCTGGTAGGCTGCCATGAAGGCAGTGTCCAAGGTACCATTTGTGCTTGTTTGTCACATGATGAAGCACACTGCTCCATAGCTTCTAAAGTACAAATCTTGTGATTAGACCATGAAGTCAAAGAATAAAAAAAAATATTAATATTGTATGAATTGTAGTGTGTACATTTTTACATTTTTGTTGTATTTAGTTGCAGGAAGAGGTGTCCAGAAATGTGATGATGAGTATTACTTACAAGAAACTGCTGTACCGTGTCTGCCTTTTTACAGCAGAACCAGAAGTGATTTACAATGTTTTTTACCCAGTGCAGCAGGATCTTTTGTCCAGATTGCTGAGCCGCCTAAGTATACATATAACAGATGTGTTTAATTGCATTTCATAATAAAACATTAGATTTTACAAATAAGCATAAACCTACAAAAGAAAAAGATTCAAGTACTTAAAAAACATACTGCAGAAATCTTCTTGGCTAAATTCTTGGCTCCATGCCATATGTCCAACGAGTGTACAACTCCTGTGCCCTTATATTGTCCAGTCATTTGATCTTGTAATGAAAAACAAAACAACGTATAATTCATAAACCCCTGATAAATATATACTACTTTTTTCCTGTATATGGTGGACTATGAAGTGTCAACTTACTCATAGTAGATGCAATTTGTGCATGAGCATTGGTGCATATTTCTGAAATCTTCAGTTCTCTAGGAAACTTGTCCATTGTGGTTACAAACGCCTCTTTCTCCATGATGACAGAATTCCGCCCAGTCTGCCTTTTATCTATAGTCACAACAGAGATGATTTCCTTCTAACCATTCTCCATTGTGGTGTAAGAGCAATACTGGGCACAGTAGCCAGGGCTATCCATTCGTCCATCAGCTGTACATGTTACAATAAATCAACAAATGAGAACTGAATTAATATTCAAAACAAGGAAGAACAATATAACAAAGTAATGACAATATGCTAAAAATTTTTGGAATTTTATGCTTTTTACTAAAATACTTAGAATATAATGCATTACACAATTTTACTCTAAAAAAATTTCATGAGGTTATTGCATAGATCAGGGGTCCCCATACTTGTTCCTGAAGGGCCGGTGTCCTGCAGAGTTTAGCTCCAACTTGCATCAGCACGCCTTCCTGGAAGTTTCTAGTATGCTTAGGCCCCGTCCACACGGAGACGCATTTCAGTGAAACCGCACAAATTTTTTATTGGATAGGCGTTTCGTCCACATGGATCCTGCGTTTTCGAAAGGTGAAACCGGTATTTTTTGAAACCGGGTCCCAGAGTGGAAAAATTTGAAAACGCCGGCTTGGCGTTGTCGTGTGGACGGGGCAATCTGTATATATTTTCTGAAACGATGATGTCATCACCCCACGTGTCGACCCTAGTCAGACGCGCTAACACCACAAAACACCACCAACAACAGCAATAGCCGACTCTACATGCTTGTGTTCGTGCTGCAGAAGCTACTGAACCAAAATAAAGTGTTATTTCTAAGCTTTGCTAAAGTTTGTATTCAGCGTGCAAGGTTTATGCGCATACTCACAGTCTTCTTCGCTGCTTTAAGTGCATTTCTGCGGCAGAAATACAGCGCCACATAATGGTCTGGCATGTATACTACATCGTTTTGAGTTGTTTCAGTGGTTTCGTGTGGACGCAGATATTTTTTGAGACGAGGAAAAAAAAGATTGGTTTAGGGTAAGCTCCGGCTTCGTGTGGACGTAGCCTTAGTAGGACCTTAATTAGCTGCTTCAGGTGTGTATGATTAGGGACACCAGCCCTTCAGGAGCAGGAATGGTGACCCCTGGCATAGATTATTTACTTTTTACAAAATCATAGGTAATCATACCTAATAAGACTACACCATCCTTACTCTTCAGACGTTGAATGGCAGCCGAACTCTTGCTCTCCCACATGTCCTTTATCGCTCCTAAGCAGTAGGTGTCCTTAATGTTAAAGAATGTATCCTTCCCTACAAAGCCCATGTTCATGTAAATGAACAGGTGTGACAATTTGTAGTAGTTATTTCCTGACAGCAGAATGTTAGTGGCCATCATGAAGTCTCCTGCCTGCATTCCAAATTTGAGCATGGGCTGTGAATTCCAAGTCCACACTTTGTGCCCATTTGAACATATCTTAAAAACAAAGATACAGAAGATTAACTCAAACGCATACAAACTGTGAAATTCTCAATTTACATGAACTACTTGCGTTGAATTATTCAACTGTATATACATTCATATTCAAAAATTAAAACTTTATGCCTTCAAACATATTATATAAAATACCTTTTTTGTTACTATGAAGAATTTTATAAAAAAACAGTTACCCATTGTAAGACACTTGCTGTTCCCCTGGAAGTCAGATGTATTTCAAATGGTGGTGAAGCCTGACAGGTTTCTTTTGTCATTTTGTTAATGAAATTACACTTCAGTACAGGTAGCTGTAGATGTATGACCAGTTGTTTCAACTTGGCTTCATATACAATAGATGCCCGTTGTCCAATTATCTCCTCCTCAGACATGACTCTGTGGCTAGCAGAAGATGTAGGGACATGTTGCTCACATAGGAATGGCACTTCATTCTCTGGTGTGAGATGTACTGTCTCTTCCAGACCAATTACAGGAAGCTCCTCAATTTTCCGAAAATCCTTAGTTATGGGATTAATATCCTGCCATGATTCAAAACAGAAAATAAAGTTCTGAAAGGTTGAAACTAAGTGTTCGAAAACTCAAAATCTTACAAAAGAAAGTTTTGCAAGATCGAAAAATAAAATTTGCAAGCTTGCAAAATGTAAAAAAATAAAAATATCTCTGCAAACATTGTTGTTTTTGAGATTTCCTTCTTCAGAACTGCAACATTTTTTTTACGATGTTGCGCAAAGAATTTTTCAGAGTTTCAAATTTGTCAGTGTTCTCCCACTGTATAGTTTGTTTTCCAGGTTTGAAACCTTGTAAATGGTGATCTGAAAACTGGTTTGCGAATGTATGAAAAAAAGTTTTGAAACTCTGAAAACAGAGTTTTGCAGGCTTGCAATGTGGTAAAAAAAATAAATCTCTGCAAACATAATTTTGTTTTTGAGTTTTCCTTCTTCAGAAGTGCAACACTCTTTTTTTACGGTGTTGTGCAATCATTTTTTCAGAGTTTCGAATTTGTCACTGTTCTCCCAGTGTATAGTTTGTTTTCCAGATTTGAAACCTTGTAAATAGTGATCTGAAAACTGGTGTGCGAATAGGTGAAAAAAAAGTTTTAAAACTCTGAAAACTGAGGTTCGAAAGGGCGAAACTTATTACATTACATTACATTTGCACTCCTATTGCAGATTATTTTTTCAGAGCCGAGTTTACAACACCCACTTTGCGGAGATACGGCCACACATTTGCGAGCTTGTGACTCACGTGATTTGTGGCAGCGTTGTCACGCAGCTCTGCTCTGAATCTCTGAAACTCAGACTGAGCGAAAATGAAGCTTTGCAACCTCGCAACTTAAAAAAAAAGCCTGGAGGGAGGGCCTTCTGCTCTTGGCCAATGCTTTGCTGTCTGCTGACGTACAGTCCAATCACAAGTCGTATTTACTGGAAAGGTGGGATTGACCGACTGCTCCGCCAATGACGAAAGCGCACAGGATACGCAAACAGAAGATCTCTGGCCACAAGGCAGTCCCGTCTAGAGCTGCAAGAACCCTCGTAAAACAGAAAAGAAGAAGCTGAAAGAACTGCGTGGGGTCCAGAGTGATCTTCTTTGCCCTTTTTCTCACTCTGGATAAGTACAGTTCTTGGAGAGTGGGGAGGGTTGTGCCAATGATTCGCTCAGCAGACCGGACTACCCTCTGTAGTCTTCTGAGGTCAGATTTGGTCTGAACCATACGGTAATTGAAGTGCAGAGGATGGATTCAGTGATGGCAGAGTAAAACTGTTTCAGCAGCTCCTGTGGCAGGTTGAACTTCCTCAGCTGACGAAGGAAGTACAACCTCTGCTGGGCCTTTTTCACAATGGACTCGATGTGGTTGTCCCACTTCAGGTCCTGGGAGATTGTGGTGCCGAGGAACCTGAATGACTCCACTGGCTCCACAGTGCTGTTCATGATGGTGAGTGGGGGGAGAGCAGGGGGGTTTCTCCTGTAGTCCACGATCATCTCCACTGTCTTGAGCGTGTTGAGCTCCAGGTTGTTAAGACTGCACCAGACAGCCAGCTGTTCAACCTCCAGTCTGTAAGCAGACTCGTCACCGTCCCGGATGAGGCCGATCAGTGTGGTGTCGTCCGCAAACTTCAGGAGCTTGACAGAGGGGTCTTTAGAGGTACAGTCGTTGGTGTAGAGGGAGAAGAGCAGCGGGGAGAGGACACAGCCCTGAGGGGCGCCGGTGCTGATGGTGAGGGTGCTGGATGTGAGTTTTCCCAGCCTCACTAGCTGCTGCCTGTCTGTCAGGAAGCTGGTGATCCACTGACAGACAGAGGTGGGCACAGAGAGCTGAGTTAGTTTGGGCTGGAGGAGTGATGGGATGATGGTGTTAAAAGCAGAGCTGAAGTCCACAAACAGGATCCTCACATAAGACCCTGGTCTGTCCAGATGCTGGAGAACATAATGTAGTCCCATATTGACTGCATCATCCACAGACCTGTTTGCTCGGTAAGCAAACTGCAGGGGATCCAGTAAGGGTCCAGTGATGTCCTTCAGATAAGCCAGAATCAGTCTTTCAAATGACTTCATGGCCACAGACGTTAGAGCCACAGGTCTCTAGTCATTTAGTCCAGTAATTTTGGGTTTCTTTGGGACGGGGATGATGGTGGAGCGTTTGAAGCATGAGGGGACTTCGCACAGCTCCAGTGATCTGTTGAAGATCTGTGTGAAGATGGGGGCCAGCTGGTCAGCGCAGGTTTTCAGACAGGCTGGTGAAACGCTGTCTGGGCCTGGTGCCTTTCTTCTCTTGTTCTTTCTGAAGAACTGGCGCACGTCATCTTCACTGAACTGAAGTTGAGGAGTGGGGGGTTGTGAAGGTGTGAATGGTGATTTTTCAAACCTGCAATAAAACTCGTTCAGATCGTCTGCCAGTTGTTGATTCACCACAGAGCTGGGGGATGGCGTCTTGTAGTTGGTGATAACTTTCAGACCTTTCCACACTGAAGCTGTGTCATTAGAAGAGAACTGATTCCGAAGCTTATCGGAATAATTCCTCTTTGCCACTCTAATCTCCTTTTCCAGTGTGTATTTGGCCTGTTTGTACAAGACTCTGTCCCCATTTCTGCGAGCATCTTCTTTGGCCTGACGGAGCTGGCTGAGTTTTGCAGTGAACCAGGGTTTGTCATTGTTAAAAGTTATATGGGTCTTTGTAGGAATGCACAAATCCTCACAGAAACTGATATATGAAGTTACAGTCTCTGTGAGCTCGTCCAGATCGGTTGGCAGCAGCTTCAAAAACACTCCAATCAGTCCATTCGAAACAGGCTTGTAAAGCCCGCTCTGTTTCGGTGGTCCATCTCTTTACAGTCTTTGCTACAGCCGCTGTAGACGCTCACCAGAATGAACGAGCAAAACTCCCGCGGCGAATAGAACGGCTTGCAGTTAATGAAGAGTGTTTCAAGATCTGGACAGCACATCTTCTTTAACAAAGTTACATCTGAACACCACCTTTCATTGATGTAAAAACACGTCCCATCGCCGCGTGATTTCCCCGTTGATTCTGAGTCGCAATCTGATCTAAACAGCTGAAAGCCCGGCAGACTTAACACGCTGTCCGGAATGGCGTCGTTCAGCCAGGTTTCCGTGGAAGCACAGAGCAGCCGAGTTCGAGAAATCCTTATTTGTCTGGGAGAGCAGAAGGAGTTCGTCCATTTTGTTGGGCAGAGAGCGGAGATTCGCCAGATGGATGCTAGGCAGCGGTGTTCTTAATCCGCGCTGTCTGAGCTTCACGAGGGCGCCGGCGTGCTTTCCCCGTCTGCACGTCCTGAAGCGTCTAAACAGCGCTGCCGCTCCGCCGACTACAACATTCAACAAAACGTCTGAATAATCGAAATCCGGTAAAAGGTTGCTCTGGTAGTGAGTGACCTTCAGCTCTTCTGCATTGTTAGGTCTGGGATATCGCATCTTCCTCTTCACAATACCCCATCGATTTTCTATGGGGTTAAGGTCAGGTGAGTTTGCTGGCCAATTAAGAACAGGGTTAACATGGTCCTTAACTCAAAACACCTGCAAAGGCCTTTAAATGGTCTCTCAGTCTAGTTCTGTAGGCTACACAATCATGGGAAAGACTGCTGACTTGACAGTTGTCCAAAAGACGACCATTGACACCTTGCACAAGGAGGGCAAGACACAAAGGGTCATTGCAAAAGAGGCTGGCTGTTCACAGAGCTCTGTGTCCAAGCACATTAATAGAGAGGCGAAGGGAAGGAAAAGATGTGGTAGAAAAAAAGTGTACAAGCAATAGGGATAACTGCACCCTGGAGAGGATTGTGAAACAAAACCCATTCGAAAATGTGGGGGAGATTCACAAAGAGTGGACTGCAGCTGGAGTCAGTGCTTCAAGAACCACTACGCATTGAACACTGTCGCATTCCTTGTGTCAAGCCACTCTTGAACAACAGACAGCATCAGAAGCGTCTCGCCTGGGCTAAAGACAAAAAGGACTGGACTGCTGCTGAGTGGTCCAAAGTTATGTTCTCTGATGAAAGTAAATTTTGCATTTCCTTTGGAAATCAGGGTCCCAGAGTCTGGAGGAAGAGAGGAGAAGCACACAATCCACGTTGCTTGAGGTCCAGTGTAAAGTTTCCACAGTCAGTGATGGTTTGAGGTGCCATGTCATCTGCTGGTGTTGGTCCACTGTGTTTTCTGAGGTCCAAGGTCAACGCAGCCGTATACCAGGAAGTTTTAGAGCACTTCATGCTTCCTGCTGCTGACCAACTTTATGGAGATGCAGATTTCATTTTCCAACAGGACTTGGCACCTGCACACAGTGCCAAAGCTACCAGTACCTGGTTTAACACTCTGAGGTCTGAAAACACGCCGGCGCGTTTTGCAGGTTTTTTTTCACATTGCAGCAAAACAGACTTAAAATACTCCGTAATTTTTTGTCATAGAGACATAAGTAATATATCAATTGAAACTATAGAATATCTTCTTTTATTTGTATACACTCAGAGTAAAAACAAAATGTTGTGCTTTTTGTAAAATAAAGAAAAACTAACATGATGCGTGATTTCTCCTCTCCCTCTGAACGAAGTCCAATCTGATAGTTCTCAGAAAATGAACTGTAACTTAGTGAATACTAATCACAGAAAAATTACACATGTCTAAAAAAACGTTAAGATGTCAGGTTTTAAATCATGTAAGTCAAATCGAAAACAAACCTTCTGTGTTTATGTAATCTGTATGAAAGAGAGCCATGTCAGAAGTCCGTGATTCAGCTCATTATCCGCTAATGCGGCCACGCCCACGGAGCCAGCGCTATTCAGACGCAAATTCTGAGGCAATACATGCATACATCATCTCAATCGTGTATTTATTGTCTTGAAAAGTGTTTATCTGGATGTTAAAGCCATGGTTAGCGAGCTCTAGAAGACATGCAGTTAGTTCCTGTTTTCTTTTCTTCTATAGATGAATTATAGATGAATTTTAGTTGAATTAGAGCCCTCCTGCTGCAGTATGAATTGGAAACTCCATTCATGGAATAGCCTCTTCTTCTTTAGATGAATTTGTGAACTAAAAATGCACATAGCGCCCTCCGACTTCAAGGATGAATTGAAAACACCAGCGCTCATAGTAATGACAGTGAATATAAATAAAAATAACTCCTCTGTATAGAAAATTGACATAAACATATGAGAATCCAATATTTCTCCAAATGTGCATGCTTTTTAAACTAAAAGCCTATATTCAGACTCTTTGCATCACAGAAATACATTATATTTTAAAGTATAATATAAAACCATTACTTTATATTGTAATAATATTTTTCTGTATGTTTCATATATCATAATGAGCTTGAGACATCACAGAAGGTTTTTTTCACAGCCTACCTGACTGAAATGCCTCATTAATATGCAAGTCATTTCAGCTCATTACTATCCAATTCTTTTGTCTTCTCAGGTGAGAATGGCCCATTTTCAGTGGTGATTCACGCCTCCTCGCATACTGTGTTTCTTGGCAAAAAGTGTCTTACAAAAACTAAATCAATATATTGTTTTATATGAAGGAGTAGGCAGCATAATTTTACATAATTTGAAGCAAAAACTCTAGTCTACAACCTCCAATACCAGAAGTCTTGTAAACACAGATTTACTATACTTTTTTTGGCCTTATTTCAGTGACTTAAGTTTTTTTTTCAAACCATGCATAAATGTTATTCCTTCAAAAACACAAACATGTACATACATTTCCTCACATATTATGTAGCCTAGTTTGTGCTGAATACAGTGTAATGACACTTTTTCCATTAATATGTTTATGAACAACTGAAAAAAGCACAAATGTCAGGGCATGTCAAAACTTCTCCAGGCCCCAAATCAGCCTCAGACTCCAGAGGGTTAATTAGCTGATTAGAGTGTGGCACCAGGTGTCTTCAATTGAACCTTTTCACAATTTCTAATTTCTGAGATACTGAATTTGGGATTTTCCTTAGTTGTCAGTTATAGTCACCAAAATTAAAATAAATAAACATTTGAAATATATCAGTCGTGTGTAATGAATGAATATAATATACAAGTTTCACTTTATGAATGGAATTAGTGAAATTAACTTTTTGATGATATTCTAATTATATGACCAGCACCTGTAGTTCTGATGTGCAGCAAAAGATTGTTGAGCTTCACAAAATAGAAAGTGGCTGTAAGAAAATAGCTAAAGCATTGAAAATCCCCCTTTCCACTATCAGGACAATAATTAAGAAGTTCCAATCAACTAAAGATGTTACAAATCTGCCTGGAAGAGGATGTGTGCCTAAATCGTCATAATGTGAAGTGAGGAGGAAAGTTTGAGTGGCTCAAGACTCTCCAAGCATCACAGCTGGAGAACTGCAGAAATTAGTTGAGTCTTGAGTCTCAGAAAGCCTGAAAAAATGTCCAAACAGCACCTACATCCCCACAAGTTGTTTGGGAGGGTTTCAAGAAAATCCTCTGCTCTCATCCAGAAACAATCTCCAGCATATTCAGTTGTCAGACAAGACTGGAACTTCAAACGTGACCGGCTTCTATGGTCAGATGAAACTAATAAAAGAGCTTTGTGATGGAATTTTTGAACTAATTAATAATGAACTAACATTTCTTTTCTTCTACAGGCCTAATAATAATAATCTAACTTAGAAATAGAGAAACAGTCACTAGGACTGAGTGTTCTGATTCAGAAACATTCTGCTGTGCTGGCTAGACAGCATCCTTCTGGAGATAAAAAATAGTCTTTGAGAGGTTGTTTTGACCTATTGAGTAATCTGAACTATTAACCCTGAGACATTTTTTGATGATCTTGTGATTCAGTTGTTCTAATCTTAATTTACTCCGGCAGTAAGCGGGACAGAGGAACTGAGATGTTTTCCTTAAATCTAAACCAATCATATTGAGACTGATGATAATGAGTAATAGATCATGCCATGCTGACTATGAAGTGTACCTGAAATCCTATAAAACCTGTTGTATTCCTTTGTTCGGAGAGAGATTCTCTGGAATGATGAGAACTCTCCCGGCCGTGATTAAAGCATATTCTGAGGCATAGACTGGAGTCTGTCTGGTTTTTAGGCTGCAGCAAACCTAAGCACTAGAGATCTTTTTCTATATTATAGTGATAGTGTTTAGTGGTGAGGAGCAATAAAGAGCTTATTATCAGGTGACAGTGCCGGTGGGGAGCACTAAAGAGCTTAGTATCAGGTGATAGGCCCCCAAAACAGGCTGAGACGTCGGCCGACTCGAACAGGTACTGAAGTACGCTCAGTAGAGTATAAATTTATTGGTTTTATGGTGTCAGGGACACCCAGGTTATTGGTTTTATGGTGTCATGGACACCCAGGTTTAAGTCAGGTGCGTAGGGAAAAATCTACCACAGCTTTTTGGCAGCAAACCAGATGGTTTTGGTGCACGCATGGATAAAAAGTACTCCATGCCCACGGTTAAATATACTGCTGGATCTTTAATGTTGTGGGCCTGTTTTTCTGCTGGAGGTCCTGGACATCTTGTTCAGATACATGGTATCATGGATTCTAGCAGATACCAACAAATAAAAATCAAAACCTGACCGCTTCTGCTAGAAATCCAATAATAGGCTGTGGTTGGATCTTCCATCAGGACAATTATCCAAAACAAACATCGAAACCAACACAAAAATGTGTCACTGAGCACAAAATGATGCTTCTGCCATGGACATCCCAGTCCCCTGACCTGAACCCTAAAGAAAATTAGTGCAGTGAACTGAAGAGAAGAAGCATCAACATGGAGCTGGGAATCTGAAGGATCTGGAGAGATTCTGTATGAAGGAATGGTCTCTGATCTCTTGTCAGGTGTTCTCCAAACTCATCAGGGATTATAGGTGAAGACTCAGAACTGTTATCTTGGCAAAAGGAGGTTGCAAAAAGTTTTGAATAAAAGGGTGCCAATAATTGTGGCCAACGTGTTTTGGAGAAAAACATTTATTTCATAATGTGATTATTTTCCTATTTGTAGTGGAGATGAGTGGTACCCGGTGGGGTCTTCTGCTGTTGTAGCCCATCCGCCTCAAGGTTGTGCGTGTTGTGGCTTCACAAATGCTTTGCTGCATATCTCGGTTGTAACGAGTGGTTATTTCAGTCAAAGTTGCTCTTCTATCAGCTTGAATCAGTCGGCCCATTCTCCTTTGACCTCTAGCATCAACAAGGCATTTTCGCCCACAGGACTGCCGCATACTGGATGTTTTTCCCTTTTCACACCATTCTTTGTAAACCCTAGAAATGGTTGTGCGTGAAAATCCCAGTAACTGAGCAGATTGTGAAATACTCAGACCGGCCCGTCTGGCACCAACAACCATGCCACGCTCAAAATTGCTTAAATCACCTGTTGTGGAAATTTTAATTTTTCATATGCTTGTTACCTGTATTCTTGTGAAATATGATGCTTATGGAACATGATATGATGTTGGCTTCATTGGTAATGTTTAACATAATGTTAACATAGATGTTAGAAATAGAAAGAGCAAGATATGGTATGGGGACATGCAAGATGTATGTTAACCCTTTCGATCGTGAGTTTAAAATATTCTAACTGTCCCCCCAGAGTGAGTTTTTTTAAGGCGACCGTTATTTTAGAACGTTCGCCTTTAATGTTTCCATAGCGACGCGTCTTGCGTGTCATGAGCGCTGAATGCAGCAACAATAACACTGTATGGATCGCTATTATTTAGTTTTTCCTTTTTTATTTAAAATATTTGCAAAATTGCTTACCATGTCATCAACTATCTGATATTCTGATTCTCAAATATGTGTAAGTGAGTGTGCTTTGTCGTTTTAAAACCTTTATAAATGATCTTTATCTTGATCTATAATGCGAGATGGGCGCCGCCATCTCAGTTTACGCTGCAGTTCGCAGAGTCCTGTCAGTCGGATTTACAGCAGGTTAATTCATCATTTTCTTCCGAAATATATGCAAGGAAGTGGCTGGTGAACTGGAAGAATAATAGAGTAAACTTTATAGTTACTTAGGCCCATTATGTGTGTCTGATATGAATAAATGTCGCCAAATTATATTTGTTATTGCTGCTTCCACTGATGTCGGACATCAATGTGTAAATTATAAACGCTTAATGTATTGTTTTAATGGTGCTTATGCATATTTAAATGCCTGAAACCTTAAAATAAACATTTTGTGCCTGAAAACACTGCATAGCTGTGATATATGACAAGAGCTGCGCGCGTCCGTCTTGTAGCCAGAGCGCGAAAGCACAGTTTGAATCTGGCAGTTATGTGACGTCACTGAACGTTCGAAATCCCATATGTGGTACCGTACGCCCAGGGGCACTGAAATAAAAACCGTACCGCTCAAAGGGTTAAAACATGTCTGTGCTAACAATGTGTGGAAAGTTACAGCCACTAAGAGATGTTCCAAATATGGTAAAAGGACAGAGGCTTCGGCCTTGGAGGTTAGAGATATAAAAGTGAGGGGAAGCTTTCGTTCTTGGTCTTACACTCTGCAGCTACTTGTGTTTCTGTATGACTGTCTGACCTTTCTTGCAAGAAATAAAAGCTTTAAAGACAATTGGACGTGTTTGTCTCTTATGCAGTAGAGTCGGGGTTGATTTTTGCCACAACAATTTGGTGTCAGAAGTGGGATTCCATGGATGTGCCTTTTGGACCCAGAGCGGACGGTGACTGATCATCCTGGACTTAATAGTAGTCTCAGCCCTACCCCGAATAGATTAAGGGATGAGGGGTCGACCGCCAGGGCCCAGAGGGGGACACCACTGGAATCAGAAAACGAACCCAGGTGGCTACACGACTCTCTGGTAAGAGATAAATTTAAATTTTATGGGGAATTAAGAGTAAGTGTGATTTGGTAAAATTTGGAAGATTAGGAAACAGGTAAAAATTTGTGATTTAAGTGATTTAAATATGAGTTTATGTGGGTAAAATAAGTTTTGAATAGAAAAAGTGAAAAAAGGGGAATTTATGATTTGGTAAATAAGTAATTAGGAAACGGGATGAACCATATTGGTGACTCTGACTGACTGTGTGGTCATGGTCGGGGGGGTTTTGGGAATTGAGGTCGGCTGCTGCAGAAAATTTCTAGGAGAAATTTTGAGCTGTATCATGCGAGCTGGAGCAATCTGTGGGAATTGAACCCGGGAGGCAGATTGTGCCAGGCTGTATGACGTATTTTTAAACATCATAAAAAAGAAGCAGTGCGATCAAGAGGTTCCTAAAACTGACCACGTTTGGCAGTAAGAGCGTTTTCCAAGGTGGAAGATTTGCAATCAGCGATACCCGTTACCGATTTTGGGGTAATAAATCTAGGCTGGGTCACACTGAAACAAATTTTGGGATTGAGCCCAGCTACAGCCAGGGTGCTGTAGTTTATAAATTTGTGAAAGCGTGACAGTCCAAGCACTCGAGTCTGTAGTAGCCTGAGCATTGAGGCTCAGCCTGTCCAATTTTGGGATAAAAGTTGGATCTGGAGGAGACGTCCACCAGATTATTAGGTGTGCACCGAAAGGAAATCCACGGGAGGCAGAAAAGGAGAACCGAAATGGGGAATCCCAAAGCAAGCTTGCAAAAAGTGAATGCAGAAAGAATTGGCATGTAGGGAAGTTGAAGAGAACTGCGATTTGGGATGTTGTTTTGTGTGAGAGCAATGTGTGTGTGAATGTAAGCAGACAATAGATTGTAGGCTAGAGGAAGCAGACAGAAGGGAAAGAAGGTAATACAAAAAAATTGGCATGTGAAGAAGTTCAATGTGAATGTAACTTACAAAAAAGTTTTGTTTATTCATCCATTAAATGGATGCATGACATTAGATGTCTAGAGAACTACAATTTATATAAGAATGGTTGAAGGAGAAAGCAGCTATAATGCTGTCAGTCCAACCAAGTAGTAGAAATATAGGTAAAATAATATTGTGGTTCTGCAAATATTACATATACAGTAGAAACCACATTGATAATATTTTTGCATCTGCAAACTAACTATTTGATAGTGAGATAAGTGGGTATGATGAAGGGAAAAATTAATTTTATGAAAGTGAAAATGAAAATTCTAAAAGAATGTTTCACTTTGGGAAAAAAGGTTGAACAGTCTCAAGTATGTTTTTATGTGATGAGCGCATTGCTATCACAATGTAAAATGACTAAAATGATTTTGGACCTTTAATGTCTAAATGTGTGGTTTTCGATGGTCAAAAGTTAAATGGCAGGAAAAATGAGACTGCCAGTTGTAACAAAGACTCAACCTGACTGGAAATTTGTAACCTCTAATTTCCATGATGTGTGAGTAAAAGACAAATATAAACATAGTTGTTTATTTGGAAATTAATGTCATTTCTGGCAAAGTCTTACTGGGCCAGAGTCAAAAGACAGTAGATAAAGTTTGATGTTAAAAGTTATAAAAGGCAAAGTACCAGTCCTGAAATCCTCAGTCTCTCTCACTCAAAGTCAGCTAAAAGCTGCTATCTGAGCGTGTGTCATAAGTGATAACAAGCTATTTATAGTGAAGCACAGTGTCTCAGCTGAAAATCATGGACACAGAGATGTGAAAAGAAATGATTGCCATGAAGAGGGAAATTAACTTTTAAATTTGTTAAAAGAAAACTCAAAGAGGTCTTTAAATTTGTAATATAGACCTTGAAGGACTGAAGTGACTATTTTGTTGAAGTTTCTTCTATGACCAGTAATTTATTTATTTTTTTTGTCTGATCTTTGTCACCACCTTGTTCAGGGCAGATGGCTCCAGGTACAGATGTCACAGAACATTACACTGAATGGACAGTTGTGAGAATTAAATTCACAGAGTATATTCTCAGCACTGATATGTTGCTGCTGAGAGAATACAGTCTAAGATTTTAGTGATTAAATAGTGCTGTCATTAACCTGTCTCCATGTTTAACACTATTAGGCAGTCCAATGGCTCCAGTGGCTCTTGAGTGCCCCTTCGCTAAGCTCCAGAAACACCTGATTCTGTTGAAGAAAACAGTCAAAGATCTGGAATGGGAAAGAGCGGGTACCAGTGTGCACGAGGTGATTTCTCAATGACGGGTAAGATCATTTCACTAAGTTTAAGATAAGTTTAAGATTTATGGAAAATTGGAATTGTGAAATTGGAAGATTGCCGTAGATGGGTTAAAACCCCTGGTCTAAATTCAACTTGGGGTCTGAATTTAAACACTGTCAGCTATGTGTGATCACAATGCTAAATGTAAAATGTAGACTTGGCGGCAGAGAAACAGCGAAACACTGGCAGTAAACAAAATTATCCAGAGACCAAAGTAACCTTCACATACAAAGGATGATGAGAAGGAACATCATTGTTGTTTGACAATCCCTGATCAAGTCTGTACACCATGACTTGACCTGCTAGATAAACCATTTGATAACTGTGAGGACGTGCTGTTTGTAGATGGCTCTGTCTTCAGAGACAAACAACGGGCCGGAATAGCGAAGGATAAGTTGTGACCATGGAATGTGAAGTGTTTTCAGGGCTACTGTCCTCTATTTGGTATAAGCAGATGAGTTTTGACCCTCACTGGAGGGGGTAGACTGACTAAAAGAATTGTAATATCAATTGAAAAACAGAGTAAAGAAAATCATTGCACAGTAAATGAGTGCACTTCAGAAGTACACCAAGCATTGGCTGAGGTACCTGCTAAATTTTGGGCTAAATATAAGAATAAAGTGGTCCTGTTTGTCAGAGAGTGTATTGAGACTACAGACTGGGCTGAAAAGAGTGACAATGTGGGTTACAGTGAGAAGTTAGGGGCTTTTATGACAGAATACAAGGGAGAAGTCAAGGTGGAAAGAATTGTGACTATCTACACAGGTGCCCATTGTTAGGTTGGGGGTGGTAGACGATCTTTGAGGTGCTGTGGTTTGAATTTTTGTTTGTGTCCAAACTAATAATAAAAAAAGTTTCTGTTTCTTTAGGAAGTGCTGGAGCAGACACAGGAGATTGTGTGTAATCTCATCTGAAAATAACCATGATTTTTCAAACTCTTTACAGAGCATGTTCAGAGACAGAGAAAGCTGGAGAAAATCTGTTTGGAGAATTAAAGATGGATTTTAGTTTAGTGTTGATGGCAAATGTTGTTTAGAGAAACTTGTCTCCAACCACTATGATCAATTGATGATGAACAATGTATCAAAAAGGGGGATGGTAACTAACGAATGTATGGCTGAAAATATGCCTGAAAATTCTAAATTAGGTTGGAAGAACCCATTTTTGGGAATAGAATATTGTTGTATTATATCAAGAAAATGCAATTACCCTGCCTCCTTGGTAAGATTTGGGATGTCTGTTGCTACACATTTGGCCAATGTATTAAATATTAGGCATTGCTTACAATATTATTGTTATTTATATTTGTTTGTTTCTAAGAAATGCATTATACTGTATGGCCAGAGATGTACAGTTATTGATAGTTAGTACAGTTATTAGATATGTGTGTGTGCCTGTCCATGAGAAGGAGGAGCAGAACTGGACTGCAGCACACAGAAGTGTGTGTGGTTCTATGTGTGTGTGCTCAAGGACATGGAGAACTGTGGTTCTACTCCGAGAACCTTATAAGGACATCAGCCATCTTGGCTGAGTTTACTGGAGTTCAAGGACACAAAAGCCAGACAGCTTGCACCTGCGAGGCCTTGAGAAGTGTCTGGAAACTTTGGGAAAGTTACAACGTACGTCAATCAAGAAGATAACCCAACGTCTGCAATAAACAGCACGAGTATAAAAGACTGATGAGTTGATTGCCTCTTCGGATACTGATACGTCAGTACCCCCGACGCCTAGAAGCCCAGAGCTGAGGACAAGAAACCCCAAGCTGAAGATGGGAAGCCCAGAGCTGACTACCTTTGACTCAAGAGTGATTACTGTATTTTATACTTTAATGATGAAGTTTTATTTGCCTTTACATTTTTGTTTATTATAAAGTAACCAATTAAAAGAAATTTAATTGATTACAAAAGCTGCCTACCTTAGCTTGATTTATAGTGTTTTAAGACTTTGAATAAGAACGTACCACAGAGGAGTCTTCTGACCAAATTGTAAGTAATTTAAAATGCTTATATTTAGGCCAGGCTCGACTTACTTTACCTAACCTGAGAATAATAAATAATAAGGTTAAAAGGTGTTAAGATCAAATACACACCGCAAAACAGTATGAAGATCAGAAATGAAGAGCATAAAATGACCGAGGTATTTGACTTCATGGTAAAGCCCATTCTTTACCTATCCTATTTAGCTTGCTAAAACAGGGTCTGTCCCCACAGAAAAAGCCTTAAACATTTTCTAACTTTCTTCACAAATTTAAGAGTGTGATGTGAAAATGAAGTAGAAGTAATCATTAGTTATCAATGAATGATAAGAAGAGGGAATTGTTGTGGAAATTTTAATTTTTCATATGCTTTTTACCTGTATTCTTGTGAAATATGATGCTTATAGGACATGGTATGATGTTGGCTTAAGTGGTAATGTTTAACATAGTGTTAACATAGATATGGTATGGGGACATGCAAGATGTATGTTAAAAACATGTCTGTGCTAACAATGTGTGGAAAGTTACAGCCACTAAGAGATGTTCCTAATATGGTGAAAGGACAGAGGCTTCGGCCTTGGAGGTTAGAGATATAAAAGTGAGGGGAAGCTTTCTCTTCTTGGTCTTACACTCTGCAGCTACTTGTGTTTCTGTATGACCTGTCTGACCTTTCTTGCAAGAAATAAAACCTTTAAAGACAATTGGACGTGTTTGTCTCTTATGCAGTAGAGTCGGAGTTGATTTTTGTTTGCCACAACACAGTGCAGAATAACTATCAGATGCAATAACTGTGTTATTTATTTCTCCTCTAACCACTGCAGGGCCAATAATAGTGCCAATAACTCTGTAGCATAAACTGACAAATGGTTGCCCTAGTGAAAAAAGTATGCTAAGTATACTTGCAGCCAGACTAATTATTAGTATATTTCAAGTGTGTTAATGATCAGTTAACTTAAAGTGTGCTATTTTGAAACAATTAATTTTGTACTAAGTATATTTTAGTTGTAATTAAGTTGTATTAAAATACAACTTTAAGTATATCAGTGTACTTTTATGTGCTAAATTGGAACAACTCCAAGTTGAAGAGATATTTGAATTCCACAGTCTCAAGTTCAACCACTCGACATATTTTTTTTCGCATGTAACGTTACTTGTGCTACTGGTGTGTTGTTCAATATAGATTTGTGTGAACGATTGTAAAATGATTCTGCCAGTGTAAACGTATTAAACATATTTACTCATATTTGGAAATTATAGGCTACACTGCATATATTAAATGGGCTTTTAATGCATTAGTCATACTGAAATAAATAAGCACAAGTAATATAATGAATTCCAAGGATAAGTGAACTTAAAAAAAATACTCAAATTTAACTTTAGATACACTACAATTCAGGATATTAAATAATGTATTTTTTAAATATACTTTCAGTGCATTGTTACAATGATCATTTTCAGCGCACAATTAAAATAAACCTCAAATATATTTGCATAAAGTGCAAATAAATACACTTAAATAAACTAAACGTAGACACTTAAAGTATATTTTTCTAAAATACTAATTATTTTTAAAGTGTGTTAAAGTTTTATTGTGAAAATGATGCTAATATACTTTTATATATTTAAAGATAGTTTACTAAAGGATTAGTAAATTAAGTTCACATTAGTTAGTATATTTGCAATATACTATAGATAAAGGGAATATATTTAAAATACAATAAAGTATATTTTTTCACTAGAGGAATGAGTACAAGCATCTGAAGGACAAAGGAATAAGTTATCAAGATCAGACTTACACCGTCAGTATTGAAGCTCTGATCTGTGATGCACCAGCAAGAGCATATCTGAAATGTATAAAGAATCACAATTCTTACGAGAGCTGTGAAAGATGTGTAATCAGAGGCAATCATGTTGAGGGAAGAATTGTGTTCAATGAAAATGAATGCCCCTCTCGATCAGATGAAGCTTTCAGAGCAGATTGCAGAGTACAGCAACCATCAAACCAGTGTCAGTCCCTTAATTCCCACAGGAATACCTTGTGTAAGCTCCTTTGTATTAGATTACATGCATTTGGTCATCTGGGAGTAGTCAGACGCTTCTTGACATTCTTGACTTGTGGCCCAAAACTCTTTAGTTTATCTGCAAGGAAGAGATAACCCAAAATTAAGTCTGCTGAGAGGAAAGATGCCAAGTGAATTCATAGTTTTGTTGTACACAGACAGGACCTGTGGTGCTGAAAAATGTGTTGTCTCCTGAGAGGTACAAGCATTTCCTGTCACTGACAGTTGACATGGCAATAATGCTGGAGTCAGATGACAGGACAAGGAATGCTTACCTCCAGTTCGCTCAAGAACTGATGAAGCACCTCGTCATGTCCAGTGCTGACCTGTATGGAAACTGTTTCCCTGTGTACAGTGTACATGGACTGATCCATCCTCATGAAGATGTCACACACTTCAACTGCTCACTAAATGAGATTAGCTGTTTTGCTTTTGAGAACTTCCTGCAACAAACCAAACAATGGGTGAGGAATGGAAAAAAGTCACCAGGCGTTGGGCAGGGCAGGATGAAAAGAGAACTACTTCTTCAAAAAGTGGCCTGCCTTCCACAAGAATCTGGAGGTTATGTCCTCATACCCCTACGCCATGGCATGGAGCACAAATCTTAAAGGTTGAATTTAGTCTAATCTCTATTTAATTAACTGTAGAAGAGTATGTAATCAAGAGTAATCATGGCAGAGCTCACAGTATCATGGGAAGGGATCATGTATCTTTCTTGTTGAAGCTACTGAAACGGTTTTGGAATCACTGGATCGAAGCAAAAGGCGGCACTCGGGGAACTGGCTGAGGAGGCAGAGAAAGGGAGGTTCTGGTTATGGCTCAGAAGGAAAGACCCCAGGTGGGGAAACTAAGGATCACTGGGTCAGCCACAGGGAGCGGTAGGGAGACGTCCCTTCTGCTGCCCCACCATCCAGAGATGTTCTGAGATTAATAGGGGGAAACATCTGTGATGGGTGGCTTCCAGCTGATGACCTTGTGGCCCATTGGCACCGGCGGAGGTGCAACAGGCAGAAATGCCCTGCAGGTATTAAGGACCTGTGCTTCTATCTAGAAGAGTACACTGTTAATGATTTTAATCATGTTAGGTGTTCCTGTAGCTGAACTAGTAGAATAAGGTGCTAGCAATGTCACAGGTTTAATTCTTAGTGACCACATTCTGATAAAAATCTATACTTTCTCCTATTCTACAAGCTGATATGGATATGGACTTATGCTAAACAAAAAAATAAAACATGCATCTTAAAGCAACATTCATTTACTGTCTTTTTCAGGCCATGTATGCCAGGGCTGTGTGTGTGGAAAATGGAGGGAGACGGAGGGTACAGTTCCTAATAATTGGATAGACATAAATAAGAAAACAGTTAGATGGCCAAACACTAGAGTAAAAGAAGCACACAAGATGAAGAAGGACCCCCAGGACGACTGGCTGATGTTTCAACTAATTAAGAGAAAAATGACTTCAGGTAAGTTTAGATTAAAGAATGGTTTGAAATATTGTTTATTACATTATTAGTATGTTTAATACAGTTGTTACAATGTTTATACATTACACAATTGTATGTGACTTCTAGGTAATGTTCGTGACTGTGAAAACTATAACCTGACCAGCCAAGCTGAGGAGGAGGAGAGAAGGTAGTGGTTGGGGCAAGAGGAAAAGAGCAAAAAAAAAAAAAAAAAAATTGATGACTATGTTGTGGTATGTTTCTCACTGAATAAACAAATCTCAAACATTGAAATCTATTAACTGAACACCATTTTCCACCAACATTCATGCTTTAAAACAAATGTTGATTTAACAGATTCTGATGAGTTGGAGGAGGAGAGCATGATGGGTAACTATTTCATATGATGGCATTATATTCATTATACATTAATTATGTTGGAGATGGATATTTCTTACTTTTGATTTAAATTCTTTTGTAGGAAACACGCTGCCCCCCTTTCCCATTGCACCAACAAAGTTAAAGCCAATTATGAATGGAGTAGCTGAAAATTCAACTTGTGAGTATTGATGACATAATTTGTTAAATACAAAAATGATTTATTATACATAACATAAAAGCCATTACAGGTTTATTTTTTCATGTTTCAGACTGAAATTCCAGCCTTGCCCAGTCCACTTGAGTTTGCTGGTGGGTCTGGGGGCAGAATGTCCACATCCAGTGAGTATTTATTCATCACATTAAATCAGCCACTCTTTTGTTTAAGAAACAATCATGCTAAATAAGAATGATCTTTGTGTGTTTTTCAGACTCTCCACATGCAAAACACAAGAAAACACAGGGCACAGCATCACATCAGGGCACAGTAATGGTTCAAGCCACAGCAACCGGTCAGATCCAGTCAGTGTTATATGATATGAGATCAAATAAATGACACTTTATTTATAGTGTTGTTGGGTAGAGTTGTCAAAATTACCAGTACTTCAGTATCAAGTTGATACTTATATTTAATTTGTGTTTGTGGGTATGATTGCTCTGTGAAGAGTTCAACGATTTTAATTTTGGTGACAACCAAAATTCACGTTTTAAAGCATGAAAAAACAAGACAAAATATAAATAAGACACAAAATAGTGCCAAAATAAATGAGGAACAGAATGCAAACAGACAAATAGTAAACATGTATTATAGCAATAAACAAACATGTTAAAGTGATAAAAATGAATATAAATAAAATAACAGGTCCAGTGATGGCTCCAAGGACTACAGTGTCAGGTCCAGACACAGCACTGGATCCAGGAATGTAAAGCCGCCCAACAGGCCCAACGGTGGTTTTCCCACAGGACGGTGAAGGTTTCTTGCACATTCGGTCTTTTCAGTGTGTCAAGGTAGTTTAATTAAACTCCATTTTATTATGACCTTGAATTTAGGTTGGAATGCCAATTGATTATTGACCATTTATATTTATAATTTAGACATTTGAATATTATATTTAACTCTTTACTCTTATTGTATTCATTCATTCATTCATTCATTCTATCTAAAATTATTTTGTTTAGTCCCATAGATCTGTATACACTTGAATTAAAGTAACACTATCTCTAGTCTAGTCAGAGGTCACAACCACTGCTACAGATAAGCCGACCAATATTACTTCTCTTATAGTAGCTTTGGTTTGGTTATGCCATGGTTTCCCATGTACACTTAGCTAGAGTAACATTACAATAAACAGAGGTAAGGCTCACCCTATTTAGGTTGGTCGATCAACATTTTGTTTTCCTAAACGGAAATTCCCTTTTTAGCCTTTACAGTCTAAGTACACTTGAACTAATGCCAAGCGTTAGTCAATGTAAATGTATCATGCCAATTACTTAATCAATTCAAAGATGATCATACAAAACATCAAATGCTCAAAAATAGAGTTAAGATGAATACCTGACATTAGAAAAATAGACATTGCAGAGTGTCCTGGACACTAAATTCTCATATACAATATGCCAGTGCAAGTATAACAATTAGTTCAAACTTTGACCTGTGGAGGGCAGTAATACACTCAGCAGCGTCTACACTGGAATTCAGAAGGGTGCTTCTCAATATCCCTCCTCGTTTCCTCGCTCCTCCATGCTCCATCCTATGACCTGGAAACCGATCGAGCTCAGCCATCTTGAAGGATATCTCAATTCTCTAATTGCACTGTGAGGAGGTGAGGATCGAGGAGTGAGGAGGCTTCCCGAGGAGTCATGAGCGAGGATACACAGGTGCATCCTTTGTGGAAGTCTTTCTCATCGAGAAACGTGACGCACACATAAATTCTCCTCCCCCTTCATATCTGTCAACAACAATTTAAATATATGCTTTAATGTATGCAGTTTAAATAAACTTTACATCTCACATATTTCAACGGGGCATCTTGTTTTATTAATATTTATAATATATATATATTTTTTTTTTAAATAGCCAAACTTTAACAACATGTGGGTAGATCCCTCGAGTGCAGCTGATGACGCTTTGAAGAGACGCTAAAGGGAGCGAGGATATATCATTCCACTTAATTCAATTCATCCGTCCTCGCGTCTTTTCCTTGTTTCCTTCCCTCAAATCCTGAAGGGGTGGAGCTAAGACGCAAGGAAAGGAAGTGAGGAAAGGAAAGGAGGATGCACAAATAAGAATTGAGAAGCACCAAAGAAGAAGAGAGCTATTTCAAGATGAGCATTTATGGTTAAAATGTATAAAATAAACAAAAAAAATTAAAAAAAGAGCGATGTTTTCTCTAGATAAGACCCTTATTTCTCATCTGGGATCATGTAGAACGCTTTGAAGCTGCAATGAAACTAATTTTGACCTTCAACCATTTGGAGTCCATTGAAATCCACTATATGGAGAAAAATCCTGGAATGTTTTCATCAAAAACCTTCATTTCTTTTCAACTGAAAAAAAAAACATGAACATCTTGGATGACATGAGTAAATTATCAGGAAATTTTAATTGAAAGTGAACTAATTCTTAAGAAACAGATTCAGTATGTGGGCTCATGAGAGATCTGCCCTGAATGGACGTGTTCTGCTCTCAAAAGCAGAAGGATCTCAGGTCTGTTTATATATGGATGTCAGCAGACGCTCCAAACAATGTTGTCAGGGAATTAGACAAGATTCTTATGATTTATTTGGAGGAAAAATACACTATTTACTGAATATTCTAACAACAATAGAGACTTTGGTGGCCTTGAAGTTTTAAATTTTACAGATCCTGATAATGTGTTTAAGATAAAATAGATAATTGGATTTATTAAAAATAAAGATGCATGGAATGTTTTCATATTTAAGTCTTTGGGTGGCATTCATTTTCTTTTAAAATGTATTTTTTGGTCGAAAAAATCCCAGTTAAACCGGCAAACTTTCATAAGCAGCACTGCTGGCTTGGCAATTAATCTATAAAAAAGTTTCACTGCATCAATACTTCATATGGTAATAAAGACATCTTGTACAAAAAGAAGTCAATCTTTAATCAGAAATGGGATGTTGGATGTAATTCTTACTGTTAGTCAGTCGCTTAATGAACAAGGTTTACTTTTAACATATTCTGAATTTATCAATAGATTTATGATTTCTGTGAGGCCAAAAGAAAACGTTGATCGTCAAACCAGTTTTTGTAGTGATACAATATTTATTTAAGATATTAATATAGTAATAGATAAATGCAGTAACAAATATATTAAAAATATAAAAAAAAAAAAAAAAAAAATATTTGCCTTGTTCAACAGTTTTGATCACTAAATATGAAAATATAACTGGAAAAGAGTATGGTAATAACAAATACGCTTTTTTTATTAATAATAAAATTAGAGAAGTATCCTATAAAATTGTACACAGAATTTACCCTGTCAAGGAGTTGCTTGAACATTTCCATTTGAATATTGAAAACTGATGTGAATTTTTTTATTTATTTAAATACATATGGCTATATTAAGCCTAAAGTACCCGGAGGTGTACCAAGCGTTCGTTTGTAAATAACTTCATCTATTCTGTCTCTTAAGTACAATGAAACATTATATTTTACTTAGGATCTATTGGCTAAACAGATAATAAGATACAATCATAGTTAGCACTTAATATTTCTGTATATGGCCAAATCATTCACAAAATCGTACATAAAGGAATGTTTACGCTCAGGCTCGAAGCGTCTAAGCCAATAAGATTTGCTGAATTCTAAACCAATGAAATTGTGCCCCGCCCCTTCGTCCAGACCGCTTGGAATCGTGGAACGCGTTATTGTGACGTCACAGTGCGCGCAGCCGCTTCATAAATCGAGTCAGTTGAAATTCAGCTCTTTGTCGGAGTTTGAAGCTGCTCGATGGTCTTGCGATCGATCTGTAGTACTGAGTGTTACAAGTCTACCGCTAGAACCAACAGGCAAATACAGTGTTCACAGCTCGTTGAGATGGAGCATCTGGCGACTGTTACATTGGACACTATGTTTGCCAACTTTCCACTGGAGCTGGAAAGTTGCAGCAGCTTTGGCTCGTTCGAGGACGCTCAAGTTGAGCCGCTGAGTGGCGCTGTGAAGCCGGCTGACAGAAAGCCCTGCAGTAGCAGCTGCCAACAGCTCCCAACAGAGGCGCCTCGACCACCGGCTGTCCCTAGAGTCGCCTGGGAGGACGATTCAACAGGTAACTGACAACGTTAATGAATCAAAAATGACATTATATATCAAAAATAACCGCAGGACACAATTACTTTGTGACTTCTATGTAACAGCATCAGCACTGTGTTTTTAACTTTTCAAGTGTTCTTGGAAATTTGCTGTGTTCAGAAACAATGCAAAAGCTGCTAATTATTCACATGAACTCGCTGCATTAGGACAGTTTTACTAGTGAATCATGTAGCTGTAATCTGTGCTGATAAAAACAATGTTTCTAATCAACATTCATTCATATACTGTCTATTGTGTATTTTTTAAAAATATATATTTTTTGCATGTTGTTATTTCCTGTTTACTTCTTCTATTTTATTATCTGTGTCTTGTCACTGTCATTCTGTCTCTCATGTGTAAACATACCTGGCAATAAAGCTCTTTCTCATTCTGATTGTTTGCAGAAAAGCGCACACAAGGGAGGAAATTCTTTGCTGGCCTCCGGAGAGCGTGGAAGTCTAAGAAAGAATCCATCCAAACCCAGGAAGAAACCCAAGTGTGTGCTTTTGTGCCTGAGGATCCATCGCAGGAGCTTCCACACACATCCGGCGTGGATCCGACAGGCACAGATCCGCGGGAGTCTGAGCCAACAGACCGTGAGTCTCCAGATATTACCACTCTGATTCATGTCTATGTCAGCCTGATGCTTCTGGGTTTAGTTTTCATTTTTCCTCGTCTTCTGCTGGTTCCTCACCTGAAAGACCACCAAAAGATCTGTATTTTTTTAGTGTGTGGAAAAAGCGCCAATTACTAAAAACTAAACTAGCCAATCAGATTTCTCTTTACCAATCTCACACCCATACACCACACAACCCACATCTTTATTTATTCTCATTCCCTCTTGCTTTCTTAGTATGTCATGAGTGCACACAGATTAATAACCAATTTGGGGAAAAACTGGCATTAGGTTAGTGCCCTTTATGGTACGCACAATTAGGATAATTACGCTGGGACTTCGATGTGAAATCTGTGCTGATAAAAACAGATGTTTCTAATCAACATTCATACATGTACTATCTTTTTTTGTCTATTGTGTATTTTTTTAAAAATATATTTTTTGCATGTTGTTATTTCCTGTTTACTTCTTCTATTTTATTATCTGTGTCTTGTCACTGTCATTCTGTCTCACATGTGTAAACATACCTGGCAATAAAGCTCTTTCTCATTCTGATTGTTTGCAGAAAAGCGCACACAAGGGAGGAAATTCTTTGCTGGCCTCCGGAGAGCGTGGAAGTCGATAAAAGGATCCTTCCAAACCCAGGAAGAAACCCAAGTGTGTGCTTTTGTGCCTGAGGATCCATCGCAGGAGCTTCCACACACATCCGGCGTGGATCTGACGGGCACAGATCCGCGGGAGTCTGAGCCAACAGACCGTGAGTCTCCAGATATTACCATCTGATTCATGTCTATGTCAGCCTGATGTTTCTGGGTTTAGTTTTCATTTTTCCTCGTCTTCTGCTAATTCCTCACCTGATCTGCACAGGTGTATTTGAGTTCATTCTCATGCTGTATATTAACATGTTGTTGTGCATTTTTCAGGATCCTTTGAATCTCTTTATTATGTGGCAAAGAAACTGAAGTCGAGACGTGGTGTCAGTAATCATATAGGATTTCGCTACTCCGATGACAAACGAGTATGTTGCCCTTTCTGTATACACATATATATTCTGTATATTTCTGTCTTTACTCTTTCAGTCCTGATGAAAACATCAGTGTTTACAGTTTTGATCAAAAAGGTACAGACTGTTAGATTAGATGTACACAAACAAAAATAAATCAGTTTACAAAAAATGTTCTTCATTTTTCAGGTGTTCATCCAATTTTATTAAGAAGAACCGGCCTGAGAAACTAGTGGAATTGGTAAGTTGAAAAGACTTTATTCTTCATAAAATGTTTTATTAAATTCTAATTTGGTAATTGATTAAAGTTTGTATGTAGACAGTATAAGATATCATTGAAATAGCCTAGAAACATCAGTTGTAAAGTACATTGCTTTCATCTTCGGCAGCCCTAGAGTGGAAAATGAAGTGTACCGGGCCTTTATTTAGGAGATTTGAGATGGGTAAGGAGTTAACTAAGCTTTTGTCAATCTCTTTTCTTTAGCCTGGGTATTCCAACCCTTTAAGTCAAGAGGCAGCTGCAATGTTGATGGTGCAAAAGCCTCCAACTAGCAAGCATGTCGTACAATTATATGATCACTTTGTCAAGGAAGATCAAGACATCTTGATTATGGAGTATCCACGTTCCTACATCAACCTGTTTGATTATGTCCAACGAAACAGAGGTAACCTGACTGAAACCGAGGTGAAACTCATCATCCGGCAGCTCATTGTTGCTCTTCATCACTGCATGAGTCGTGGTGTTTATCGTCGCACGCATATGAAAAACATCTTGTCCACACAAATACCCTGCAAGTAAAGCTGATGGACTTTGGAGACACACTGCTCGTCGAAGAAAGACGTGAGTCGGCTTTTTAAGCACAGTTCACTGATGACTTATTTACTACAGTTCACTGATGGTGTTTTACTGAACACTGAGCATGTGTTTCTTGCAGGAGATGATGAACCTCTATTAATCAGTGCAATCAGAAAATATGCTGAATGGGCAACAACTGAGGACTTACGCATACTGCTGGATGCTGGTCCCGAGAATAAGTAGTTGGTTTTGGATAAGACCACGCGTGTCCAAAGGTGAGACCAATAACTAGTGTGAAAAACATATAAAGCCCTGACATGAGTGACAGTGAAATTATCAGTGGGCATCCAGAGAAAGTCATAGTAACAAATGCAGTGTATTTCATGGTAACATTACCTTACATGAACTACATGTCTCAATCAAACATGACCAATCAGATCTCTTCTAAAAACGTTTACAGAATGCCTGGATCTTCTTGAGCACCTTCATGATGTAAAGTCACGGATGACGTTACAGGCTATGTTGGCATGACTGGTTTAAAAGAAAAACTGAAGCATAAGAAAAGTAAGTAATTTTTTTTTTTTTTTGACAGATTAAGGCCGTCTTGGCACCTCTTGACCATAATTAATATCATGCTCTCATTATTTGCCAGGTTCCCCTGCATTGGCAGCTCAGGGCCTATAGTTCAGCTGCATGGGTCATCAGCCGGGGATGGTTCACGCTTTAACCCTGGAGCGTGGATAAGACCACGTGTGTCCAAAGGTGAGACCAACAACAGGTACAAAATGGAAATGACATTGCTTGAAAAACATATAAAGCTCTGACATGAGTGGCAGTAAAATTGTTTGTGTCAAACCTTGATGAGTGTAAAGAGATGGAAAAGAGATGTTTTTTTTGATAGATTCAGGCCTTCTTGCCACCTCTTGACCTTAATATCATGCTCTCATTATTTGGCAGGTTCCCCTGCTTCGGCAGCTCAGGGCCTATAGCTCAGCTGTATGGGTCATCAGACTGGGACCCCGGGGGCGGTTCACGCTTTAACCCTGGAGCGTCTCCCTTCCACCCCTGCATGATGACACTGATGGCAACTGTCCTCTACTTGTGAACTGTTTGTGTGCCACCAACCCTCTCAGAACATTATCACGTCCCACTGATAGCGGTGCGAGCCCCACCTTGCAGCCTGACAGGAAGTGCTGGAGGCTTACATTTGGACTCCGTTCTTCCAGGCCAGACCACCATGTTTCAGACAAGCGTCGTGTCAAGCCCAGCCATTTTCCTGAATTACTGTGGACAGTGGATTTCACACAGCTTCAGTGTCACACAATTTAACGCCACACCTTGTACTGGCCTTGCTTTAATCAGTCCTTCCTTAGTGAAAAAATTACAATTAAGCACAATTTGTTCAAATGTAATTTAGTGTAACTAAATGTATTTGTGGCACACTGTAAATCTGTTCAAGTGGATCAACTCTTTTTGTACTAAGTGCATTTTAGTTGTCCAAAAGCAGTGCTGAAGTTCAGGTTGTATTAATTGTAAACTTGAAGTGTGCTAATGGCATCATTATTGTGTGCTTCTAATACAATAAAGTGATCTTTAAAAATAATGGCACAGCTTAGGAATTTGCCTTTTACTGGTATTTTACAGACACCCCCTAGTATACCAGTAAAGCTCACTTATCTGTAGATCAGAGAGACATTGGGAACAGATATATGTACACCCATGGATTCAAACCCGGGTCTGTAAATGTTAGAAAGTCATGCAAATATTTCCATTTTGCTGCTAAACTTCACAGTGAACAAGCGCAATAGAAGTGCAATAATTCTAAAATATACATTTCGCTAAATTTGATGTTGGACATTAAATGTGCCTTGTGTACAATTTTAACCCTACAAGTAAGAGCATTTTTAATGGACTATTGTAAAGGGTGTAAATTCAATATACTTTGGGCCAATTACTTACAATTAAAATTTAGTCTGTGCATGTTTATTTTAATTTTTAACTTTGTGATTTTAATTTCTGCTCTTCTAATAACCATAAAGGTACTACAGCTGCCAAACAAAACCAGAGAGAAATGTATTCATATATTTTAAAACAATCTAATATTGGGCACAAAACATTTAGCCAATAAGAAAAGAAAACCTGTAGGTTACACCACACACACACACACACAAAGACCTGACTAAATGACAAAAAGATACGTCTCAGCAATGACCTTTATTTAAAAGCTTTTTTTTTTTTTGCTGTTATTTTTTTAAACATTTGTAGTAATTCAAGAAACAGACACACACACACAAACATATATAAAAATCAAGTGTCCATTTGTAACAGACTTTGTATAGCACTGACTATGACAACATACCTTGTAAACAGTATAAAATACATCCAGTAAGCAAGTAGACAAAGTTAATCAGAAATCACAAACGCCTATCCTGAGGTATTTACAAGACTTTCAGAACAGAACTGATGAGTTATACAGAGTTATTCCTCCTCCAGCATCATGCACCAATCACTGCAAAACCCTGGATGGGTGTTTTCCGAGTAAAAGCCTTGCATCTCTCCTCGTTTTCCTCTTCCAACATAGCCTAGAGGATTCATAAGAAAATTGAGACATTAATACATAAATTACCTTAACAGTAAACAAGCATGCACAGCCATATGAAAGATTATTCCTATTGCATTTTGCCATCAACCTAGCAGTGATCACAATTTCATGCATAATGTGCACACCTGGTAAGCAGTTCTTGTAAACCTCATTGCAGTGTCTACAGGGCTGCAGTGTGTACATTTTGTAAAATTCCTGGAATGGCTCAGACTTTGTTCTCCATTTAGTTACACCTGTATATTGAAATGAGGAGCATAATAAAATAACATTACAAAAGATAAACATTCAGACATGTCAACAGAGAAATTGAATGGTATGGCACCATTTTAAATGTCTTTAATCAAATATGTAAAGAAAATACATACTGTCAAGCCAGCAGAAGTGTGCTCTCTTTCGAAAGGAGTCCGTATCCACCAGACTTCTGAATTTGGAACAAACCAAAGACAGATTCAGTAACGCAACATCACCCTCCTCCAGGACCACGTGAAGAAGAATATCCAACAGGACAGCATCTGGCAACTAGTGGGTATTATAAACAAAGCAAACAATTACTGATATTTCCAAACATCACAGGCTAACCTCCCTAAAAACAGAATGTGCATCCTATGGGAGCAGGTAATACTTAAAACATTTATAAGGCATTTGCCATAAAGCTACTAGCCTATAATAGTTAGTGAGGATAAAGACTTTAAGTCATGTCATATTGAATGTGCTACTACCATCAAGATTCCGATGGCGCCGTTTCTCCTCCTTAAATGCTTCCAACATGGCTGATGTGCACCGCTCTTTCTAAAAAGAAAAACAAACATGTAATTTATTACCAAACATTCTTTATGTAGCAAAATGTATTTTTCACGTATACCTTCCATGTGTCATTTTAGATAAGATCAGATTCACCCACCACCTCCTGATATGGGACATATCATGCTGAAAAGCAAAAGACAAATTTGGAAAATTGATGTTTAAGATGTCAAAAAGTAATACATTTCATCAATATAGAAAAGAAAAGGATAGTGCTTACCTGAGTGAAGTCAAACTTCCAGTTAAGCGCCATATACAATGCATACTGCCAAACAGATAACACATTAACAATTTTGAATATAAATCAAACAGTTCATTAGACAAAAAATAAATAAATATATACATATAAAATATTTTTTCACTGGGATCAGTCTTTTGATGACAACTGTTATGGATGTGGGGTTATGCCCAAGATGAATGTGAAAGGGGAAATAAAACCACTTGTTACCATTAGCATGAATACACCGCAATCCACAGATGCTGACTGTGTTGGAACATCCTGGAAAATAAATCAAAATAGAAAATTAACATTTTCCTTATATTATAAGTGTGTATGTGACATGAATAAATACCTTATTTTTAACAAGCTTCCAAGATCCTGGAATCATCTTTATTGCGATTGAGCTTAAAAAAAAAATTATATTATTTCATACATACATACATACATACATATACGAGAGCGAGTCTGTGAAACCAGGCCTAAAAAAGTTATGGAACGATGAACAGTTCCATTAAATTTGTAAGTATTTTGCATTCACATGCTTAGAACTTCAACTGGAACACAGAACAGTTTTTTTCCCCCATGAAATTTCATGGAACAGAATTATACAGTATGTAAACCTGAACATGGATACACAGTCAGTATCTCCATAACCACTAGGGTCAGTGGAGTCAAGGATGTGTATCCTTTTAAGTTTCGGCAGCAAAACCTGTAAAATACACAAAGTTTCTACAATAAAAGTTGTTATTTCTTGGTTTAGTTAAGTATACAACCTTTATCTAGATAAAGAAAATAAGCCATATTATGATTACTGGATGAAAACGATAAATTTTTTCAAAAGACATTTCCAAAATGAAGAACAACCAAACCATAACTTACACAGGGTCCTTGACTTGCACCAGTCTTTTTAAGTTTCCCACAGGACACTGAATGCTATCAGGATACAATTTCATGTTTCTGCACCACATTTAAGTGATGATAACATTAAAGCAGTGCATTGAAATGAAACTACGTTTAGTTAAGTTTCTAAAACACTTACAGGCAGGGACAGCACAATTTAAAGGTGGTTGCCAAGTGGCCACTACATATGATTGACAGCATGAACATCCTTGCCCTGGTAAAAAACAAAACATTTTACAACTTATCACAAAAGCACAAATATTATGTAATATTAGTTACTGCTAAACAGGTTTGTTAATGATACCTGTATTACCTTTTGTGCAGAAATATGGTTAACTGAGAAAGGCAACAATTCACCACCTATTGCATAAGGATCACAATGTTTTAGGTTAAAAAAAAAAGAAAAGAAATTGATCATAAGCTACTAAAAATATATAAAATAAAGTTGTGTAACAAAAATATCCACTAACTGTTGCCTCCACTTCCTGGTTCAATCCTAAAGACATCAAATCCAATCTTTTCAACACTGTGGTACCCTTGCCTATGATCTCTTCCGGGTGATTGGGTCTCATCCAAAACATGATCCAACTAAAAAAAAAAATAATAATAATAAAAAGACAAACATCAAGAATTAGATGGTCAATAAAGGCTTTAATATTAAGATTCATATTTTATAACTAATCCAGTATTCTTTTTTTCAGCTTTGTTCAAGACATGATAGTTGATTATTTTCCTTGTGAAAACATACCAGTGGGTTTGGCTGGTTTTGCAACTGGAAATCTGGGATCTCCTTCCTGGCACGTATATCTGTCCGTCCGCAGCAGTCAGTGTCAGGCTCTCGTGAACTTGTTGAAACTACAAAATACAGGTGTTTGGAATAATGAAGTAATGTTGATTAGAAGGAAAATAAAAATAATTAATGCTTTCATTTCATCAGGTGGTTTGTATTAAAACATTGCACTATTCTTACTGGCTACCAAATAATGCGTAAACACTAAAACAACTACCTTCACTCCTGAATGTCAGTTTCCCATGTAGGCCAATGTGGACGGATTGCTTCGCTCGCATCTTCAAAGTTTGGGTGTATTTGTCATTAATCCTTTTGTTGTGAAGATGAAAGTACAGTCGAAGAGAGAACATATAATGTTCATCTTTCATTTGACACAACGAGTACTTGCTAGAAGACAACTCCCGGTTTAGCTGTTCTGCTACGGAGGAGTTGACAAGAGCAGCCAAATGTGGGGCCAATTTCAAACTCCTCAAAATCTCCTCTTGTCTCCTTTGATTTTTCTGATGGAAGCGATCATACAAGGAGAATCTTGCATTGGTTCCTGTCACAGGATGCAGTAAGGAGAAATCTGTCAGAAGAATTGGCGGTCTCATTTCCAGAGACTGTTCTTGATGAGAAGCCAACACTTGTCACCCATGGGAACCGGACTTCAAGTCGTTTTTCTGCTGCAGCCTGGATGTGCTCAGGAGTGTTTGCACAAAGCCGGCCATCATATGGCTGGAAAAATCGCTGGTTGGTGCGATTATTAACGTGCCTTGCAACACGTCCAGCAATATCTGACACAAACACTGTGGGAGGGTGTTTAAAGCTCAACAGAGCATCTCCATGGTCACGGGCTGACTCTTGCCACCACAGTGTTGATTGGTAGTACACAACAGAGTGTGTGCAAGTCATGTGCAAAACACCACCTACATTTGACAAAACAAGAAATGGTTAAAAACATCAGAACATATTTATGCATGACAAAATGAAATAAAAAAATAAATACTATTAAACAAATAACCACAATGTCTTACCACCAGCTTTCTGAAGCTTGATGAACATCTTGGGGTACAAATCCTTGTAAAGCAGTAGCTCCTCAAGTCTGTTTATTAAGTCAGTGGTACTACCTACATGTGATACTCCAAGGGCATTGCAGGCTTTCACCAAATCTTCTCTCTTTGGCTAAATAAAAAAAAAAAATCACGGTCAATAAAGAAACAAAATGGTGAAAGAAAACATTAGCAGAATAATGTAATGTACATACAGTTTTGGACTCCAGCACTTGTAAAATTGTATCTTCATCCATCTCCAAGCCACAGCTTGAGGTGAATGCACGATCTTTCTGAGACAGACCCTTGAACACTTCAGTCTTTGGAACAATATCACTTATCCTAGAGCAATTACCCAGCCATGGAGTAAAGGCAGTGTATGTCAAGGGACATGCATAAGGATTGGCAAGTGAGTTTCCTAAAATGCAAAAAATAACGTCCATTTATGGATTTAAGATTTTAGCTATGGGTAACCCCACTTCACCCCCAAAACAGCTCTTACCATCACAGAACCCAGAAGCAATCATTTTCTGCTCAATTGTCTCCCATCTTGTCCTCACATTAACTTCAGTGTCTTCTTGGCTGATATTGTCCAAGTTGGGCCGCCTAAACAGATGTGCTAATATACAACCAAGCAAATAAAGACTAGTCATTATCTGCATTCACAACACAAAATTCACACAATACACCCTCACTCTGTTTTACCTGGTAAATCGAAAGCAATTTTCCAGTTTCCATCTGCAATCAAAATGGGAGGGCTGTGACCACGGACACACATGAATAGCTATAAGAGTACTCCCTCAGAGCAGAGAAACGATAAAACGCCTTTCGAATCAGATTGTGTGGAACAGTGATGTTGGCATGATCTTCCCTTGTTTTCAAAAAACGTCCAAGGGCAATATGATTCTATAAAAAACAAAAACTCACATTAATAAACATGTAGAAGCATGTGAAATGCAAGTCATGTTTCCTGTCACTCACTCAGTCCACAGAGAGAGAGAGGAGGTCAGCCTGTTTTCATAATTGTGAAATTCAGACTGATACTCCTGAAACCTCACTGGACGTCTACAAACAAGGCAGTTCTTCACATACACTGGCACACCTGGAGAACACGGAAATTGAATAAAAGATATGTTAAAAACACAATGTGAAAATTCATAAAGATATAAACACATTTCTGAAATTAACCTCGAGTCACTGAGGATACGCCATACACCGTCCCATGCTGTGTAATTAGCACCCTCTCTCCCAGAGCTGGTGGAGTTGGGCCAGGGCAATAAGGACAGTTGGACTCCAGGGGTTCAAACAAGTCTGGGATTTGGCGCTCTTTTGTTGACAAATCCTCTGGAAGGTCTTCTGGCACCCTCTTTTTCCTCCACAAATAATCTGTCCAATCCTGTATTTCAGCAGAAGCCAGTGCTGCCACTTCTGTCTCTGCAACATCTCTGACCCTTTCATCCACATCACTGTCTCCAGCATTTGGGTCAGTCTGACAAGAAAGGAGGTGGGGTTTCTCTTGAAACAGCCACCACATGCTCAAGTACCTGTGCACACAGCTTCTCATTTTATATTGCGGCACTGGCAGTGCCACTGGCCCACATGGCTATCAAAAGAAACCCTTGTCCTTTCAAACTGACACCAGTTGTCTCTTACCCCAGTAAAGACAGAAAAATAAATAAACCTGACAGAGGTTTGCTCATGCCAAAAAATAGGAAACACACAATCAACACCACTAGTAATACTTTTGATTCTGAGCTGCAAACATTCATCTTGACGGGTTCTGGACATCAGGCCACTGTCTACCATTGACTGCAAAGAGTCCTCCCTAAGTGCTGGTGGTGCAGAATAGCACACAGCTCTATTTGTCCTCTGAAGGTGATCACACTCCATGCCTGGATTTCCATTTTCTACTCCAATCCTCATAAAATCACGACACAGAGGAGATTCACAGGCAATAGACCCTGAGACCATTTGCTTTTTTACATGAATAGGGACTCTAGGTCCATGGGCATCTTTTGGGGTGACAAAAATCCCATTTCTCTCATCAATACAAATGACTGGTGGTTGCTCCTGCCTGACATGCTGCCTTGCCTTAGGGTTTTCAGATGGCCCTTCTGAGGGAAAATATTTAAATATGTAAAGACAATATGTAGACCAAGACCAATAAATATTAAACCATTGATAAATACCAGTATCAAAAGTACATACTATTTGGCCTGTTGGTAACTTTGTCTGTAACTGCAAAGTCTGTAAACAATATAAAATGATGAGGGGAGTTAATCTTAACATGGATAATCAAAATAAATACAATTTAACTAATTACATTACACATACCATGATTATGAAGGTGCTTTTTAAAGTCAGGGGCACGACACAAGATGTGCTGACACTTAGGGCAACGCCAATGGCACCTCTTACTTTGTCGGGTACTCAAACAAAAGCAAGGAATGCAATATTTTTCTAGAAAGACAAGAGGAAGTTAATACATTTTAATTTACAGTCAACATGAACACACGTGTAAAATGCATGTGTGGTTTGTACAATGCTTACGGATGCCATTATCCTCAAAATATATGGCATACTTTAAATGTTTTGCCTGAAAGTGTTCAGGATTTGACAACACCCCAGATGTACAGTAGGGACAACTGCCTGTCCCAGAATAGACCTCATCCATTCCAAAAAGAAAGTGGTACACCTGCACATGCATTGTATAAGAGAAAATAACATACTTCAAAATTAGCAAAACAAACTCACATATAAAAAAGGTAGAACAGTTCAGAAGTTGAATAACATTTTCCCATGGATAAGTTTTTGCATGTTCTGTTCAAATTCACTCAAGTTAGTAAGATTTTGGAAATGTAATGGCTTCTTACCTGTCATAACTGATAGTCAGGTACACAAAAGGTGAAGACATAAATAAGAGAAAGAAAGCAGAAGGCAGCGATAGAAGAGTAGTTCTTAAAAGAACTGTTTGGTAAATTGTTATAGTAAAATGAAAAAAGAATCAATAAGTTGATGGATATCTGACAATCACCTGAAAAATTAAACACACAAAAAATATGGATAGTGTTGCACGTGTATCTTCTATAATTCCAGTCAAACAGCATTCGTTTTATATTATTCAATAGACTCTTGTTAATACGTTAACAAACGTTAATATTTAATGGTAAACGTAATATTTGAAGTTAAAGGTAGCCCCCTAACATACTAAGAGCAACGATACATGATGTAACATGGTATACAAACTACGTTTCTACCATTAATTAGATTAAATTGAATAATTAAACTAAAATAGGCAAAGTCACACTGTAGTTCACTAAGATAACAATTAAAATCAAACTTACAACGCAAGAATTATTCATTACTCCGATCACTAATTTCCGAACTTACCGCTCGATCAATCGACGCCACTACTGAAGCATTTGGCTGCTGTCGTAGTTATATGTGATTGGTTGCGTCCACGTTGGTCGATATGGATTGGCTGCTACCGAGTGGCAGGCCCCTCCTACCCTCCGACTGCCAGTAACTGCCTTCCGGCTGTCAATGGCAGCAACTTCCTGCTGCTAGCTGCCAATTTTTATTTAAACCCCTGCTGTTCTACTTATTACAATAGTTACTACTATTAATTTAATTATTCACTACATATATTGTGTTCTACTAGTAACATTTTAAATTGAACTGTAACCATGTGACTAGTCAATACATAAGACAAGTAAAAAAATAACTAGTAGCTGAGATATAAGAATTGTTATAACATTACTAGTAACATTAATGTTACAAGTGTTCGTGTTTCCCATACATTAACCCGCCACATTCTAGTTTGTCCTGCCACTGTCTCAATGTTAAACAGAAATTAGGCCTATCGCGATATTTAATTAACCGACTGATAATTGTGCTCTATACTGCAAAAGTGTGAGTCATAGAGCAAAAGGAATAGACTAGCACCAATTAAGTTTTCATGTACTATATTTAAAGTCATCTGAAGCCATTCCATAGCTTCATGTGAGGGACAGAAGAATGTGTAGCCTACATTTAAGTTAAATTTAAGTTCAAGGAAACTCATCTTCCCTCCGCTGCAGCTGTCAATCATTCTCCGTTCAGCACTCAAACGGCACGTCGTGTATGGTCACAACAGTCAGCATGGTAAAAACTCTCCAATGATATATTCCCATTATAGTACTTGATATGTAGATAAAGGACTGTGGATTTGCATAAAATGACTTTATCTTGCTGGCTACAGGGTGTCTGTTAGATCGCACAACACAAGGACTATGAATTGGCATCACACGCACAATAACTGGAATTTAAAAGTAAGAAGAAACATATGATTAATAAACTGTTACATGCAGATATACACTCTTTGTTCCATGAACTAGTTCACCCAAAAATGAAAATTCTGTCATCATTTTCTCACCCTCAATTTGTTCCTAATCTGTATAAATTTCTTTGTTCTTTTGAACACAAAGGGAGATATTTTGAAGAAAGTTTGTATCCAGGCCGCTTTGGGACACCATTGACTTCCATAGTAGGAAAAAAACTACTATGGAAGTCAATGGTGCCCCAGAACTGTTCAGTTTCTCACATTCTTCAAAATGTCTTCCTTTGTGTTCAACAGAACAAAGAAATTTATACAGGTTTGGAACAACATGAGGTTTAGTAAATGACAGAATTGTCATTTTTGGGTGAACTATCCCTTTAAGCACATCATTCTGCACCCGGGATGCGCATAAGCGGTGTGTGCTGCTGTATTGAAGCGTTTCATATTATCATGGTTTTGCACACTGAAAGATTATTAATAGCCTGTTTTGTTCTGTAGTATCTATCATATCTTGTTGCCCCATTAAAAAGCTGCACAATACATTTAAAATAAACGTCTTTTAATCTTCCATTATTATAAATTCATATAATTCTTTAGATTCATAATATAAATCTAATATAAATAGTTTTTTCCATTTCATGAGAAGAATACAAATAGAAGAGAATACAAATAGTAATTTTAATCTTTTTATTAACATGTTTAGATTTTATAAAATTACTGTGCAAAGTTTTTTTTCAAGAATTAGGCTAGCATATTTTTTGCTGCTGAATTATATATATTCACCTAGTTTTTATTTATTTATTTATTGGTCAGCTTAAGATTATATATTTCTATTCATTTGTTGTTTTTCTCTATAATGAAGTAGTGTGTTTAGTGCATTTTGGATTGTGTTTAACAAATCAAAGAGTGACCATTATTTCCACAAATACAGATGTATAGATACAGGTCCCCACTAATTATTGGTTGGTTGTGGGTCTCTGTCGGTAGAAATCATGTTCCGGGGGAGGAGAAATGGGAACGCAGGGGGCACCGCGATGCGACCGCAAAGGGCACTTTAACTTTTGTGATCAAAGGGGCAGGGGCATGCAATATATAGTAATACTAATCATATTGAATTCTAATGAAAATTCAATAGTATTGTAATTGAAAGGGAAGTAGTCACTATTGTATTACCTACTAGTATTAAAAAAGCACTAGTCACTCGGTCTGCACGTTATATCGAAATTATCAAAATATTGCAAATGTGCATACCGCAGTGGCTTATGACAGCGGTTCCCAAACTTTTTTCCTGCGCACCCCCTTCTATGTCCCAACCGGGTTGGCCCACCCCCAATCCGCACTTCAAAACAAAAAAAACAAAAAAAAAAACACCATACAACAAAGCTTTGTTTTATCACCATATAAAGACTCATGTTTAATCATGCGCAAATAACCAGAACACGCATGACAATAACAACATCAACAAAGTTTCAATATAATGCAACAAAGCTACGCACAAGCTTCCACTTTTAAGAGGACGAGTGACAGACACAGGCTCAGTAACAGAAAGCACGGTTATTTTCAGCCGCGTAAAAGAAACATTGCAGCAATAGGCTAGCCTGCAGTGCATAAAAGAAGAGCAGTGCGTAGAACAGTGGTTCTCAACCTTTTTCCCAGTGGACCGCACAATGGTCCAAGTGCAAGTCTCACGGGCCGCATATAATTTACATATGATGTCACCAATGCAAACCAATCAGATTTAATGTTATGGTATTAGCAGATAAAACTATTATTATACCTAGATGTTGCACACAATAAATAACAAATAAAAACAAACTTACTGACATTAACTTTAAAATAATAATCAGATAGTATTGCTCAATGAACACACAAACTGTATATACAATCACTTTAAGTTGCTATTTAATTCTGTATGACTGTATGACTCTCTTCAACAGCATCGCAATAGCCACCAAACAATCACACAAACGCCTTAGGCAAATGTTACTCAGCTCTTTTTACAAACAACACTGAGCGCCTTGTAATTACAATCTCTGACGATATCAAGCATTCTGTCACGTCGCAATCCCTCACGCAGCATCGGATCCGCGAGCGCGCGGCCGAGTTGGGTTCATTCCAGCCGCGGGTGCGCTGATGCGGTTATTTTTACTGATTTAAAATACATCAAACAAACACATCAAATTCACAGTTCAGTCTTTTGAAATTGTAGGTTTTGCTTGTCAAGTTAGTACTTTACTACAGAGCAAACAGGAAGGCTGCCCATCTCGCTCATTAACAGCAAACTGATTCTTCCATTCTTCTTACCTTTACTGCTGATGCTGCGACTCTTCTTGTTTGCATGTGTTCCTTCTTTGTATGTTCCACATTTAGTTTTTCTCCTCTAATAACAAATTTGACCATTTTGAGGCTTAAATTTACAAAAATAATGGCAACTGTTTGAATTCTTCCAAAGCGCGCACTTGTGTTTGTTTCGTTAAATGAGTGATTTCGTCATTGCCTGATGTTTGAAAATAATAAATGCTCACCAAAATGATTTTATATGACAAATAAAGCATTATAGCTCATTTATATTTATTTAATTCACTTCAATTTAAATTTAAAAACAAAAATAAATTGTAATGCTATAATTTATTTTTTTTAATTGTGGTCGGCATATCGCGGACCGCGTTTACATTCGTGACGGGCCGCAGGTTGAGAACCACTGGCGTAGAAGAAGACAGCAGCTGTCTTCTACGTTTCTATCAAAAACTAATAAATTATAGTTTTTTTTTTAAAATAAAAGCAATTACAAAGGAAATATTTACTGTTCATGTTTTTTTATTGTATGGAAAAATCCCACTTAAAAAAACAGACCGCCATTACATTTTTCCTCTCGTGCACCCCCTGGTGGTAGCTCGCGTACCCCTGGGGGTGCGCGTACCACACTTTGGGAATCCCTGGCTTATGATAACGGAATAATTTTAATACTTCAAAAGATTGCGCCAAGTGTAAGTTTCAGGTTACCGCAGAGTAGACTGGACACATGACTGTTATTTACTAGCGATATTTACTACTAGTTTGTATAAAGGAATATTTGTTAAATTGGCTTGCCATACAGTCATTGTTCGCTTGACATATTTGTTCTTTTAACTGTAGGATTCCATTGTCAGACGCTTTATCATGACTGATGGTGAGGGGAGAGAACACTTTCTTTACTTGGAGAGAGGAGAGGTAAGAGTTCCCATTTCAGCCCTGTACCGGGCGCCCTGTTCCAGTGAAGAGATAAGCGATGAGGAGGAAAAGAGCAGCACATGGATCATGGGTCTGGGGCCCAGGACCCCACTCCAGATTTGGTCTCCGATGAGGAGGAGCAGCCCCCCTACCCGATGCTTGCGCCTGTGGTGTTCTTCTGCATCAAACAGACCACTCGTCCACATAGCTGGTGTCTCAGGATGGTTTTCAACCCATATCCTTTAGCTAATATTTTCATCTGAAACTACTATTTAGCAGTTTAGTATGTGGTTTGTTACATATTTTTGACATGCTTAATGTTATTAGGTGCAATTAAGTGAAGTAGGGCCTACTCATGCGCTCAGGAAGCCGCCTCTCGGACAGCGCATAATCCGATTTCAGTTCTCTTCCACAGCTTATATGGCCAAATACACACAAAATATTCACATAAACACAGTCAGTTATGTTTTAAGTGGAGTAAATGGTTAAGAAAGAATGTGCACAAGTTATAATATTAAGTGATAGCAGCCTAATAAACCTGCTTCCGTCTATGTGCTTGATGTTAATCAAACAACAGTAGACAAAGAGTAAGTCACTCACTGCTCTTGACGGAATATATTTTGTAGCTTTAATAAGAATCAGTGTTTACTTTGAATTATACAGTGAAGACTAAGCAGTGTTTTATTTTTACATTTGATTATTCAATTTCTGTTGTTAAACCTAATGTAGGCTTAACCTGAAAGCCTAAACCCCCTGGTTTACACTGATGTTGAAATGACACTTAGTTTTTAGGTAGCTAATGCTACAGTAAAACACTGCTGTTCACAAGTTGTGAATGCTTTCTTCTCATAAAAAGAATGTGAAACATGTATGTTGGTTTTATCATTTTCAGTTTTAAAATATATTTACTACTAGTTCGTATAAAGGAATATTTGTTAAATTGGCTTGCCATACAGTCATTGTTCGCTTGACATATTTGTTCTTTTAACTGTAGGATTCCATTGTCAGACACTTTATCATGACTGATGGTGAGGGGAGAGAACACTTTCTTTACTTGGAGAGAGGAGAGGTAAGAGTTCCCATTTCAGCCCTGTAGCGGGCGCCCTGTTCCAGTGAAGAGATCAGCGATGAGGAGGAAAAGAGCAGCACATGGATCAGGGGTCTGGGGCCCGGGACCCCACCCAGATTTGGTCTCCGATGAGGAGGAGAAGCCCCCCTACCCGATGCTTGCTCCTGTGGTGTTCTTCTGCATCAAACAGACCACTCGTCCACGTAGCTGGTGTCTCAGGATGGTTTTCAACCCATATCCTTTAACTAACATTTTCATCTGAAACTACTATTTAGCAGTTACCAGTGGTTTGAAGATTACGCCGATGACTGTGGCATTAATACACAATAATCTATCAATTCCGATTTTGTTTTTTCTTGGACCTGACAGGACTTCGGTATCAATTAAGATCTGTAGGTGTATGCTGAATGGCTGGCTGGTTGCTGCGGCAGCTTGCAGCTTCCTGCGTGTATTTTGACAGGAAACTTCAACAAATAAGAGCTGATCTCGTTCTCCCACTGGTGTAGGCTTCCCAAACATATGTCCTTTTGGCAGTATTGCAATCAAGAGCACTATTTTATAAATAGCTTCATTAGCTGTAGGGGCGGCTCAAGCTCTCTGCTGAGTCTCTTCAGAAGTGATGCACAAAATGCAGCCTGGCACTTTGTAGATATTATTTTATGATATAGATAGAGATAAGATTAAATACAATGCTTACGATTTCTAGTTTTAATGATTAATTGGACTTGCTGGCCTCATTTATGCACTGGAGTTTCCTCCATTTTGTGGTTTGCTTTTTGTTGCTTAGCCATAAAGAAATACTCTTAGGCTGTAATCGTTTTCATATTCCATTTGGAATATTTGGATGGCCGCATTGTGGTCTGAAGTGCATTATGTATTTCATCACTTTTTGACTGACAGCTGTAAAGAGAGCAATTAGACCTGTGATTAGTGTATAAAAACTTAATGGATTTGTTGTCATGCAGATCTGCTTGGATATAGAAAGCACTTTGTGGGATATTTGGAGGATGTGGAAAACATCACTGCAATTTGTATTATTTCCAGTTGTGTTTTGCAGTCTACTTAGTGTTGTGTGCAAATGCATTTTCTGTTTAAATCTTCTTTATGTGAGATGGCACTGCATCGTCTTTTATTTTCAGTCTCTCTGAAAAGCCTGCGTCAAACTGTGACTTGTAAAAATGAATCTGCAATATAATGAAGCGAACAAAAGAACAGAGTCTTACTGATGCGATATGACTGGAACTTTGTTAATAATGAAGTTCATTTAAACGCTTTCTTATAGGGGACCTATAATGCCCCTTTCACAAGATGCAGTATAAGTCTCTGGTGTCTCCAGAATGTGTCTGTGAAGTTTCAGCTCAAAATACCCCACAGATCATTTATTATAGCTTGTCAAGTTTGCCCATTTTTGGGTGTGAGCAAAAACATGCCGTTTTTGTGTGTGTCCCTTTAAATGCAAATGGCCCCTTTAATTCTCGTGCTCCCCGCCCCCGGGGCTCGCGCTTGCCTTAAACAGCATAAACAAAGTTCACACAGCTAATATAACCCTCAAAATGGATCTTTACAAAGTGTTCGTCATGCAACACGTCTAATCGCGTAAGTATGGTATTTATTTGGATGTTTGTGTTGATAGTGCTCCATGGCTTAAGCTAACATTACACACTGTTGGAGAGATTTATAAAGAATGAAGTTGTGTTTATGAATTATACAGACTGCAAGTGTTTAAAAATGAAAATAACGACTCTCTTGTCTCCATGAATACAGTAATAAACGATGGTAACTTTAACCACATTTAACAGTACATTAGCAACATGCTAACAAAACATTTAGAAAGACAATTTACAAATATCACTAAAAATATCATGATATCATGGATCATGTCAGTTATTATTGCTCCATCTGCCATTTTTCGCTGTTGTTCTTGCTTGCTTACCTAGTCTGATGATTCAGCTGTGCACAGATCCAGACGTTAATACTGGCTTGTGTAATGCCTTGAACATGGGCTGGCATATGTAAAATTGGGGGCGTACATATTAATGATCCCAACTGTTACGTAACAGTCGGTGTTATGTTGAGATTCGCCTGTTCTTCAGAGGTCTTTTAAACAAATCAAATGTACACAAGAAGGAGGAAACAATGGAGTTTGAGACTCACTGTATGTCATTTCCATGTACTGAACTCTTGTTATTCAACTATGCCGAGGTAAATTAAAATTTTAATTCTAGGGCACCTTTAAACTCATTTCGTCTAAGTATGCGATCAACAAAATCAATATTGGTGTTTACTATCTATGTATCTTTATGTTCCATAGAGAAATATTTCTTTGCAATTATCTGAACACAATCCAGAAACCTCTGTGATGTATTCCCTTGACTCTTGTGCACATGGTTTGAGCATGCTGGTGATTCTCTTGAACTGTGTGACTCTGGGCATGTTCCAGCCATGTGAGGACCTCAAGTGCCAGTCTGAGCGGTGTATCATCTTACAGGTGAGTCTTGCTCCATTATGCTATGAGAGATGGACTCTGATAGCTCATAACAGGATAATGTTCCTTCAGACATCATTCCGTAAAAGATTTAGGATGCTTTAAACTGTTGATATTAAATTGCATAAAATAGCATCAAACCAAATGGCCTCTGCAATCAAATGTCGCTAGAGCTTTTCTCAGAACTAGCTTCACATGGCATTTGTGTGTGTGTGTGTGTGTGTGTGCATCAGGGTATAATTAATAAACTAATACTAAAGCAATAAAAAATACATTTTTGTCTTTTATTAAAATATAAAAAATATAACTTATTTTATTTCAGGTAGCTGGCAAGGCAACATTAACATAAACATCTAGTTTAACGATATGTACTAAAATAACTAAAACTGAAATAAAATGATCAAAAACTATATAGACATTTAAAAAAACATTAAAATAAAAATGCACAACAAAATTTTAACAATAATATAAAGAAAAATAATTTATTATATTATATTAATAAAAACTACAATATGATACTAATGATGCTTTAGTATGATACTTAAATAACACTGATGTGGATTATATGTCCAAAATAATTTTGGGGGCCACTATACATCAAAATTAATTTTTTTGTTTCCATTAGTCTTAAAATGATTCGTTACCCTTTATTTTATTTGTTTGTTTTATTATTTTTGTGTCCAATGTCTGTTTTTAGGACTGTCCCACTATAGAGTTGGCGTTTAGCCCAGGTTTTGTGGCATGCGCAGGCAGGGACGTGCACAGACATTTTGGGGGGCAGGGGCTCAAGTGGAAAAAAGGGCACTTCTCATAATTATTTATTTTAAAAAATAATGAACCCTTAAATATATTAAGACAACTTTGACTTCCCTTACACTCACGCAATTGTTTTATACTCCACAGATTTCTACAAAATAATTAGTTCACACACAGACCATGGTCTTCTTTAGTATTCACTAGGTTTATCACAAGAGAAGTCAACAGCAACTATTTTCAAGTAGCCTATCTATATATATTTAGAATAAATAACTCGATCAAGGAGAGAGACATAGTTTCACTAATAATTTGTTTATTTTGCACAAATCAATAAATCGTTTTAATTTTTTGGTGTTATTGGAATACTTCTTTCATGAAGTGGACAATTTTAAAGGTCCCCTTGAACATATTTTTAAAAGATGTAATATAAGTCTAAGGTGTCTCCTGAATGTGTCTGTGAAGTTTCAGCTCAAAATACCCCATAGTTTTTTTTTTATTAATTTTTTTAACTGCTTATTTTGGGGCATCATTAACAATGCACTGATTTTCACTGACGCCGCCCCTTTAAGAGCGAGCGTGTTCCCTGCCACATGAGTTGTTGACTATATTACAGCGCATTTACAAAGTTCACACAACTAATATACCCTCAAATGGATCTTTACAAGATGTTCGTCATGCATGCTGCATGCATGCTTCGAATTATGTGAGTAAAGTATATATTTGGATGTCAACATTTTATTTTGAGTGAGTTTGAGGCTGTGTTCCGTGGCTAACGGCTAATGCTACACTGTTAGAGAGATTTATAAAGAATGAAGTTGTGTTTATGAATTATACAGACTGCAAGTGTTTAAAAATGAAAATAGTGACGGCTCTTCTCCGTGAATACAGTAATAACGGTGTAACTTTAACCAACAGTAGCCTACATTAGCAACATGCTAACGAAACATTTAGAAAGTCAATTTACAAATATAACTAAAAATATCATGATATTATGGATCATGTCAGTTATTATTGCCCCATCTGTCATTTTTCGCTGTTGTTCTTGCTTACCTAGTCTGATGATTCATCTGTGCAGATCCAGACGTTACTGGCTGTCCTTGTGTAATGCATTTGAACACTGGCATTATGCAAATATTGGGGTGGAGCCCCCGACTGTTACGTAACAGTCGGTGTTATGTTGAAATCCGAGTGTTTTCCGAAGTCTTTTAAACAAATGAGATAAAAGATATATATCTTATAAAAGAAGGAGGAAACAATGGAGTTTGAGACTCACTGTATGTCTTTTCCATGTACTGAACTCTTGTTATTTAACTATGCCGAGGTAAATTAAATTTTTGAATCAAGGGCACCTTTAAGATTTTACAATTTTATGGTCCATTTTTCCTGCCATGTTTTTTACTCTAATGGAAAGAAAACTTAACCCTAACCCTACACATTTAGATGGAGTTTGTTTTAAGCCTACTACCCTCCGTCTGTTTGCATCTGTAGATTTCTTCTAAATTAACCAAAAAAGCTAATCTGCATATTTAAACACATCAAGATTTTTTTTTTTTCCTGAACTGTTAATACATTATATAACAAATGCCTGCAGAGGACGCCAAAAGCCTGCTGATTTTTGTTGTTAGACACAGCACGGCACGATCAAATCCACGATCAAAACCAACCATGATTAAAAAAATATATTATTAGTTAAATAATAATATTCGCCCACTTCTTTGTGATAGAAATGCTACAGCCACTGTAATTTCTTCAACAAGAATATGTGGACATCAAACATGCAAAGACAGAGCGAGGGTTTAAACTTTTATTGATGTATTACCCTGTGTAAGCGTAGATTTAAGAATAGCATTATGTAATGCTGTATTATGATTTTTAAATAGTTTTAATAAACCATGCATCCTTAGAAAACTGTCTAATAATGTGGTTCATCATGGATGCTCCTCTTCTGATATTGACAGCCCAACCGATATCTTTACCATGGTTCAAAACGCAATGCATAGCACAATAAAATAATTGAAATTATAATATGATATACATTTCATTAGTATCAAATCAGACAGATGTGTTGATTGTGGTCAATATTAATGCAGCGTTAAATATATAAATAACCCTTAAATAGCCAAAACGTTCAGGTTTGTGAACATAGGCTAGCCTACCTGAAAGAAATGCACGGGATGGATCCATCTAGGGCTTTTTTTCTTTTTCGCTTCTCATCGCCAGACAGCAGTTGCATTTTTGCGGGAATAATTGTCACAAGTTTTCAGCCAGCAGCAAACTCGAGGTGAGATGGGGCGTGGCGCACGCGCGTGCATGAATGGCGCGTCGCGGAGTGAGGGCATCTGAACTCGACAAAGCCGACCTGATATAGTATTTTTTTTTTTATGTTTTATTCAGTAAATATATTTGTTTGACAGGGAAGCTGTGCGCAAACAGGAATATATATTCATTTATTTTAAAAAAAGCACCCCAGAAAAAAAGGGCACTTTCTCTCGAGGAAGAAAAAGGGCAGGGGCTCAAGCCCCTTTTTTGTCTTTGTGTGCACGTGCCTGTGCGCAGGTTTAGGGGTCACTGGAACCTTTGACCTGCTGCTCAATTTACAGGCCGTCGGTTGGGAAATAGAATTACTGTGAGATTTCCCAGCGCTGCGATTCATTAACCATTAAAAAAACATTACCCTTCTTGTTTAAAATGACCATTAATTTAACACGAGTGATGAACACATCAAGACTTCTGTTTTCAAACCACTTTTCTTTCATTATCCTCACTTAAGATTGACAGAAAGAAAGGTTATAGAGATTGACCTTTAGTGTCTGATGCTTGCAGTACATTTCCTCTGCTCTGCTTCCTCCAGGATGATGGCGTATTCACTGGATGGTCATAACGCAAGCCTGTCAGCCATCCGGATTGTGCGAGTGCTCAGGCCCCTGCCTAGTAAGTATCTTTCATGCTGGAAAATCCTGATTAAATTATTTATTTATGGTCATTGATTGTTTCAAGATGGTTTAAGATGGTATTGATCAACTAGGTTAAGTTGACTAGGTCACCTTTGCTGAGCAGATCCGTGGTGATTAGATGACTTAAAAAACATGTCATATTTCAATTCATATTTTTCCTTGGCAGCAACAAACCAGCTATTATATCAAAAACAAACAAACAAAAAAAAAAATCAGCTCAAACCACCTGAGGCTGCTATGACCTGGTTTTTCCAGCAGGGTGATCTTTGGCTGCTGATGCTACCCACCACTCAAAGACATTGTTATGTGTCATTTCATCTGTGATGAGAGGCAAAAAATGCTGTCTGATCTATATGAAATGTGAAGCAGAGATCATCTCATCCAATCATGTGATGAGCCTGTGTGCAGGAAAAACAACTTACAGAACACACAAGTCTATAAATTACCCAGCAGAAAATGTCCCACAAATTGAGGAAGGTGTATTTCTTTTAGTAATGAGCCTCTGTGTGGCGGACTGACAGTTATATTTGATCTCCTAGATCCTTGTCTACAAGAAAAACAATGAGAGCCATAATGTGTCCCATACGTCAAAGGGCAAATAAAATTACAGTGGTGCCCTTTTTGCCTCTGGTTACTGTTAATAGACTTCTACAAAGGCAAGCGTACTATAAACAGTACCATTCAAAACTTTGGGCTTGGTAAGATTTTTTAATGTTTCTGAAAGAAGATTTATGTTCACCAAAGCTGCATTTATTTGATCAGAAATACAATAATAATAAATAGTAAATAAAATTTTAGTTGTTTCTGAAGTAATTCAACTCACAGCTTCATTGCTCATAGAGAGACACTTATCTAATGAGTCGTAGCTGATGTTAGTGCTGCAGTCATCAATGACAGCTTTACCTTGTCAAAGCTGGCAAATAACCATGGTATAAGCAGAATAATCCACTACTAGCTGTGCATTAAATTATCTGAATGTGGGCTGGACTTCTTAGGAATCGGTGTTTTATGCCAGATGACGTGAAAGCGTAAGTACTGTCCTGCTCTTATCTAACCGGCAGCCATCTTCCCCTCTTCTCTTTTACCCTCTCTCCACTGGGAGCATGTCAGCAGAGTTTTGACCCGGTTCAGCCTTTAATTGATTTAATTTTTTGTATCGCTTTACAATACCATTTGTGACGTGATATTCCCAGACTTGTCAGTGTATATCTTGTTTTAATAACAATGTCTGAATCAGGTTCTGTTTTAAATGTAATTTGTTTTATGTTTGGGGGCTCCAGGGTCCCCAATGATGTATATAAAAAATAAAACATTTGTTTTAAACTAAGTTTTTCTAAAAAAAAAAAAAAAGAAAAAAAGGTTCTCTTGATGCCCTGTTGGTTTCAGATCGTTTTGAACAATGTTTCTACCATTTTCTATTTTAAATTTAATGACGATATGATGATAAATGGGGCAACTTTTTGAGCAATGTTGCTGTCAACGGGCAACCTGGTGAGACACAGGGCAACTAATTAGGGCAATGGACAGTTGGCAGCAACCAATCAGAGAGGAGCAAATCTATTACCAACCCAATAAATACTTTATAGGTAAACACTTGTTAGGCATTTTAATTCCACTTTTCAAATATTTTCTTAAATTTTATTAAATAAAAATGCCTTTCCAATCTGATTTGTGATGGGAAACGGGAGAAGAGAGAGTTTGGCAAAAGGCAGTTTTGAACCTGGGTCGATCGCATCAAAAGTTAAGTGCCACAATCCCTACGGCCTACGCCACTGCAGACGTTACATGGAGCAAATCTTTTTAAAAAAACTAAAAATTAATTAATTACAGCCTAAGGACATTATCTGTTGCTATTTTAAGCATTAAATGAGGTAAATTCCCCGTTTTGGATTGACACATAACAACTTACCAGTGTAAAAAGATATAAGTTCACGCTCCTTTTCTTCTGAGACCACCATCTTGTTTGATTTTTTTCTGAAATCTCCAAGCCGGTCACATGATCGGCTGCTACCTTAAGTGTCATGTGGTGTAACTAATAACATATTGTCCTCACGCCTTGAATATGTATAAGTGTCAAGATCTTAATCAATTTTTTAAAATATGTTTTGTCAAGGTAAAGTTTTTTTTTTTTAACGCACCACATGACATTTTAAAACCTGAACCAACCTTGACTTGTCATAAAAAGGTCAAATTACCTGATATTTTAAGAGACTTATTGACCTTGGCACACAGTCATGAGGTTCTGCAGGGGTCCTCTCATGTAAATGACTTACAATGATACAATGTTTCAGTTACAGTCTGTTGATACATTTCGATTTGTTTTTCATTTGTGTTTCCACAGCCTTTACAATCTGTCGTTCATGAGTCCGTACTACATGAATGAAAACGGTGAGGATAACCCCTTCATGCTGCGCTGCAGTGAGGTGCCCCCCCTCAAGTATGGTGTTGAGTGCACTTTAAATGCATCTCCACCGGGACATTTCTACTCTGGCCAGGATGGGACCAGCAACAGCAGCTGTATTAACTGGAACCAGTATTACAATGTGTGTAAGGCCGGGGAGCTCAACCCGCACAAAGGGGCAGTGAACTTTGATAATATTGGATATGCCTGGATTGCGATATTCCAGGTACGTTCCTCTTGATTTTCTACATGACTGATGGTCTTTTTGTTGGACGCTGTGGGAATGGAAATGCATTTGTAAGCATCATTGTTCTTTTCCATGAAGTCAAAGGCCCTAGTTACTCCAAAGATAGATGAGGCTTTTTACAACTTTTTATTGCTCAGTTTTCTTCTTGAGAGGACAAAGTCTTGTTAAGCACGCTCCAACCACACCAAATAATTGAATCTCCACTGAAAAAAATGTCTGTTTTAGTAATTTCTGCTCCTTTCTCAGAAGGAACTCTGCAAAGTGATGATTTTTCAATGGGAAAGTGATATCTTGTATCGCAGCCTGTGGAAATTAAATAAGAATAGAAAAAGTGTCCCGCTGCATATAAACTCATCAGTACTTTCAAAATCCTCATCAGCAGAGTTGAATCACCACAGACGAATTGATGGCATAGACCACTAGTATTTAATATGGTGGAGAGGTGCATTAGTCCCACTGTATGGACATTCAATGAGACCTGTGCTATAGTCTGTGGAAATGAAATGTCGGTCTCTTTTGTCCGATCATTACAAGTGGGTCAGTCATGTGGTGTCCCTTTTGGCCAGGCTATAATGACAGTACAGGGTATGCAATTATAAAAGAGGGCCTGAAGGGTTTTCACCTGTGTCAACATAATAGGGCCTGGATTGTGCTCATAAGATGACACCTCTGGTACCCCCTTTCCACCAGCACGAACCGGGTGCTAGTTCAGAGCTAGTGCTAGTGCCAGTTCAGAGTTGGTTCAACTGACGAGCCTTGTAAGAACCAGTTTGCCTTTCCACGGGTTAGAGAGCAGCACAGAGCCAGGTCTTACGTCACTGTATGCATCTCATATTTCACAGCAAAGCTAGCGCTGCAGTGCCAAACACAAACACACCAGACTTGTTTGAGATGCATCGGCTTCTCGAATAGCGATCGGCGCATGACATCAAAGCTCCGCGAGAACAATAAAAGTAGTTTTGAATCAGCTGTTTTAAAGCCAACTGTGTGGATGCACTGCGGAAATCAAAATTCACGATTCATGTTTTTTTTTTTTTAATGTGCACAACAGAAATTTGTCTCTTTAAAAACCAAAAAGTCTTTCCAGAACCAGGAAATTAATCCAGTAGACAGCACAGAAAGAATGAGAAAAACAGGGTTTCAAACATTAGGTCTAATGCTAAATGATACAGCTGGATGGGAATGAAATGTAGTGCTGCAGGCGCAGAGCTTCCAAAACAAATGACTCAATAACAGATGTAACCCTGCACTACTACTTTTACTGCAATCAAACTAACAATCAGACCTCTGGCATCACTCTGTGCCATGCTATATTTTTGTCCTTTCTACTTTGTGTTCAAGACAGAAATTAGAGATGTCTTCATCTGAGTGTCTAAACTGAGGTAATTTATTGAAACTTTAGCTCAGGTCAAGGTGCATTAACAGTGCTCTACATTTTAATGTGTTTGAACTCAACTGTTATTTTCAAAAACCTGGAAAAAAACAAACAAACAAAAAACCCACTAAACTTGCAGGCTTTCAAATCCCCAGACAAACTCTCAAAACTCAGTGTTTGAGCCACCAGCCATCTGCACAGTGGAAATGTGAGCCAGGCACATGAGACTGCTATTCTGCTGGGCCAAGCTCAAGATAATGATTAATTAAGTCTTTCATCTCACAGCATTTCTTCTTAATTTCTCTTTGGTTTTTCTGCAGGTTATACTTTGGAAGGATAGGTGGACGTCATGTATTACGTTATGGATGCCCACTCCTTTTACAATTTTATATATTTTATATTGCTTATTATAGTAAGTATACTCAAATTGACTTCAAAAAGACTTCTCATGTTCATGATGGTAAACTAAAGTGACTTTTGTTTCTCTCAGGTGGGTTCCTTCTTCATGATCAACCTGTGCCTGGTTGTAATAGCAACCCAGTTCTCAAAAGCAAAACAGCGTGAGAACCAGCTGATGCAGGAGCTAAGCTCGCTATGTTACCCCTCCACTGACAGCACCCTTGCCAGCTACTTTGAACCGGGGAGCTGCTACGAGGAGATGCTCAGTTACATCAGCCACCTGTACCACAAGGTGAAGCGTCATGCTTCTTGCATTTACAACGGCTGGCAGAGCAAGCGCAGAAAGGTGAATCCCAACAGCGTTCTGAGTGGGGGAGGAGGCAGCAGCGGTGGCGGGGCCAATGGTCACTGCAGGCACAGGGGTGGCAAACACTTGGTCGGTTCCATCCACAACCTCATCCAACAACACCAACGACAGCACTGTCACCTCAGCAATGGCAGCCCCAGTCCTGTGGCCTCTATGGGGTCCGGTGAGGCTCTGGAAATGAGGTCTATCACAACGGGGCCGCAACTGACCGTGTGCTCTCAGCCAACTGGCATGCACAATCTTTCTTCCAGGACTCAGTCAGTGCACAGCATTTATCAAGGTGACTTTCACGAGGCCCCGCAAGGGCGAATGAGTGCCACAGTGGGCGTGCCGCCGCTTGGACGACTAAATGGGGGGATGAACTATCCAACCATCTTGCCCTCCCTCATCTGCAGCTGTACAGGCAGCAGTTCTGCAGGGAAAGGGAGGAGGGAATCGGATATAAATACAGGATGTGATGCAACCCAGATAGCAAGGTGACATTGATTCAATGTTGAAATTCCATCAGAATCATCATTTTGGTTGAGATTGGAAATTCAATGCTAAATAATATTGAATCAACGTTGAAATATCAATGCTTTTCAGTGTTGAAAAAGACAACATTGAATCAAAGTTGATTTTTGGTCAGCTTCATCACGGGTGGAACTAGACTATGTCAATCTATCTGTCCCCTCATTCAACACTTTATTAACATTAACATTCATGCTCCTCATGACCCTTCCCTCTAGTCTCACAAAAAATAAAATAAATAAATAAATAAATAAAAAAAATCCTGCCAACTGCCAACCTGATTGTATTTTGCTATCTGGGAGGTGTGTAGATAAACTCCAACCAGTTGGAAGTCAGTGAGATGAACCAGCTGGACATTATTATTATAATAATGTAGTGATTTTTGATTAGCCTCACATGAGGGTACCACAAATGTAGTAATTTTTGGTCTTAAATATTAATATTAATATTTGAGTCAGATGATTCCTTCCAATATTTCGGGGCACCAGTCAGGATTCTCACCTTGACAATAATCATGAAAGATTGTTAACTGAATTAATATTTTATAAATTGGAGGAAGTTTATCATCTGACCAATCTGAAGGATTTAGTGAGATTCGGGCGAGCTTGTAGAGCCTCTGATTATCAACACAAGAATGACACAGTTTGCAATAAAATGAATTTATTAACAAATAGATATACAAGAGTAAAATATCACACTCACTAAATACTACGAAGGAAAATGACTAAACTACTAAGAAAATTGAATCAATAATCAAACAGAAACTACAAACTACAACACAAATGGATGTTAACAAAACTGAATGCCAAGTAGATGAGCAACAGATTGGACGAAGCAATGAATGGGTAATTAGCAGTCTATGAGGGAGTCAGTTGTGGTCTTTCTGGATGCTGGTATTGAAAATAAGTAAATAAGCATTTACTCTGAATACAGATAACGTGTCTAATGTATCTATCTGTGTACGCTGACCCTAGATAAACAGTCTCTACACAAATAGCAATCTCATTTAGCAACAACCTAATGCCAAGGCTTTTGGAAAAGGTTTGGTTAGCTTATATTTACGTTTCACTTGGTTGGGTGATCAGTCCGGGAATGGGAAACGTTGTCCACTGGTATCCTTCCGTGTGCAGTGGGAGACTGGATTGCTTTCCAACAGCTGCAGAGCTGCACTGAGTGCTGGAGGTCTTTGTGTAATCCAGAGAACTGTAGATGGTGGTCGGTCCGTAGGATCTTCTGTAGGTTGGAGGTACTGGGGTATGCAGGTCAGGAGTCAAAGTCCTCTGCAGAAGCAATTTGGCTGCTTGATCCGTGTGGTGAAAGGTTTACTCGCAAGAGTCTCACCTTGGTCGTGCTGTTGTTCTTCCCTCGTCAGGTCAGAAACTCAGAACAAGGGTCTGTTCACTTGGGAAAACTTTTATTCCTTCTCATTGGGGAGGGGGTTACTAATCCCACCTTTCCTGATGTGGTGATGTGATTGGGTCACAGCATTCCAGGTGTCCGTCCCTTAACACGCCCACCTTTCATCCTGTGAAACTTGTTGTATTGTTCCAAAATACACAGTTAAATAAGACAATGTCTTTAGGACCTTGGAAATGCTGTATTTCTTTTTTAAACCTTTCTCAAAGTCTTTGTGGCAGTGTTCTGAACTCATAGAGTCCAAACTTGATGTGAATTGGTTGAGGTATCACACTTCTGTCTCAGTGGGTGTAGTTGCATTGGCTTTTATTCCAGGTGTGGTTTCTACTCTGTGTGCAGTTTCCTGGATGAGTACAAGGACACATAGGACATGTTCCTTACAGTATTCCTGTCCATTTTTGGTGATTTCAAGCCAATATGTTTAGAAAATGTCTTCCTTTCTGAGCATTTCTTTGTTCTTGCTGTGCTCTAGCCAGAAGCAGTTTGGCAGCCCTAGGAGTCCATGGTCATTCACACCTTGAACTCAGGCATGGAAGCCTGAGGTGAACAAAGGCAACTCGAGATGAGATTAGCCTATCATCAATGGGCCGTTGATGTCATCTTTCCTGTTTTCCACCTTTGGCAGTCCTGATTACAATAGTCGTTTACTTGTCGTTGAGGGTCCTATCACATTCTTTTGATTAATCAAAGTGGGACAAAAGAATGTCTGTTGTGAAGCTCTGGTGCCATCACGTCTGTTGTTCACTACAATAATGTTACACTCTTTCAACTTAAAAAGTAAATTCACAACTACTCAAACATCTCACCTGCACTTTAAGGATCCCGTTTTTGCGTCTTGATCTTTCTGCTCGAATCGATCGATTTTCTCGGACTGAAAGGTAGGTTGAATTTGGAAATTTGTTTTACTATATAATAGATAATGCAACTTTGAATGTGTGTTTTATAGTTCATTAACACTGTTTGTGGACATGAATCCTAACATAATTGTAATTAATCAGTTTAAAATGAATTCCTCCTTACCGTGTAGCAGCGCGAGATATTTGAAATGCTGAGGGCGGGAAGTGCACGTGGTGCGGGAGAAAACACCCGAGGCTGTGAGGATTCCTGCATTATAATATTAAGTTTTTAAATTAATATTTTTCTGTTCTATATTTGTCTTTGACGCGTTAGCTCTGTTTGATGTATGTTTGCCCAAAATGATGATCCAATAGACATTGTGAGCTAACGTTACATTTGCCTAACTTGGTGTTTTGCTTCATCCAGGGAAAAATGTTAGGATTTTTTTTTAGTAGAAAGTGTTTGGTTTCTACTTTATGTTAAAAAATCACTTCTTAAATATATTTAATTCCAGAATTATTACTTGCACAATAAAGGAGCAGCTAGGAGACCTAGGACAGTCTCAGAGACAGCTGTGAATTTCTCCTACGGTCTCCTTATATTCAGGCAAATGCCCTTTGCCATACATTCTATAGATATTATTGGAAAGGTCATTTTACAGTCTTCAACTGGAAACAGGATTTTCCATTCACACAAACAGATTCTTTGAGATTCAAATTTCTTGGGTACAGCAATGCTATCATGTTCTCAGCACACACATGTGAGTTTATGATTCTAATGGTAGAATAAAACACATATTTACTATAATATACTAAATTTTCACCATAAAAACTCTTCTACAAAAGCATGATCATGATTTTAGTAGAAATAGTAGATTATAACAGTGGTAATTGCACAACTAATTAACTGACCTAGCAAACAACTTTTGACCACTAATAAGTGCTGTAAAAACATGTCTTCCCTTAGGACCAGCTTTTCAATGTTTGACCGAGGACACTTTTGCAACATGGTAAGTCTTTCTATATATATATATATAATCCTGTTGGATATCCATGTTGTTTATTGACTTGAATGTTATCCTCTTTAACAAATTTAGACTTGGAAATATCCAAACCAGATGTTCATTAACTCACCTTTATGCTATCCCAAATGCATGTGATGACTTTTTTTTTTTTTTTTTTTTAATAATTGTAGGCACTTTTTTCCTGAGAGAAAGTCCTGAAGACCTCACAGGGCTCAACGCTAAGGATTTTTTCTACCTGCCAAAATTTTCACTGGCCCCACAATAAAATCTTGTTTTTGATACATGCAACCTTAATAAATAAGGTTATGACACCAAAAGCTATTAGATTAACTCACTTAAATTTTAAATATTGTTAGATAAACAGCAAGTAATAAAATAGTAAGAAATAATCAAATTACGAGTACTATTATTTGAAATTATTTTAAAAATGAAAAGACACTTTAAACCTGAAATTAAACCTGCCAGTAGGTGGCAGCAAGTCCCTGCTAATGAGCGAGTCATTGAGATTCAACCGATTCATTCAAACGGCTGATTCATTCAGGAAGTGTTGCTCAGAGCCGCAAAACAAATTTGTGGACTTAGTTTGGAACTATTTTTCGTTGGCAAAATAGAGTGAAACAGCCGATTTGGTGTCTAAAATGTAAGTCACTTGATATTAAGTTCTTGTTCATTAAACTGTTCTCTGTATAAAATCAATACCACATTTGTAATTGTTGATATTTGGAGAAAAACGGCGTTGTGTAATATTGGTTAAATACATTAAATGATATAAATATAAAATATATACTGGGGCATTTTTGCCCCTTATCTCGAATTCTGGAGCATTCTAAAGGCATTTTAATAGACTAAATCACGCGCAGTGAAAGCGTACACTATGCACACGCACTAGTCTAACCTAACTGTTACCGTCTTAAAGGGACTTTTCTGTTACTAGACTACATATCGCATGTGTGCACTCAATGAGTGGTGTTTTTGTTTGGTCCTGTAAATTGAGGAACATACTTGATAATTTCAGATCATTAAATCAACAATTACGATATCACAGGCATAACGTCGCTGTCCGATGAAAACCACGTATGTCCATTTTGCCGATTTTGAGATTTTTCGACGGACTGAATGTCCAGGTTCATTTCCGTATACAGTATGCTTCACATATCTAAATGGCCAATGAAAAGTTGTGAAATCATGTCATCTGATTTTCACGTATATCCATTTGGTGTCAAAGCTGTCAATCACGCCGCGTATCTCCCGCCCTGTGGAAGCATCTCGCCGGTCTCGTGAAGTTTCATCGAAGCTCAGCACTGGATAGCCGAATAACACTGTGAGGTAAAGTATCAGCAAACGTTTGTTTTTGACAACTGTTCTCAAGTAAACGTTTCCCCCCTGACGCCAGACGTACGTAGGAGTGACAAAATTACGGTAGGACTGTGCAAACAAAGTATCTGTCTAGCATTACCATGTCAGTGTATTGATTCATTGTCCCTTCATAGTTTGCAAGAGACATTTAATAAATTTATAATTAATATTAAATAAACTAAGCGTATTTAATAAACTAAGACGTAGGCTATTTAATAAACTGAGCGTATTCATCTGTCAATATGAAACGCGACTTGGCCATTCTAATTAATGATCGGAAGAACGCGTATCGACCACCGTTACTGTAAAATATGCACGTATGTCCATTTAAACTCAATTTGGTCAAATGTGGATTATATCATTACACTGGCAAGAATATGGTTACATGTAAAGATGCCGTACCAAGTATGACAACGCTACATTCAACTGCTTTTGAAATACGGTGTTTTTTTCACTTCCTGAAAAGTAACCGTTTTGGACATACGTGAGTTTCATCGGGCAGCGACGATAAATTATATATCGCACACCCTACAGCACTGGCCTGATTGGGCAAGTGACCGTTCAGTCTACTGTCCCAAGCGTCGTTCACACTGGCCCGGCCTGGGCAGTCCTTATTGTCGAGCCCTGTTGTCTTTTCTTCTCCACCTGTTTTTGTCTGACTCTGCTGATCATAATAATTAAGCAAATTATTATGCATTTAAGCAGTTAATAACATACTATAACAATATAATAATAACTGCTGCAAATGGCAACACAAGATTAGGTCAGTGATAAACTTTGGCCTCGAATAAAGAAAAAACCAATAACGTTTTAAAAAATAAATTTTCCAGGACAACTACAAGATTTTCCAGGACATTTTACATTTTCTCTTTACATTTTCTATGTTTTCCAGGACTGTAAAATTTGTCATCCATTTTCAAGGTTTTCCAGGACGAGTGGGAACCCTGAGAGAACTAGCTTCTGTCATCAGCTATCTGACTGAGAATATGATGATGATGCAGCCACTGATGACCTCCTGAACATAGCATCCCTTGTTGATCATCGTTTTTTATTTAATCTACCTTTTAAACCCCCCCCCAAAAAAACAAAAATGGTTTTGCAAATTGCAAAGGAATTGAATACATTATGTTTACATTTTACACATTTAATCTACCTCTGAAAGCCAGACACTGCTGACAGTCTAGTCTGAGACTAGTCTTCCTGACATTTTTTTTTTTTTTTTAAAGTTATATAGTTTTATGTTTACATTTTGCACATTTAATACCTCTTAAAGCCAGACAATGTAGACAGACTTGTCTCTCAGGAAAAAAAAAAACGTTACTAACAAATTTTATGTTTACATTTTGCACATTTACTCTCATTTACCTTCTTTTGCCACAGGTTTTAGTTTATAATTTATTTTAGTAAGTGGTTGTCTTAAATTTTTTAAGGCCAAATGTGTAATCTGTTTGTTAATAAACTATACTTGAAAATGTAATTAATGAACCCTCAAATTTGTGGCTTCAGTCAGTTGGGATACTCTTTTAAAACTGGCAGCATTAACAGTTTAAATCGTTATCGATCAATGTGGGAAAAAAATATTGAGATTAGATTTTTGCCATATCACCCAGCCCTACTTTAATGCAAAAATAGGAATTAAATACGAGTGACATTTGATTAGGTGTTACACCACCAGGTGACAGCCATGCTCCATTACGACTGTATATTGCTTTATGAAACAAATCAATTACAGACGGTATGAGAAACAAGGGCCCTCAAAGTAAGCTGGAGCAATGGACCAGTTTCTAGCTTAGTGGAGAACAGAATTAATACTGGCAGTAAATCAATCAGAAAACAATGTGAGGAAGATACTCAATATATATACACAAAATAAGAATTCTCTGTCTTCTTTTTCTGTTTAAATTGTTTCAAAAAGAAAAAAAGAAACAATCTTATGTAAGTTATCTACTATCTCTGTGTATGTAGATTTTAGTAAGACTTTTATTTATCTTAGCTGTATTTTGGACAGCTCTTATGCTTCACTTTCTCTTTAATTTTTGGGTTTAGGATCTTATTCTATTTTGCTTTCAGCATTATTACTTTCTATTCCGTTTTAAACAAAAAATAAACCATCAAACACGGTACAATATTATATACCCACAATTCAACCAAATTGAATTTCAGTTTAAAGAACGAAAGAGAATTGAACAAAGTTAAAGAAACTAAAGAAATCCTCGTGATGCAGCAAAAATGTCTTTTTCCCATGTTCAGGAATCAGCATTCTTCTTCTTTTTTGGATAGCCCGCCATCTCAAATCCACGAGAGATTTTCTCAACTCGATCAATAAACTCACCGAATCCTGAGTTTCTCAGTTTGATAAACACCCGCTTCAGATTCAGAGGATCTCAATCCGCTAGCATCCACGCTTAAATCAGCGATTATCATTCTAAAACATCATCATCATCAAACATAAAGCATTATAAAGTTACTCATGCCCATATTAAATTAATTATAACAACATAAACCTTTTTAATCCCTTAGTATTGTTCCGCTCTTTCGTCTCGTGTTCAGCGCGTCTCGCGCACTTCCGTGAGGCATCTGCTTACGTCATACACAACGTGTTCGTGTAATACATCACGTGTTCTGCGCTTAATTATAATACGAATTATTTTTATTTATACACAATTAATTTACGATGCATATTAATAGAACGTCTAAACTTTTTAATTAAAAGTGTGACTATTAGATTATACAATTTTATTATTATTTTCTTTAGACTCCACATTTAACAGGGTTAGAATGTCACTTCAGATAATAAGCAAAAGTTATCAAACATCAAAACTTGAGTCTTTGGTCTTTCAAATAATGCCTGATTTGTCAGAGTAATGTTAGATTTAATTATAAAATGTCATTCTAAACAACAACTGTGTTCAGTATACTGTATCAATACAATACATACAACACACACACTGTCCAGCTAGAAAGTTTCCATTTAATACAAAATTGATTGAGTTTAAGATTTATTAATTTCTGACTATTTAACATAACATAAACCAGAATTAATTTCTCTTTACTGCAGGATCTTTGTCCTGTCCCTCTGATCCTCTCAAGTATGTTGACAGTGATGAAGCTCCAGTCCTCCACAGTCGACCTATGGGGATGAACTGCTTCTTCTTCAGCAAGGGATTGTTTAATGGACCTCAGCACTCTTCACTGTTCCTGCCACTGCCGCATCATCTGGGTCACAGAGAAGATCTGTTAGTGACTGAACATAGCACAATTACCCCGGTTTCTTCCTCATCTCCATCTCATGGTGTTTTCTCACTTGCCACGGTTGAATTTTGAATTTCTAACTATGTGTATAAGACCAAAGCATTATAGCGTCCCTTTCACCAACTGCTGAAAACAGCAGAGTCCCTTTATTTATATATGGTTTTTACAATGCAGATTGTCAAAGCAGCTTTACAGTGATAACTGGTGTATAGTTTTAGCTGCACAGCGCTCTTAAAGAACATGTCAGTATCCATCTTAAGAAATTCAGTATTGTTTAATTTGGTTGTAAAAATTAATAGTTAATAATTTAGTTAATTTATCAGCACTAGAGAAACAGCGATGTCATCGTCCAGCTCAGTTCAATTCGCATACAACGATGTCAGTGCAGATCAAAAACATGTTGAATATCAAGGGTCAAGCAACAGTGGGATTTTTTGAGATAGACGACAGTTTGCATCTTTTGTGCAAATAAAAATCTTATAACCTGAAATAATTGTGGTTGATAATTAAAGCCTATAAATTGTATAATATTTGTTACACTAAGGCACTAACAACATGCTTGAAATACAAAATGAAAGGCTGTGTATTACATTAGAAATGACCCATGCATGACAATGTATTTTTCCACTTAATAAAATGTTCTTAAATAAGATAATAATAAAGACATAACATAAACCAACATAATGATTGTTACAACATACTATGTTCTGTAAAAGTAATTTAATATTAATTTCACACAATAATAGTAATGGTGCAGTGTATAATAATACTATAATAAAATTTGAATAAATAAATTCTCGTGCTAAGTACCACACAAACACTGTGACACACTAATATAATGTAATATAATTATTACCTAGATGACGTGTTAATATATTACAAAATGACACGAATAATTAAAAATAATAATACAACATATACACAGTTATTATCAATGTTCCCTCTAAGCTGCGCGCGTGCACGGCCACGCATTCTGATGCCGCAGCCGCGCAGAAAGAATAATTGCCGCGCAGAGGAAAGAAATCATGTGTGGGAAAATCGGGGAAAATCCATTCGATTGTAGCTTAAATGAGAAATAAGTGCATTGCTCTGGTCAACCGCTATAGTTATCGCTATAGAGTTAGAACTGGTTTACAGGTTTCATAGAAAGAGAACGATTGAGCACGTGAGCGGGGCCTGAGCCAAATCAGGCCCTGTCCCAAATGGCACACTTCTATGCACTTTCGGTCTTGTGGACTTACAATGGGGTGCCATTTGGGACAGGGCCTCAGTCGCGGTAAGAATACGGTCATGTTTGCGCACTAAATACCTCAATATGAGAGACAACGCGAAACGAAAGAATGAGAAATAAACGTCATGTTTTAATGAGAAGTGGCAGAAATAACGGATGATGGGCACAGAATGAACAAAACTTTGAGACATTTACAATCACACACCACCACAGGTGAAGCGTGCAAACTCAAATACAACAGTGGATATACTCAGTTTTTAGATGTAGCAGGGATATGTTGTTACACCAGATTAAAATCATTTTTGTTTTATATATATATATATATATATATATATATAATATATATATATATAAGTTGTATATATAAAAATATATATATATATTATTTGTTAATTATTATTTGTTTTGGGGCATTTTATTTTGAAAACGTTGCGTGTCTTATTAAATACAGTATGTACATCGGCTGACGTCACACGTGGGTAAAGGCGTTTAAAATTGCAGCGCAATCAGAAGTTCGTCCTCTCTTCCTGCATGTGAGAGGGAGGTACGATTTCATGAGGTGATAAAATGTGTTATAAGTGTTCAATGTCATGTTTATATGATCAATGTGAGAAAGTATTCTATGGGATGTTACATTTGACCATTAGTTCGTGTTATCAACGTGTCAAATGTGTTTATTAGAGTGCTGTAAACGGTGAATAGTGCACTGCGTGAGTTGGCGGCAAAGTGTGTGGCGTCACGTGTGTGAAAGAGTGATAGCGGCTACATCTCGATTAAGTAATATTTATATATAGATAAATATAAATGATAAATATAGATCGATGTGTTAACTAAAAGATGTGCATGTATAAGTAAATATATTTTGTAAACTATATTATTTAGTCTTATAATTCTGTACATAGAGATTTATTTATATATATTGTATATTGCATTCATTGTGTGATCTGTGGTTAACTACCTGGTGTTTAACATGATTGTGGTTAACAGGCACAATTAAGAGCAGATTGCAGATAATGCTGCGTTCACACCGAACGCGTTCTGGGGCGTCGAGGCGTCTGATTTACAGGTTAAGTCAATGCAAACGCGCGTCTAGAGGTCCTGCGGCGCGAATCGCATCTAGCGCGGCGCGAATCGGCCGTTGACGCGCGAATGGCGCGGCGCGAATTGAGCGTTCACGCGGCTGACGCGCGAATGAGCGTCTGACGCCCAAACGCGAGTTGAAAAATCTGAATTGGCGTAAATTCGCGGCGCGTAACCCAATCAGGGACTCTGCTTGGTAGGAAACGTGTTTATGATGTGATCAGTGGTGGAGACCAGACAAAAGATGTCGCTGTTGTGTAGCCACCCTGAGCTCTGTGATGTGTCATTATATTTATCGAGACAGGAAATAAAAAGGACCTTGCTGGAAGAGAATAAGCGAAGAAATCGGACAATCTGGTTAGTTGTAACTTTTTGCATGATTTAGCCGTTGATACTAGCCCACCTTTCTAGCTAGCAAAAGTCGGCCGGCATAACCGAGTTAAATTGCGAATCGCGAATTTGACGGCCCAGACGCGTTCGGTGTGAACGCAGCATAACAGTGCCTGTCTGTCTGTCTGTTTTACCCATGGTTTTACCACACAGGTATGTTCATTGGTATCCATGAAACACTGTGATGCTGTTGTGAGTTTTGATATAAGAATGACATGTTTGTGAATTTATATTATATTATAATTATTAATATTTGTTTACTCATACTTTATATATATTATGTGTATGGGTGTTGTAGAATGTGTGTGTGTTACGCTCTTTCCTGCAATGCCATTAGGAGAGGAGAGGCACAATTAAGAGCAGCTGCAGATAAGTGTCTGTTTGTGTGTTTTACCACACAGGCACTAAGATTAAATCATCCATGGTAAAAACCAGCTTTGTGTGGAAATTTCTTTTATTTAACATCAAATCAACACAACGCAGAGGAACAACCGCTACATATAGTTGCCACACATACAAATAGGTTTTTTAAGAAAAAAAAACAAAAACCTGGGGAAAATAAATGCAGAACATGTTCACATAGGACACTATTTAATAGGAATATATGCATGAAACCATTCAGAAAAACTTGGACACAAATGGGTTAAAATAGCGCAGTTACACAGGAGAGCACATGTGAGACGATAGAGCATGTGGGCTAATACAGTCAAAACTAATATTTTTTTAACACAGAACATGACAAAACCAAATCAAACACATACGTGGGACAAACAGGGACAAACAGCACCAAAAGGCTGATCAGAATACTGTGCATCAATGTTGCATGAGAAGTCTTAAATGAAATAAACATAAAATCAAGTTCGGAGTTCACAAACAGGCCAATTAACACACTCTTCATCTTAACGTCACAGATAACACATATTTGACTCGATTAACACAACTAGGAGCTGACAGACAAAAATAAGTAAACTTGTGTGTAGTTTATAGTTCAATCTTGGGCTCAAACGATCCAAACTTAGTTATCAACTTACCAGCAGACGAGATATGCGGCTCTGTTATTATATAATTTAAGCTTTTTAAACTGCAATGGAAACTTTTTTTTTTTTTTTTCGCATTTACAGGTCACCTGACGTACAGTCACATCATCATTCTTTAAAAACAGTGTGGTGTGTTTGTAGAGAAGACGAGACAGTGTGATTTTCTTTTCTTTTATTTATCTCTTCCTTGCGCTCAGCTTCACCCAATAGATGCAACGAGAGGATGCAGGACAAAGAAAAACGGAGGACGGGTACAGTGGAATATTCTGATCCCTTGCGCATCAGTTGAAAGGTCATGCAGCTGGGCTCGAATCTTGAGGGATCTGGGGACTAGTAGAATCTATTAACAATTCATAATTAACGTAACAGAACTAATAGTATTAGATGTCCATGCATCTGCGCATCCTCGCTCAAAGCTCCTCAGGCTTCCTGGTTCCTCACCTTCTTGCGGTGCATTTATAGAATTAAAATGGCCTCCGGGACTTTCTTTGATCATTTTCCAGGTCACAGCCTCACAGGCTGGAGGATAGAGCTAAAACCTAAAAATAAGGAAGCATCCATGGAGTATTGAGAATCACCCAGGGAAGCATATGAAGGAGAAGGGCTTCCAGAAGCTGTGGCAATTATTACACTCAAAATAAAAGCACTCGGATAGAAATATCTTTTGGGAAGTGACTGTAAACATGATTTCTGCTGCGTGTTAAATGAACTTCATTAAAATGAGTTAAAGCACACAATGATGCACATTCTTTACTGAGTTAATGGGTAAAATTCCACTTTAAACCACGTCAAACTGAAGTTCACTTCATATTTGTGTGGAATGAAACTGAAACTGGGCAGTGGCTTGTAGTTCCCAGCATGCTTTGACTCTGGTCTGGATCTATTACGAAACTTTCTATCTCGGTTCTGAGTCAGATACGACGAGTTAAAGGGTCCCAATGACATGACCTTTTGGATGCTTTATATAGGCTAAGTGGTCCCAAGACTGTATATGAAGTCTCTTGCCAGAAATCAGGCATGGTGCAGGACTTTCAGCCTAGAGACAGTCCCACAATGGAGCTTTGATGAAAGGTCGGATGACAGGTCGTAACTTTAGAGGTGCATAGGCGGGAGGCGGGCGAGTCTGACAATAACCCGGTGTTATGAAATATTTGGTGTCTGAGATTTTCAAATGTAAAAAAAATGGGCGGAGCTTACATGAAGATTCATGAGTTTCCTGTTTTGAGTTAAAGCGCCACTGAAAATGTTAGTGCACACTCTTCGGCTTACATTAAAGGTAATTAGCTATGTTTCAGCGTTAAACGAAGTCAAGCTTATTCTAATGGTATTGAGCCACAAGATTATATATAAAGTATTTTGTTTATGTTGTGTCATGTTTAGCTATGTTTGATATGAAACACAGCCAATGATTCGCCAGAGGTGTTGTAGGAATCGCTAAAAGAGACAAATAGAGTTTTAAGTAGACAGTTTTGTTGTTTCTGTCTAACTTGAGTCTTTTTAAGATTACTTTTGAAAGGTGCCAAAACAGTATGGGAGCATTAATACTATAATTGTAACTCGTGGGAAGGCAGCAGTGAACTTCCTAGTTTGCAGAAGCACTTCTATCTGGGGAGACTTATTTCTATATGTAAATGTTTCAAAAATTGCAACATGCAAGCCAAACATGTTAATTTACACTTTAAATTTATAGTTTAATGATTATGCCAAATAGGACACGGTGGAATTTCGCATGTGAAACAATAAATATCTATAGCAATATTCTTATTTCCCCAAAATCTGGACTTTGCAATAAATATCCCTGTACACAGACAACGCAGACACTTTTTTTAACTTTGTTGACAAATGGACCGGTAGTAAAAAATTTTAATAATACATGTTTGTTGTAATGTATGTAGTATATACTTCAGATTTGACTGTGTCAGTAGAGTGCTGGAATCACTGGGACACATGATCAGACCAAAATTTCATTTGTCTGGGATCCCAAGAACCCTTTGTAAAGTGTTGTCAAATGTGTGTATAAATACAAGTGTTTTTGCTAATTAAATATGGAATATGTTTTCGGGTTTGGGGGGGGGACTTTTCTCATTTGTGAATAAAAAATTCAACCACGGAATTCAGTTGCCTTTTTTTTATTCAAAAAATGAAATACTCTCATTAATTTACTTCATCTTGATATCCAGATATGCAAATTACGACATGGTCTATTATTGTAGCCAGCTAATTGAACATAAATAACATGTAAGTGTTAATGGAAGCTTGTAGAATAGAACTAATACAGTTCATGTGAATATACTGCAGGTTTGATATTTAGTCCACTATTCTATCAACACTGGGGTTAAAACTGAATCTATTAATAGTGCTTCAGGTTTTTTCCCCATTCATTTTTTTTTTTTTTCAATGACAATGATCCTTTTGTGGAAAAACGATTGAGAATTTTTCTATAATAGAAAAAAAAAAATAACACAACTTTAGGATTTAATAAAGTCTCTTAAAAATATTTACCAACTGAGCAAGCAATTCAGAAATGACAGAACAAGCAGTGAGTATATGTTAATTATCCACATAACAATAATATTCCTCACACTTTTGCCAATTGTCTTTTAAATAAAAACGAATTAGTGTAACTGGTAGTTTGTAGCTGGACATTAACCACTTGGAATCAATTTTACATTTTAATTGCTGGTGGAAAGCGCCTTAAAATAAAACTTGTGAAAGTGCTGCCGGGGGAAGCTAATCACATTATTTGAAACGGGAGTTTCACCTTGTATTCAAGTTGTGCTTTACTAATGGACTAAGAGCGGTGTTGTTGTGTTTTTTTTTCAAATTTGGTTAATCTGTTGATGTGAAAAAAAAAAAAAAAAAATCTTTTTCCCTCCCTTTTTTGTGTAATTTTACATGGAATGAACTTGAGATTTGAGTTTTTGTTTATTGTAACTGGTGGCTTTTGAGCTATCTGGGAAATATTGACAGTCTTTACTGTCTGGCGCCCGCACAAAAAAAAAAAATACTTTTTGAGGTTAAAACAGTTCAGGATGAACTGATTCACTAGAATGAAGAATTTTCAAAATTACATATGAGTAAAACAGGGTCCTTTGGGATGACTAATTCATAGACTGCATCAAACATTTCAACACTTCATATGAGCAAAAAAGGAGGGTTTAGGATGACTGATTTCACTAGAATGAATGAAAGTTGCAGCATTGCAAATGAGCGAGAGAGAGGACAGTTTGTATGTAAGCTTGTGTAACCTAGGTTACTATAGCCCATGTCAAACCTGTAAAAAAAGGAGAAAGAAATTTAAATGCCACATTTAACAATTTTATTGATTTATTTTAATGTTTAAAAATTAAATATTTTTGGAGAAATATAGAAAATGTCACAAATTAAAAAAATAATTAAATTAAACAATTAAGAATAGCTCCGCCCCTTGGGTTGCGTCATCTCTCGCGCCTAGCAGAGGTGAACAGTCTCGTCACGGAGTGAAGTGAAATGGCCGCTTGAGCTGTGATGCATGTTAATTGCGGTTATAAAATCCATAAAGTAAGTGAGAAAATGCTAGATTAATTATTGAAATGCATATTTTGAAAAATCGTATCAGGAAAATGTTATTTAAATAGTTCTAGTTGCGTGTGTTTTGACTTTTAAGGATTAAGTGAGAATTTGAGCTGATTCGTCGACGAAAACTGCATAGAGCAGATTTCCTTGTTACATCTATACTATTTCTGATCTTGTCGATTTATTCATGGTAAGTGAGCTCATAAATCACCATATTTGGCTATGATTCTGCATTTTTCCAGTCTTTTGTGAGTCAAGTGTTCTTAAATGATACTGTGATGTATGTTTTTTTATGAAATATGTAGAGAAATGAGTTCATATGTGAATTTATTACATAAATCAGCTGTTTATTTGCTGTGTAAAAGTGTTTATATCCATTTTTTATCTTTATGAGCGTGACATAGCTCACGTGGAGTTTTTGCTAACCATGCGGGCTACGAGGTACAAGCTAAACGATTGCACATACATCACTCCTAAGACGTTATTCTCATTAATATAGTTATATTTATGTTAAAAAATGTGATAGAGCACTTGTTGTGCTGAAAATGATAATTTGAATGTTAATGCTGTTAAATGGGAATTAATTGTGATTTTGCTGCCTGTCTTTGCAAGTTGTTTTTTTGTTTTTTTTTTGTTGTTTTTTTCCTTCTTCCTTTTTCTCTTGATGTTCCAGTTCTTCTACATCTCTTTGAAATTGAACAGAGTTCTGAGTTAGAACTGTTCCTGCCATCAACGAGGAGTGCTGGTGGAAACTGGCGGCCCAACCTGGTTTTCTCGAGCTTGGACAACATTGCATTGTTTTTTCCTCCTTTTTTTCCCCTTCCATTTTTTTTTTTTTTTTTTTTTTTTTTTTTATTTGGAGTTGCGACATTGTGGTCAGAACACATATGCATTGGATTAGACAAATAACCTATGCAAGTGAATAATTTGTAAAAGTATTTTCCTGCTCATCTGAACACGCAAATCCTGCAAGTCAGAACAATCGATCACAGAGCATTCGCTCACTGCTGACACACATTCAAAACAGCTGTAGGCCTGCGTTTAGTATCGTAAGAAACCATTGATGCTTTTATGCTTAACAGAAGACAGAAAAATATAATATTATTTTTAGTTACATCACAATAAACAAAATGAAATAGCTTACATAGTTTGTGGCAATTACATTTATTTAAAATGAACGTTAAAAGTTCATATGATGTTCTGTCAGAATACAAATGTTTCATTTAATGAGTGCACAAGGCTGTCAATGGCAGTCCTTATGAAAATGAACCATTACTACAGTGACCGTAGTTCAACTAGGCTTATAGTAGGCTTATTTGAGATTTCCTAACCAAGTAAACATTTTAACCATGTGTAAACAAAATATTAATCTAATATAATGTTAAGTGTTAAGTATTAATCTTCAATATAATGTAAGTGGGTATCATAATCCATTTTACTCTGAGTAATTCAATAATGATAAATGTTAAAATCTAAAAGTTCATATTAGAGGTATCGTATCGGCATCGGCGATATGGCCTTGAAAGTATCGGTATGTATCGAAAACAAAATAAGTGGTTCGCCCATCCCTAACAATAATGCCATCAAAGATGTTGTAGGGATTTCTCAGATATTCAAAGAAGCGAAGGCAGTAAGCTTGAGGATCATCTCCACGGTGAACAAAGTGGGTAGCGTTTCCCAAAAGCATCGTAAGCCTAAGATGATCTTAAGCTTACGATGCTTTTGGGAAACGCAGCCCAGGTGAAAACTATGTTCAAGCTCCAGGACATTGGTCAGTTCCTCAGCCTGTAGACCGAGAGAGAGAGGTTGGGATGGATAAAAGGAGAAGTAAATGTGGAGAGGTCATCTCAGATCACTGCTTTGCTGTTCAAGAGAGGTGTGCATTGCTGTTTCTTGACAGCAGGCTTGAGTTTCTCAGTGAGGGCTGTGACCTCTCATATGATATAAAGTCAGAGAAAACTGTGTTTAATCCTGAACACTCCTTGAGGAACGTCAGTTAGGAAAGATCAGGGGTGAGTACACTGATACTGTATGTGCATGTAAGTACTGTAGGTCTACAGCTTATTCCAGCCAAGATCCATCCACTTACACAGGAGGAAACGCTCTGATTTACTGAAAACTGACCAATCACTTTTCTTTTTTTTTTTGTACACCAAGACTGAATTAGTTTGATCAAAAATACAGTAAACAGTAATATTGTGAAATTACACTTTACAAAACCATTTTCTATTTTAATATATTTTAAAATGTAATTTATTCCTGTGATGGCAACGCTGAATTTTCAGCATCATTACTCCAGTCTTCAGTGTCACATGATCCTTCAGAAATCATTCTAATATGCTGATTTGTGCTCAAGAAACATTTATTATTATTATTATTATTATTATTATTGATGTTGAAAAATGTTGCTTAATTCAGTGCATCTTACTATATTCGTGAAACTAGTGATTTTTTTCAGGATTCTTTGATCAATTTATTTCAGCATTTCTTTGAAATAGAAATTTCAGGTAATATTACATTTTCAGTATTATAAACTTTAGAACTGTGGTGTAATATTACTACTACAGTAACATACAAACTAACCTTGCATATGTCGTCTTAAGCCATCCTTAACCCAAGCTTTGTTTCCATGTAGACTGAACTGTGTGCTCATGTACATTGTGTAAATCCAGCTATTCAGGTTTCAGCTGCTGATTTAAGCCTGAGCTTGCCATTTTTTGTGCACTAAGCTTCATACAGTCAGTGGTACTGTACCTCATGATGCCATTCCAGTTGTCACCAGTGAACACCTGAAAGAGGGTGAGGAATGCCATCCCAAAGTTCTCAAAGGTGGCATGTCGACTTATTCGCTCACATGGGTAGTCCTCATTGCAAACTCAAGGAAACCGATAGAGACATAAAGAGACTTTGTATTGTTGCATACTATTGTGAATGTTATCACCTAAAAGCTTTGTCTCAATGTTACCTATGCAGTCATGCCAAATTCAGAAGAACCGACATAAAGCCAGTGAGGGAGAAAGATTGAAAGGGAAAGGAAAGAAAATATGGATCAAAAGGAGTTAAAGAGGAGTAGTATGTGTCACGGAAAAGAAGACTGGATACAAATGCAAGTTAATATCTCTTTAATAGAGCTTCACGCCAGGTAAGTCGACAACAAACACACAGCAGCAACACAGACAGCAGGAGAGGGGTAACACAGGGACTTCGATGGGCGATGAAGAGTCCGTGATGAATGATGGTCCTGAATGATGAGTCCGTGTGAGTATCCGTGAATGAAATCCAGAACGAGTAATCCAACGAGACAGACAGGTAACAGGGAACAGCGACGAGAATCCAATCCAGGAACAAGAAACACGAGAAACAACGGGACAACACCAGGACATCAACAAACGATCTGACAAACATGAGACGAAAGACAAGGCGTTATATAGGCAGGTGTAATGATCCACAGCTGCCGCTGATCAGCAATCAGCGGCGACGCCCACACAGAACAATCAAGTGACACATCCCAAAACCTACACACAGACAACAGTATGAGACAGCGGATTAGTGAACCGTGGCAGTATGTGCTTAACCAGCTTTCCAAACAATTCCACCCCGTGTGCCGCATAAATAAAGAAGAGCAGCATTGAAGAGGAGTCCAAGCTTCCCACCTGAAACACACCAATCAAGACTGAAACCAGCACACATGCATTCATCCTTGACACAATATTACAGGCCAGCACACCGTATTACATTTACATTGAATCATTCAGCAGATAATTTTATCCAAAGCAAATAACAATTATTATACAAAAGCCAAGAGCAGTACCACAATCTCCATTAAGCTAAAGTAAAACATTTGTGGACAAAAGTTTATAGTTTTGCACTAAATCCCTGTAATTGTATAGCTAAACAGAGCTGTCCATTATTCATGACAAAATTCTTATTAATTATTTTTTTTAATAGTTTATAAAGATCATTTACAATTCCAAGTAAAAGAGCACAGTAATCCTACAGTGCCATGTTTTATGTTTAAATCGTAACTAAATTTTGCTATATTTATGGTTAAAGCTAAAAGAAAATATTTGCGAATGGGGTAACAATAATAAATTTAATTCAAGACATACTTTCCCATTATTTTATGCAATTTTGCTTCTTAAGTAAATAAATATTTGATGTTATAAGAATGTTCATATATTTTGGTTTGGACAAAAAAAATGATTAAGAAAATTGTTTTTGCAATGTTTCAAAGCAAAAGCACAAACAAAAACAAGAACAACAACAGCAAAACGCAGAGGTTTACTACAGGTGGAAGAAGTGTCTGGAACAGACATAACAATAACATGTACAATGTAATGTACATTTTAATATCTGCTGATGTTTACGTTTTAAGCTTTTGTCGCCTATTCTGGAGACGAGACAATAATATTGTGCACCCTAGATTTCATCCTCCTGTCTGTGAAACCAGTATGGCCAGTAGGGCTGTGGCCCTACATACTTCAGCATGTCTAATATCAGTAATTGCATTATTTTTAACAAAATTATATATAAATAGTATAGTATAATAAATATATAGTTTTCCTCAAACTGAAGACAATTATTAAACTGAACAGGAGGTTTATTA
>JAOTNS010001116.1:0-59265 GCA_028476615.1 Culter alburnus
CGTCAGGGCGCGAGGAAATATAGAGCTGAGTATCGTCAGCGTAGCAGTGAAAACTAACACCATGCTTCCTAATTATCTCTCCTAAGGGCAGCATGTACAGAGTGAAAAGCAACGGTCCTAGTACTGAGCCTTGTGGTACTCCATATTGAACCTGTGATCGATACGACATCTCTTCATTAACTACTACAGACTGATAACGGTCAGATAAGTACGATTTGAACCATGCCAAAGCAATTCCACTAATGCCAATATAGTTTCAAGTCTTTTTAAAAGAATGTTGTGATCGATAGTGTCAAAAGCAGCACTGAGATCTAATACACTAAGAGAGAATACAGCCACGATCGGATGATAGGATAGATCGTTTGTAACTCTACGAGAGCAGTCTCAGTACTAGGGTATGGTCTAATCCTGACTGGAAATCCTCACAGATTCCATTTCTTTCTAAAAAGGAGCACAGTTGTGTTGAAACTGCCTTTTCTAGTATCTTTGACAGAAAAGGTAGATTCGAGATTGGCCTGTAATTTACTAAATCTCTCGGATCTAGTTGAGGTTTTTAATAAGAGGTTTAATAATAGCCTGCTTAAAGGTTTTTGGCACGTATCCTAGGTTAAGATGAATTAATTATATCAAGAAGTGGACCTACGACCTCTGGAAGCATTTCTTTCAGTAGTTTAGTCGGCATGGGTCTAACATACATGTCGTTGATTTTGATGATTTGATAAGTTTAGATAATTCTTCCTCTCCTATAGCGGCGAATGATTCTAGTTTTACCTCAGGGACACTACAGTGCACTGTCTGAAGCGAAACTGTAGACGGTTGCATGTTTATAATTTTTCTCTCTAATATTCAATCTTGCAAGTAAAGAAGTTCATAAAGTCATTACTGCTGTGCTCTATGGAAACGTCAGCAGTTGAATCTCTGTTTCTAGTTAATTTAGAGCCACTGTGTCAAATAAAAAACGTAGGTTAATGTTTGTTTTATTAAGAGATTTGGGTAGTCTATTAGCCGTTCTGTACTCATCATTTTTTCTTTCCACGAAAGGCGAAAAACTTCTAGTTTTGTTTTCTTCCAACTACGTTCAGCTTTTCTAACAGCTCGTTTTAGAGCCCGAGTGTGCTCATCATACCACAGCGTTGGATTAGTTTCCTTAATCTTCTTTAGACGTAAAGGAGCGACTGCATCTAATGTGCTGGAAAAGAGAGAGCCAATAGTTTCTGTTGCAGCATCGAGTTCTTCTAAGTTGTCAGGTATACTAAGGCGATGAAACTGCTCGGGGAGATTATTTATAAAGCATCTTTAGTGGTAGACGTTGATGGTTCTACAATTTTATGGCTGGGTGGTGGTTTTGTAGCCTTGGCTAATTGTATTATACACGAGACTAAATAATGATCTGATATATCATCGCTCTGCTGTAGAATTTCAACAGCATCAATATCAATTCCATGCGACAGTATTAGATCTAGGGTATGATTACGACAATGAGTGGGTCCTGACACGTGTTGTCTAACTCCAATAGAGTTTAAAATGTCTGCAAATGCCAATCAAATGCGTCTTTATTATTATCTACATGGATATTAAAATCACCAACAACAAGGACTTTATCCGCAGCCAGTACTAACTCTGATAGAAATCAGCAAATTCTTTGATAAAGTCAGTATGGTGTCCTGGTGGCCTGTATACAGTAGCCAGCACAAATGTCAACTTACATAATGTTACATAAAGCACCATCACTTCAAAGGAATTATATTTAAATTCTTTTGAATGATTCTGAATATATTACTATAAATTACAGCAACACCTCCCCCTTTGCCTTTCTGTCGAGGATTGTGTCGATAATCATAACCTTGAGGACTAGATTCATTTAAAGTAATGTAATCGTCTGGTTTTAGCCAGGTTTCTGTCAAACACAGCAAGTCTAGTTTATTGTCTGTGATAATTTCATTTACAATAAGTGCTTTTGAAGAAATAGATCTAATATTCAGTACCCAAGCTTTATCATTTGTTTATCTGATTTATCTGTGATTTTAATTTTTTGAACATCAATTAAATTTTTTACCTTAAAAGGTTTCAGAAGTTTTTTGTATTTACTAGTTCGAGGTACAGACACAGTCTCTATGTGATAATATCTAGGTGAGAGAGTTCTATGTGCTGTGAATTATTTGAGTTCTGTGACGTGAGGCGGCTAGCAGACGGTCGGTTTAGCCAGTTTGTCTGCGTCCTGATCTGGGCCCTGGTTTGTCATGTTCAGCTCTAAGACTATTTGCCAAATTTCTAGATAGAAGAGCAGCACCATCCCGGGAGGGATGAATACCATCTCTTTTCAACAGAACAGGTCTGCCCCAAAAGCTTTTCCAATTGTCTATGAAACCTATATTATTCTGCGGACACCACTTAGACAGCCAGCCATTGAGTGATGATAACCTGCTAACTATCTCATCACTCCGACGAACAGGAAGAGGAAGAGGGCCAGAACAAATTACTTCTGCTGACATTGAATTTGCAAGTTCACACACCTCTTTAATGTTAATTTTAGTGATCTCCGACTGGCGAAGTCGAACATCATTTGCCGACGTGGATAATGATTTTAGAATATTTACGTTTAGCATTAGCCAGCACTTTTAAATTTGCTTTGATGTCAGTGCTCTGGCCCCCGGCAAACATGTGACTATGGTGGCTGGTGTCTCTATTTTCACGTTCCGTGTAATAGAATCGCCAATACTAGGGCACTTTCAACAGGATTCTCAGTGGGTGCGTCACTGAGTGGGGAGAACCTGTTTGATGTTCTAATCGAACGGAAGAGTGGTGTTTGTTCTTGCCACTATGCCGCCTCACAGTCACCCAGTTAGCCTGCTGCGTGGCTTCTACAACCGGAACCGAATGTGCAGTGTTTACTAGGCTAGTCGCATCCAAAGCAGTATCTAAGGCCCTTTCATTCTCACTATCCTCTATTAAAGTTTGGATGCGTGTCTCTAATTCTGAGATTCTCTCTGTCAGCCTGACAATATCCCTGCATTTATCACATGTGTAAGTCTCACTGCTGACAGAAAGAGCTAAGCTGTACATGTTGCATTTAATACACATGATAATCGTCGGACATGACTGACCGTGTTTTTGTAGAGTAGTCTGACTCCCCTCGCCGTCCGAAAAACTGCATCGCACACGGGACTCGCTAGATGGATGTCTCGGTCGCTTGCCGGTGCCTGGGGCAAGGGTGATGTGCGGGACGCTGTACCTCACGGTGGATCTATGAATGCCGGGCAGCAAAGTCTCCACAGCTTCCCGATCTGGCGAGGACAGATCAGAATAACATACATCAGATAAATCCGCCATTAGATCGACAAGGAAGGTTAGTTTAGAGGAAAAAAATAGACGGTACCTAGCAGTCTAGCGGGCTATGGCTGACACTAGGTGATTACGCTGGTAGATTACTAGTAATAAATCCAGAGGTGGAGATTCCAGGGGTCAGAAAGTAAAAGTCCTGCCATATTTTTATTCCACCCACTGAAGCATTAATGAGATAAATAAGTGATTAATTGAGTGATGATTGAGCATTATTGAAGACACCTGATGATAACAAGCAGAATCACCTAAGGAGAAAATCACAATTTTTAAGTTACCATCATCGAGGTCAGGGTTTGTTTTAGTTGAGCTCTTGACCCTCGCCTTTTTAGTATTAGATTTTGTTTGGGCAGTTTTAACTGCATTAAAACCAACCAGACAAGCAAAGTTAAAAGATGATCAGGTGTTGGTTATGTTTTCTCATAATCATTATTTGATCTGAATCACTGAGCTCATTTAGAGCCCAATCTCTGAGTTAGTTTTACATTATTGATTACAGCAGCACTGTGATTCTGCAGAAGATCAGCTTATACAATACAGAATTTTTTTTTTTAAAAAGTTGTCCTTATCACAAAAAAAAAAAAATTCTATTAGGCACACACAACATCAAGTATCAGCCTGTGAATCTCAACAACGGTGACAAGCAACATATTCTGATCAACAGATCAACTCTGAACATTAGAAAACAAGCTACTAAAAAGTCACAGAAAAACAGCAAAATTTTAATAGTGAGAATAAATGAAATTACTAAGACAATTAAGCTCATAATTTATTCATGCAGCAATGCATGATGGGAGCCATGGATGAATTTTGATTGGTGGCTCCCAGAATGCACTGCAACATGCTTTATGATGGTCACCACTGTTGAGATTCACAGGATGATTCTTGATGTCTGTGTGTTTAAATGAGCTCTGCTTTTTTTTTTTTTTAAATCAGAACTCTTAAAAAAAAAAAATGTATTGTAAAATTATTGTATTGTAGAATAGTGATGGGATTTATGGCTCTTTGAGGGGATCCGGATCTTCGCGATCCGTTCCTTTCAAAGAGCCGTTCAAAAGAACGGCTCTTTTTAAATATTTAGTCAGTTTTAAGAAGCCAGCTTGGGGGCATCTCAGTTTATCCTGGAAATAATCACTGGGAGGAATGATGAGGTGAGATTTGTAGTCAAATAATTAAAACTCGGATATCACACACCAATATCTGAGTTTGAATTATTCTGAAATATTGATTATTACCTCATTTGTCATGTGTGGACTATATTCCATAGGGTTGCACAAATCCCTCTGCTTAGACAGTAACATCACTATTTTGGATTTACCTTTAGTACAAAGTGTGTGTGTGTGTGTGTGTGTGTGTGTGTGTGTGTAAAGCTACGTTGACTTATGTTATTCATACAATACCTACTCACAAATAAACATCAAAAACAAAGCCGGCTGCAATGAATTTCTGTGCAAAACAGCTTTTACTACAAACACTTCCACACAAGAACATTGTTATCACACAAGAACATTTTGATAGAAAACAAAAAAATTTAAGTAGATAAATTAGAATAAATAAAATGGAAATGTCTACATACTACATACTATTACTACTGTAAACTTTGCAAATTGTTTTTTTTTTTTTTAACTGGAGTAAGCATGTGACGGCAGCGTGCACACGTCATGGCTCCGCTCCTACCCAATGACAGAGGAACGCAGGTTTTTTTTCCACTGGAGTACTCACGTGAAGGATGCGTGCACAACTAATAACTTATATCATCACGCTATAAAGGGTTGGCCTGCGCTGGGTGCGCCCCTCCCCCTATAACTGTTCTGTCTCGCGGAGGAGCTCATTTGTGTGCATCTGTGTGAAACACGCATAGGAAAAAAGAACGACAGAAAGAACGGCTCCCCTCCAGCCGCGACTCGGCTCCCATCGTTCATGTTTATGAGCCGTTCAAAAGGATCGGTTCGTTCGCGAACGTCACAACTCTATTGTAGAATCACAGTGCTGCTGTAATCAATAATGTAAATCTAACTCAGAGATTGGGCTCTAAATGAGTTTAGTGATTAAGATCAAGTAATGTTTATGTAAAAACATAACCAACACCTGATCATCTTTTAACTTTGTTTGTCTGGTTGGTTTTAATGCAGTTAAAACTGCCCAAACAAAATCTAATATTAAAAAGTCAAGGATCAAGAGCTCAACTAAAACAAACCCTGACCTCGATGATGGTAACTTAAAAATTGTGATTTTCTCCTTTGGTGATTCTGCTTGTTATCATCAGGTGTCTTCAATAATGCTCAATCATCACTCAATTAATCACTTATTTATCTCATTAATGCTTCAGTGGGTGGAATAAAAATATGGCAGGACTTTTACTTTCTGACCCCTGGAATCTCCACCTCTGACTGTTCAACTACATATACTTTACTGAGTGTTTGTTAGGAATATTATTTCCCTATTCTATGTCTCAATTTATGAATATCTCTCTTAAAATTGCTTTGCATTTCATTATGGTTTATAGATCTTGTGGTGGGTCTGGTCACATGACTGATGTCTATGTCACACAATAAAGACTAAAGACATTAAACATTTCATTGTATCTTAATCATTCAAAAAGTCTTTTTCTAATGTTTCAGTGTGCATCAGGGTTGTAGTAGTCTACACACCACAAGCATTCAGGGGCATTTATGATAATGATCTTCCTCTTAATATTTCATCAAGCACCAAATGTTCTTCATTCAAGCCATTTCTGCTAAACATGTAGAGTGCCGCAATTAAAAAAATACAAGCTGCAGATCATGTGGTTATTTTGACATCAGTTTGATATCTTCTACACAGCAGAAAATATATGACTAGTCTCCGACTGTTTGACTAAACCGGGCTAGTGCCAAGATGAGCAGATGTAGTATAGGCTATTAATCATCAAGTTAAAAGCATAAAAAAAAACAGTGTTCTAGTTGTGAAAATTATTTGGAGATGGCAAGGAAAGACAACTTTGTTTTCTGCAAAAACTAGTGATGGAAGAAATGAAGCTTTTTAAAGCTTCGAATCTATTGAACCAAATTGCTTCTCAAAATAATTCACTGTTTTGAAGTTTTTGAAACACGACACGCTGGTGACACCTGCTGATCAAAACAGTGTGAATGCAACAAAAAATCTTGCCAAACATGCATAAAAACAGCTTTTACAAACCCATTTCAAATGTTTTCTTGAAATTATAATCTATCAGATGCAATTAACTAATCATCTAATATCATTAAATATTAAGAGTCTGTATAATATGTATTCTTTTATCAGTTTTCAGTGCTTGTTTTGTTTGTATGGGTCAGTTAAACAGAGATTATTAACTATATTCCTTTTAATTTTACAAATACCTCATTAAACGTCTACAAATGTATAAAACTCATCAGAGATCAGCTAATAGACACTTACAGTTTTTCTCATTCAATTTCTCCAAACTCGTTCTCAAAACAGTTAAAGGGTTAGTTCACCCAAAAATGAAAATTCTGTCATTTATTACTCACCCTCATGCCGTTCCACACCCGTAAGACCTTCGTTCATCTTCAGAACACAAATTAAGATATTTTGATGAAATCCGATGGGCCTCTATAGACAGCAATGGTACTTCCTCTCTCAAGATCCATTAATGTTCTAAAAACATATTTACAACAGTTCACATGAGTTCAGTGGTTCTACCTTAATATTATAAAGTGACGAGAATACTTTTGTGCGCAAAAAAACCCAAAATAACAACTTTTCAACAGTATAGTGATGGGCCGATTTCAAAACACTGCTTCGGAGCTTTACGAATCGAATCAGTGATTCAGAACGCCAAAATCACGTGATTTCAGCAGTTTAGCCGTTTGATAGGATATCCGAATCACTGATTCGATTCGTAAAGCTCCGTTTATGACCCTTTAACAATCAGCAATCATACTGATTAAAAAAAACCAAATTTTAATGGGTTTGCGTAACATCAAAGTATGAGATTATATACACAGAAAAAAGCCAAGGTTGACAAGGTTAAATATCTTTAAATAAATTAATCACAATGCATCATTTATTATTATTTATAAGCTTGTCACTCATATATTTTAAGGTCAACGTCAACATGGCGGATGATGTCCAGATCGCATTCATACTCAACAAGATCAGCCCTTTATGCCCCCAAATAGAAATTGTATGAAATGTATGTATGGATTTATATTATAGTAGTACCTTGAAAAAGTAAACTTTAAGACACAAATGGATTTACAAAAATCACATTTGCATTGATTTGCATTTATGCGTTTGGCAGATGCTTTTATCCAAAGAGTTTTACAGTGTTCTTATTACAGGGATGATCCCCGTGGAGTAACCTGGAGTAAAGTGTCTTGCTCAAGGACACACTAGTGACAGCTGCGGAGATCGAACCAGCAACCTTGAGCTTACCAGTTGAGTGGTTTAGTCCACTACACCACAAAAGTAATAAAGCTGCAGAAAAAATTAACATTTAAAAATATTAATATATGAAATGAAATATGGCAAGAAACAGCACTGAGATACAAAACAAGCATAGTTTGTGCTTTGGTTAAATTTTTTTAGGTTAGCAACACTAAACTAGTATGACATTTAGACCAACAATATGTAAATGTGGACTTACAACATGTAGCATTTACTAAAATAGGGTTACACAACCCTTAGAACTGTTCTTGCAATTAAAACTTCATATAAGAATTATTTCAAGCAAATCTGGAATTAAAACATTTTATAAGGAGAAATTTAAACTCTCTCACCTTTGCCATCAGTCTGTTTTTACTGAGTGTTCACTGCTGAATCCATCTAGACTAGTTGATACTGTCATTAAACACATGTTGAGCTGTTATTTCAGGGTAAATTAGTGAGTTTGAAATGGAAAGTGTCTCAGCTTTGCACATTGTACTCTAAAATGAACATGTAAACTAAATACCACTAATGCTTAAATTGAATCTTAGTGCACTACCACAAAAATATAAGAATGTACTACAAATGTACTTGTTTGTATTTAAGTATTCTTGTACTTTATTTTTATTTTGGGTGGGCATAGATTTATGCAGATTTGTATAGTTATAGCCTATGTAGGCTATAGTCCTTTTGTAAATGTTTTGTAATCTCGTGATTTATCATTTGAGCCGAGTAGTGCTCGCTGCAGAGCAAAATGAGAGGAGGGTTATGGGTGGGGTTAGGGTGTGGCTCCACCCATCATGCCCACAGTAGGTGGAGAGAGGCGGAGCTGGAGCTTATACTCCACCCATGGATCTGATATAAGTACTGCTGTCTGGAAGTGTGACACTCAGTTGAAGACTGCTTTCAGGAGAACACCGAATACACTGTAAGTGTTTTTTTTTTTTTTTTTTACAATTTACTCTCAATATTCATATTTTTTCTTTTCTGCTTCTAGCTTGCTCTGCATTCTACACCTGCCATTGTAAAATATGCAAGCATGATTGAATATATAACTATTATTGATATATTTTTTTGTAAATTAAAAAGTAAATTGTAAAGTGACGTATCAGTCATTATGGGCCGCCTGTATATTTTACAAATCACATCTCTGTATATCATTATCTGATATCTGATATTCTGTCATGATTATCTTGTGGGGGCGGGGTTTATGTAAATTTTAGGGTTTGTGATGTCACTAACCCAGGAAGAAGCTCGTTGTAGTCCCTACCAGCCGCTTGTTGTAGATTTCTGTAAAGAAAATATCTGTCTTTGCATTGAACTTTGAGCGTCGTAACTTTGCAGATGTTGTTTATGATCAAACAGCAACATTACACACTAACTAAAGTAAAAAGTAAAAACTGAATCTCAGCTGAAAACTGCAAATTCACCTGAGATTCAAGAACCCTTAAATTATAAACATTTTTAACTGTTGATTCTACTTTCATCACATCTTCTGTCATATTTTTTTAGAGGCCGTACAGTTGGACGCTTTACCAGTTTACGCTCAATTAAAAAACATGGCCGATAGCAGAGGTGAGACACTTTCCATTTCAGATCAAGAAACTCTGAGAGGCACGTCTGTGTCGCACGTCCTGATATTGCTGAGTTAGATGCGTTCCTGGGTCAACATATTTTGTTGATCCTGGAATAACATTCTAGTCTGAAAATTTAGTCTTTACCCTATTCCTACCCCTAAACCTAACCCGTTATCCCAAAAATCAGAGGGAAATGATAGATGAATAACACTGATGTAGAAGCACCAATTCATGATTTTAAGCCTAAACTTGACATAATCTGTAATCTTGTCCCTCAAATCTGATTGGTTGATTTGAATGTTGTTCCAGGATCAACAAAAATGTTGACCCAGGAACATGTTGAACTCAGCAAAATCAGGTTATGTCGTCTGTAAATAAATGTTGACAGATTTTGATTGAACCCCAGAGGTTGTTGAACATCACTAATATTCGGTTCGGTGTCTCAGAGCTTGTCGTCAGGGGATCCTCATGGAGTCCAGAGTTCATCAAGTTTTTTCTATCTGCGGAGCGAACGGCTCTCCTCTTTCATCTGTCATTCGTATGTCTGAGTAAATGCCCAAAGCTGGAGTATCTGATCAGAGAACAATCTAGTGAAACACATCTGCTGTTTAAATCCTCTGAGGCTGTTCTGATGAAGGTGAGACTTAATTTATCACGTTCTGTTTTATGTCGTAAAATCTAAATTCTGTCATTATTTACTCGCCCTCGTGTCGTTTCAAAGCCATGCTGTTAATTTTGACATGCAATTAGTGAAAGAAAATAAAAAACAACAAAAATCCCACAAAATCCAGTTTAGAATCTTCTGAAATTGTGACTTTCCTAATTGACGAAATACTTATAGAACTTATTTCCACCATGATATAAGACATTTTAAAAAAAAGTTATTGTATCTTTTTCTAAAAAAAATCAGACTTTTTCCCCCCTCAGGATTCTGCATGTGTATGCAGTCAGGTGTATAACTATTTTAGAGAAAAACAAGTGTGAGATATAAACACAATTGTGAGGGAAAAAAATAAAAAATCAAGTTTCAAGTACCTACATTTTTTTTAAGCTTCCATAGATACTAGTGCAGCAAAAATGATTTTATGGTTGTTTTATGAAACTTAACCTTGTAAATTGTTTTCTCGCAGTGTGTCATCACGAGTTCCAACCTGATCACTTCGCTGTTCCGGTTAGTAATAGAAGCTGTTGAGAAGAACAAACCCGTTCTGGTTGTGAAATACATGGGGAATGCCAGAACATGTATCAGTGACATCATCAGAGCCGTGGATGACATCATTACGAGGTGAAAACACTGATGAAGTTCAGCATTTCACAACAAACAATCCTTTTCCTTATCACTGCAAACAAATGATTTTCTTATTTTTTACTGTCTTGTTGTCGCACTGTGCTAAGCGTGGTGAAAAAGCACAATGAAGAAGATTAGCATAAAATGACTTTATTTCCAGAAGACATCAGATGCACATTTTCCACGTTTTTATGATTCTTTAGGGTATTCCTGAAAAGTTTGTAACATACCTTGGTAAATATTCTCAATGGTTGTGTAAAACAACACCCTTTTTTCCTTGTAAAAAACAGCTCTGTTCACAGCGACCCGTTTCGGTGCGTGGCACTTTAAATGATAATGAGCTACTGTTCACCCCGCCCCTCTTTTCCATTGGACACAAGACAGGTGGAGCGCTGCCTTGACAACCATTGAGCGTATGGGAGCAGGAGTATCTAAAGACACATCAGTACAACCTATTTGAGCCGGAGTCAGACCCGGAACAACTTCGGCAATTAAGGCTTGAACAGAAAGTTTCTAAATTGTTGGTTTTATTGTCTACACCTGCTCCGGGTCGAAACAATAGAGGACTGTTTACATCTCACTCAGGGTGTGTCTATGCTAAAATGACAGTGTCTGTCAAGAGTCGTGGGAGGGGCCTGTGCAGAATGATGTCACTTCGCCAAGAATCTGAGAATGGCTTGATCTGACAAAGTGCTTATGATTTATGGGGATTTAAAAAAAATATGGATTTTTTAGTATTATAGGGAGGTTGTGTACACACACTGCCAACACACATTTATGTCCAAACAAAAACGTCCACTTTAACAACAACCGACAAGACTGAAACTCAGGCAGATATATACTGGGAGAAAACAAAGAGAACTAATTAGGCAACAGCTGAAAACATGAACTAATCAAATCAGGAACTATGGGGACAAATTAATGAGCTAACTCAGACAGGGTGCTGGAGAAAACAGACACAATGAACAAAGAAATATAATCAAGAATTAAATGTTGTTGTTTTTTTTTTATATTTAACTTTTTCACTGTTTCTGAAACATTTATTCTTAATATCAACAATTGAATTGCTAATAGTAGAAATGTTCATTTTTGATATCAATAATTCGAGTGTCACTAGTGACAGTGTTAATTCTGATAACATGAATGTGATTGTTAGTAAGAATGCCATTTTAGATTTCTGAAATTATATTGATATTAGAAATACATTTTCAGATATCAGAAATGCAAAAGTAACTTGTTGAAATACAGATATACAGAATTAGCATTTTAACTACTGAAAATTATGTTGTTTATATCAAGAATTCATATCCTGTGAATTCATGTAAAAATGGCTTTAAAAATTATGAAAAGAGTTTGTCAGAGTCTCTGTGTTGTTGTGTTTGTGAAATCCAGACTATATCACTGAACATAACTCATATTATTCAGGTATGATCATCAAGTCAAAGTGTGGGGAAGTGCACCAGTGATGTGTATCAAGAAAAGAACAAGGCCGAAGAAAATCTAAAGAAACACACTGTCGAGATGAAGGCTCTGGAGGAAGCTCTGGTCGAGCTTGAACTGGAGCTGAAAAAAATTGTCTCTGAAAATAATGGTCCTCGAAACCGTGAGTGGGACATCAAAATCAGACTGATTGAGCTTCAGCTGAAGTTGGCCAATTGCAAAATACAACAGGGTGAGAGTCTCTCTGTGCTTTTAAATTATCATTATAAACACACAGTAAATGCATCAGTGTGCACATCATGCTGTTTATATGTTCATCACAGCCTGAAGGCTCCCAATGATCTCTCATGAATCAGAATCTGTTGTATGTTGTTTGTTCAGGTGAGATTCCCAGTCCTTACCACCTGACGGAAGTCCAGAAGTGTCTTGATCAAATCCAACACATTCTGTATGATCTTAAAAAGTTCTGGACAAAAGTGTCTGTTACGCTGGAGACACTGAAAGACAAGACCTTTTCTGGGAGGAACTGATTGATATCCTGGAAGACCTGAAGGAGGAGTTTCTGAACTCCATTGAAGAAGCAAAACAGGTTAGTTAGACGTTGAGTAAATGCTTCTGGTGAAAGTTGGGTCACACTTTAGATTAGGGTCCAATTCTCACTATTAACTATATAGCTTCAAACTCCTAATTACTGCTTATTAACAGTTAGTAAGGTATAGTTAAGTTTAGGATTAAAGGGGTGATGACATGAGAATCCAAATTTGCCTTGATCTTTTGGCATATAAGAGGTCTTTGTTCCATTAAAACTTCCTGCAAGTTTCATAGCTTAAGGCGTCCTCCCCATTATAAAGAAAGTTTTTATTTAATCAAGCTCCAAATACGGCTCGTTGTGGATCCTATGGGACAAGGTGACGTCACCTAGCACCAGTTGTTTACATGTGATTGAACTCCGGCACAAGACAACAACGCCTAATTTTGCATCATTGCATCATTGACATGACAAGATGCAATGAGATGCAATGAGATTTACAATAAGATTGCGATGCCACACGGATGTGCCATTCCTATACTGAAGGATCCAGACTTCAGGGAAAAACGGATTCAGTTTATTTTTCAGTCACGTGTTAATTTATGCGTGTGTTCACTGCATTTCACGGATGGGATGACTGTTTAAGAAAAAGAAAAATGCAGATATGACACTTTTGCTCAAAGATTAGGTTAATACTCAAACATGCAGATAATTATTATTAATAGTCTTTTTGAACGTGCACAAACTCCAGGGGTCTCCATGCAGCATGTTCTTGCTCAGTGGGCATTGCACCAGAAGTGCACCTGTGAGTGTTTATAGCAATCTTAAGTTTAAGGCTCTTTACAATATTCAATCTTATATCACCTGCTAATATAAACACTTTCTTATAAGTGAATTATGAAAATATGTTGCCTCATTTCTAGTACATGTGATACATAAGTACAATTTTGCCATTTTAATGCTGCGTCTTCAAATATGACCTGTGCATGCAGTTTGTCATTTCATTGAAATTAGTTTAATAATGTTCAACTTTTAGCAAGTTACTGGATAATTAGGCAACAATAACCTGTTTTCAAGTGTCTGGTTACAAATGACATGAGATAAGACATATAATTTATTTGAAATATTTTCCCACTTTCCATATGGACACGGGCTGATCCATTCTAGTTGATGATTCTGGCTCAATCATATTAGTCTCATTGCAAGAGCCATCACCAATTATCGGCAGCTCCCGCTACTAACAGTTCCGCACGTGTTCTGACTAGGGCTCGTTAATAATTAATGCATAGGCACTGCCATTAGCCAATCACAACAGTGGGCGGTTACACTGAACTCTTAAAGGGGAAAACCCCCCAAAAATGACTGAGTCAGAGGGAGAGAAACAGGGTGGGAAAAGGCCATAAATAACTACATTTTTAAAGTTTTTTGTCCAAAAAACTATATTGATATTATAATCGAACCTAAGGGAACATAAAAAAAAAGATCCCTTTAATGGATTTAGAATAAGGTCATGCAGAATGATGCATTAATATGTGCTTTATAAGTTCTAATAAACAGCCAATAACCCAGTAATATAAGCTGAAAGTTGATTATGTCTTTCACTGATATTCTGAGTTCTCAATTTCATCCCATATGTAGTTTTTGCATACTCCATAATGCATAATGCAAGATGAATAAAGATCTTACGGGTTTTGAGAGACAGAATTTTAATTTTTGGGTGAACTAACCCTTTAAAGTCACCATAAAGTCCATGATTCTTCTTTATGGAATATTACAGTGTTTATTATAAAATATATACCTGTGCAGATCCCTATTAAAGTTGAAATTGTTTTAATTATTTTGAGTTAAAGTAACTTTTACAGACTCTTCCATCATGAGTTTGTCGATTTGTATTTTTAGTGAATGTGTTGTAATTAATGCTGGTGTGATTTAATCTTTCAGTACTGGCAGAGATTTGGTGAATGCTGTCAGAGAGCACAGGACAACTTCAGCATTCAGCCTGAGTGAATATAAATTACAGGAGATCAATCCGTCTTCACTCTCACAGGATGAATGGAAGACGCAGTATGAGTCTATCATGGAGAAGCTGAAGAAGATCAATCCTGAGGGTTCATCCAGAGAGTGACAGACAGAGATCTGATGCTTCTTTCACACTTTAATGCATACAGCTTATCTTGTTAATTTTGTAATCATTACAACTGTTTTTTGCAAGTTACAGTTCCACATATAATTTATTTAATGAGTTGATGTTAGGAATGTATTTCTCAGTTGTATGGTATTTCTGTTAAAATTGCTTTGAATTTCATTATGGTTTATAGATCTTGTGGTGGGTCTGGTCACATGACTGATGTCTATGTCACACAATAAAGACATTAAACATTTCATTGTAGCTTAATCATTCAAAAAGTGATTTCTAATGTTGCATCAGGGTACCGTGACTCCACGAGACACAGCATTATTTTACAGCAGTTTAAACTGAGCGGGGTTGTAGTAGTCTACACACCACAAGTGTTTAGGGGCATTTATGATAATGATCCTCCTATTAATGATTTTCTCCACTGCCAAATGTTCTTCATTCAAGCCATTTCTGCTAAACACGTAGAGTGCCGCAATTAAAAAACAAGCAACAAAAAAAAAGATGCAGATGACGTGGTTGTTTTAACAACAACAACATATCCTTCTCTAAAACACAACAGAGAATATATGACTGACCGTACATCTAAACTGGACTAGTGTCAATATGTGCACATTTTTATTACATTTAGTAAACAATACTCTCTGGCAGTGGCGAGCAAAGTCGAAGCACCCCTAACGTTACATCATTCGCTCAAACAGTTTTGCGTTCAATTTGCAGGCCTTGTTAAAAATTGGGTTTACATGCTCTCAATAAGAAATCCAAACTGGTGAAATAAATGAGAAAATCGCGCATCCAAACTGCAAATGCTCTAAAAATACTATCTTGAGAACAAAAACGTATGATCTACAGCGAAACACCTCTAACTGTAAATTAATTTACAGTTGACCTGGAAAAATACTGTTAACAACTGTAATACTCTTTTGACCCATAATGCATTGCAAAATACAGTAATAACTTGTAAAATGGTAAAACAGCAAGTTTCTGTAGAATTTTGCTGTAAAACTACAGCGAACTACAGCGATTTTAGGCTGTTAAATGTAACACAGAAACATGCTGGAGTTATGAGATAATTAGGTGATAACGAGCAGAATCACTGAAGGAAGAGAAACAAGAACTACGACTTCAGCCACAACCTTCGATGAAATCAACTGAAGATAAAAGACATTAAATCTCTCAAGATCTGATCAAACATCTCCACAAACAACATTACCAGCTTCACTTATTACTAACCAGACTGACTTTATTTCTGACATTCATCTACAAAAGTTGTTGAGAATTACCAGAGATGTGATGATTGTTGAAAATAAAGTTGGTTTGATGTCACCGTGATCGAGGTCAGCGCTTACTTCAGTTAGGCAGTTTGACTCCTGACTGTTTCAGTGTTTTCCGGCTGTTGTAAGTGTTTGTTTGGTAAGAGACAACAGTTTAGCGTAGCAGCTGTTCAATGATATAATCTAATTCATCATGTTGGGCTTGTTCATGATCTAATGACTGAGCTTACAAAAAAATTTTTTGTGCTGGATCTTTTCCAGAACAACTAAAAAAAAAAAAAAGTTACAAAATCCGAGCATAAATCTGAAAAATACAATAACATGAAATCCTTTATGCAAGGTTTATTCACACACAGACATCAAGAATCAGCGTATGATCTCAACAATGGTGACATGCTTCATGCCGCAATGCATTGGGAGCCATACAAAACTCATCCATGGCTCCCAGAATGCATTGCAGCATGAAGCATGTCACCATTGCTGAGATTCATACGCTGATTCTTGATGTTGTGTAAGTCATCTTCCAGGAGGTTTGAAATGTTTAGTAAATAATATTTTTTCAAACTTTCTGATTAAATATTTTTGTTGTAATTCAAGAAAAGATCCAGCACAAAGTTAATAACATTTTGCTCATAAAAGCTCAGCCATAGATCAGTGAATTAAACCACTAAATGATGACTACTTTTTTTATCATTTAGCAGCTGACCACATTGTCTCTTGCTTTCTTGCCATACGAGCAGCCAGAGAAACAGTAAAACATCAAGCGTCAAACTGCCTAACTGAAGTAAGCGCTGACCTCGATCACGGTGACATCAAACCAAACTATTATTTTCAACAATCATCAACATCTAAACCTCTGGTAATTCCAATAACAACTTTTGTAGATGTATGTCAGAAATAAAGTCAGTCTGGTTAGTAATAAGTGAAGCTGGTAATGCTGTTTGTGGAGATGTTTAATCAGATCTTCAGAGATTTAATGTCTTTTATCTTCAGTTGATTTCATCGAAGGCTGTGGCTGAAGTCGTAGTTCTTGTTGTTTCTCTGTCCTTCAGTGATTCCTCGTTATCACCTAATTATCTCATTAACTCCAGCATGTTTCTGTGTTACATTTAACAGCCTGTAGTGTGCACACTGAGCAGTGTTCAGTTCATCTGGGCTAACCCATGTGGGGCCTCCATGGAAACCGTGGACAAAAATGTCTGGGCCCCAGTTAGGCTGCCCAGGTGACACCCATCTGGACCCCACCATGCTGTGCTGGCCAGAGGTGGAGATTCCAGGGTCAGAAAGTAAAAGTCTGCATATTTTCATTCCACCCACTGAGCATTAATGAGTAATAAAGCGATTAATTGAGTGATGATTGAGCATTATTGAGACACCTGATGATAACAAGCAGAATCACCAAAGGAGAAAATCACAATTTTTAAGTTACCATCATCGTCAGGGTTTGTTTAGTTGAGCTCTTGATCCTTGACTTTTTAGTATTAGATTTTGTGGGCAGTTTTAACTGCATTAAAACCAAACAGACAAGCAAAGTTAAAAAATGGTCAGGTGTGTTAATTATGTTTTTACTAAACCTTATTTGATCTGAATCATGAACTTATTTAGAGCCCAATCTCTGAGTTAGTTTTACATTATGATTACAGCAGCACTGTGATTCTGCAGAAGATCAGCTTTATACATACTTTTTTTTTTTTTTTTTTAAGAGTTTTGATTTAAAAAAAAAAAGCAGCTCATTTAAAACCACAAACATCAAGAATCATCCTGTGAATCTCAACAGTGGTGGCCATCATAAAGCATGTTGCAGTGCATTCTGGGAGCACCAATCAAAATTCATCCATGGCTCCATCATGCATTGCTGCATGAAAAAATTATGAGCTTAATGTTTAGTATTTCTTTATTCTCACTATTAAAATTTTGCTGTTTTTGTGACTTTTAGTAGCTTGTTTCTAATGTTCAGAGTTGATCTGTTTGATCAGAATATGTTGCTTGTCACCGTCATTGAGATTCACAGGCTGATACTTGATGTTTGTGTGTGCCTAAAAGATTTTTTTTTTTTTTTTTTTTTTGTGATAAGGACTTTTTTTAAAAAAAAATTCTGTATTGTATAAGCTGATCTTCTGCAGAATCACAGTGCTGCTGTAATCATAATGTAACTCTAACTCAGAGATTGGGCTCTAAATGAGTTCAGTGATTCAGATCAAATAATGATTATGTAAAATAACAAACAACACCTACTTTTTTGCTCTGTTTGGTTTTAATGCAGTTAAACAGCCCAAACAAAATCTAATACTAAAAAGGCAAGGGTCAAGAGCTCAACTAAAACAAACCCTGACCTCGATGATGTTACTTAAAATTGTGATTTTCTCCTTTGGTGATTCTGCTTGTTATCATCAGGTGTCTTCAATAATGCTCAATCATCACTCAATTAATCACTTATTTATCTCATTAATGCTTCAGTGGGTGGAATAAAAATATGGCAGGACTTTTACTTTCTGACCCCTGGAATCTCCACCTCTGGTGCTGGCTGATAATATCGTTGAATCAACATTAAATGCGGGTGCAAACGTGATATTGAACCAAATCACCTCATAATGTGATTCAACGATATTATCATTGATTTTTTTTGTTGAAATCTCAACGTTGTTTCAACATTACTGAGGGTGCTAGAGTGATACTGAAGCAACATCATTTGTAACTTTAGTTCAAAACAGTTAGCGTTGACACATCAACATTGTTTCTATGATTACATGCTATCTGCCGAAATCCTGCATTACAACATATTCTGATGTGTTATTGATGAACTATGATCTCCAGAACATGCTCCTGAGGTAACTGCATGTGCCGACAAAGCATACTGGAGGTGTCATTACTTTATTATTTCATTAGATCTCACAGTTACCTGGCAGGGCATGTAATATTTCAACAATAACACATCAGAATGTTTAAAGCATGATTTCATTAGAGAATGAGTTTATCCAGCCCTCTTTGTGCTCGTCTTTTGAGAACCTTTGAAATAATAAAGTAATGAGACTCCAGTGTGGTCTGTCAGCACATATATACACTGTCAGAACAGTAGGAGTCCATTTCTGTCCCCAAGGTACAATCTACACTACGTACCCATAGGGCTTATTGGACCTCAAGGTACATGTTTACATATATGTTCCAAGCATTAAAAGGTACATATACAGCTATGGAAAAAATTAAGAGACCACTTAACATTGATTTCTGAACTTGGAGTGGTCTCTTAATTTTTTCCATAGCTGTATGTACTGTTTAAAGGTTAAGGTACAATATCAAGAGACATTTTTTTTTTTTTTTTTTTTTTTTTTGTAAAGTTGTTGTTAAAGATTTTAAACAACAACTTTTACAAAAAAAAAAAAAAAAAAAAAAAAAGGCTTAGCAGAGGCTGTCCATCTTGCGGTGTTAAAAAGTAACACTGAAGCAGTGTTAAAGTTAATGAGATAATTGATTGATGATTGAGTGATGATTGACAATTAGTGGAGACACCTGATGATAATAAGCAGAATCACTGAAGGAACGAGAGAAAAAAGGTGTTAATTAATGATTTATGAATGTTTCATTTCAAGTCACCATGAAAGAGGTCAGCGTTTGCTTTAGTTGGGCTCTTGACTCTTTACCTTTTACTGTTAATTGTTTTCTGACTTCTCCAGCTTTGTGTTTGTAAAGCACATTTGTTATGGTCAGAGAAAGTATGATCCTGTCACAATATAATTTGATCATGATTTTATCATCATGTGATGTTGTTTAGAGTCTAAATCTCTGACCATAAGCTTGATGTGTAGCTTTAGTATTAATGATTGTAGTGCTGTGATTTTACAGTTTGAGATTCAACAGATGCATGAATTTTTTATTTTTGTTTTTTTTAAGAATAACACGTTATGCACTGAAGCATCAGTGTTTAAACACACAGACATCAAGAGTCAGCATATGATTCTCAAGAACGGTGACGATAAATAAATACAAAATACTGACAAACAGATCAACTCTGAACATCACAAAACAAGCTACTGTCACAACAAAACAACAGAAAAATAAAGCAAACATGAACAATCTACGAAAATTACAGGACAATTCAGCTGCATAATTTATTCATGAAGCAATGCATGATGGGAGCCATGGATGAGTTTTAGAAATCAAATCAAACTGGTTAATAATAAGTGTAATAATGTTTAATGGCTGGAAGTCAGTTGTAGTTGTTGTGTCTCTTCTTTCTTTCTGTGTGACCAGGCAGTGTGTTATCCTTGGTTTGAGTCTTTTTAGTTGAATTTTAGCAGTTCAGGGAACATTAAATGTTGAGGTTTAGGGCTCTATCTTGCACTGACACAGCGCAAAGCCAAACACAAGTGTCTTTGCTAGTTTAAGACAGACGCAGTTGTTATTTTCCATCCAGCAATCACAGATGTCAGCAATGAACATGATATACAATATATTTCTGTGATTGGTCTGATCCATGTGTGCCTACTTTTGTGTTTACCTTTCAGTGTTTGTATTACAATAAAACAAAAGGTAATTTCAACACGGAACTATTAGTTTTCTTTCACTTAAGTGTTATCTGATGGATTATGCCTATTCTTGTATTAACTCAAGCTAGAATATGTCTATAACAATCAGTGGTACACATTACTATGCTAAAAATAATTAACAATATTAAATGGAAACGAAATAAATGGTGATTTAACAGGAAAATAATGGTAACACTGCTGCCAGTTGTTTCCTGTTTTTTCTGTGATTTACAGTAAATTCCTGTTGAAAAACATTACAGGGATTGGACTGTAAAAAAAACCTTAACAGGAATTAAACGTAACCCTGCTGCCAGTAATTTCTTGTTATTTAAAAGGGAAATAATTAACAGTGTATGTGCCGACAGACCACACTGGACGTCTCATTACTTATTATTTCAAAGGTTCAAAAAGAACGAGCACAAAGAGGGCTGGATAAACTCATTCTAATGAAATCATGCTTTACAACATATTGATGTTATTGTTGAAATAATGCCCTGCAGGTAACTGTGAGATCTAATGAAATAATAAGTAATGACACCTCCAGTATGCTTTGTCGGCACATGCAGTTACCTCAGGAGCATGTTCTGGAGATCATAGTTCATCAATAACACATCAGAATATGTTGTAATGCAGGATTTCGGCAGATAGCATGTAATCATAGAAACAATGTTGATGTGTCAACGCTAACTGTTTTGAACTAAAGTTACAAAATGATGTTGCTTCAGTATCACTCTTGCACCCTCAGTTAATGTTGAAACAACGTTGAGATTTCAACAAAAAATCAATGATAATATCGTTGAATCAACATTATGAGGTGATGTTGGTTCAATATCACGTTTGCACCCGCATTTAATGTTGAAACAATGGTGAACAAAATAAATCACATTATATTATAAAATCCTGTGAGTTCAGTGGTTCAGTCTTAAAAATATAAGGCGATGAGAACTTTTTGTGTGCCAAAAAAACATTTTTTGGTGAACTAACCCTTTAACATTAGCTTATGTAGAAGTAACTAACATAAACAATGAGCAATACATTTGTTACAGTATTCATCTTTACAAACGTTAGTTAATAAGAACACGCTGTTCGTTGTTTTTTTCTTATTTGTTCTCAGTGTGAACAGGGCCGGCGCAAGCTCAACTGCCGCTCTAGGCAAAACCCCGTCGTGCCGCCCCCACTTTACACTCACAATTAAACTCGATCTTTGAGGTGCATGTGAAAGACTGGAGGTTTTGTTTATTGATTTATTAATAAACTTGCACTAATATAAAAGCATATACAAGCATGTTTTCTGATTTCTTTTCTTTTTTCATTCTGCAGTGTAAAAAAAAATAATCAACACGTAACCTCTAACTACAAATGCAAACACTTATGTTAAATAATAGTAAGAATATCTCCTGGAAGATTCAGGAGAATTCCTGGTGGGCCGCTGATAAATTGGGCCGGCAGTAGCCTACTTCGACCAAAGACTATAGAATAACGCAAGACGTGTCACTCGTATTGTTTTGAATGGGAGAAAGTGTAACGCGCAATATGGTGGAATAAGTCCCGCCTTCTAAAGCCAAGAGCCAATCGCCGACTGGTAAAGTCATCGCGTCACTTCAGCGGCTGTTAGAATCACCGGTTTCTATAGAAACAGTCTCCGAAGAGACGCGCATTTAGGTCTGCGCATGCGCATTAGCTTGATCCAGCCTGAAAAAAATAGTTTTTTTGTCATGATTCGAGCGTTTAGAAACTAAATTTATGAGTCGGTTGTTGTTAGATTTCATTGGTGATTTCAAATATGAAATTTAATCGTAAGGTTGACGAACAGTTTTGGAGAATTTGATGTTTCCCCATTCAAAGAGATAGGAGCTGCATGATGCCCAGGATGCCCGAGAGGCGTTTCCAAAGATGGCCGCCGAGTGAAATGACTTGTCTTAAAGGGACTTTGCTTCGACATAACAGTTTACAGGACGCGCAAAGCACAAGTCACTAGACACACGAAAGCCGTAAATCGGTGGTAGTTCTAGCTAATTGCGAAGCGACGCTGTGCAAGCGGGTCTCACGCTCAAAATCCCGTCACTTGCGCGTGCACAGCTCCATTATGAATAGAGGTTATAAATATAGGCCTATGGCATTTATAAATATTGTGAACACAAAAAGGTGAGCAACGTGACTGCTCCGCTTTCTCTCACACTATAGGCGAAAATCTCACCGAAATCTCATTTGTTATTAGGCTATCTATTCATAAAAAATGGGGACAATACATTTTTTAATGTTTTTGTTTTTTAATTGTTGCAGGTTCCCTATATCATTACATTAATAATTATTATGATTTAATTTTATTAGGATTTTTGTTCTGTTTTTAATACAATTCACCAAAAAATATTACACTATTAACCAGGCCTAACTAAGAAAAAACTATTAGCCTACACTATTTTGAAAAATCACATTACAAAAATAAACAACATAAATATTAGATCAGATTAATAAAACAGCATTTAACAAATATTTTTAACATTTATTAGTGAATTTAATATTTTCATTTTTACGAGCTGGGCTAGCCTGTAGCCTACAGAAATTTCAACTTTATTTTAGTCTCAATTTAAGCACTAAGTAAGTTTCAAGTGTATTATTTAATTATTCATATCTGTACCCTCACCACTTGATAAGACGTGTGGAAATTGCTGCGTTGTGACTGGGGACGTTTAAACTGTCTAAAACAATCTCACACCCTATTATAAAACACATAACCGTATTACTTTAATTTGACATGAATAGTTATGTTACTACCTTGAAAGTCGAAACAGATAACGATGTTTCTTTTGATAATTGATGATATGGCGCTCTGCTCTGGTCCAGGTTAGCGGCGCATGCGCGACCAAGTGTAGCAGTGACAGTGTAGCAGCACAGCCCCCTCTGTTGGTGAACATGATCACTACACGATTGCTCTGATAACCAACAGGCTGCTGTATGTTGGTCGGGCTTTTTTGCAGTGTATTTGCGGGTTATTTTGAACGAGCTATAAAACGGGGACATTTCCAGGGACGGACAGCTCCAGTCGGGGACGGAGCACCACAAACCGGGACTGTCCCCGGAAAGCGGCGACGTCTGTTCACTACGTTCACAAACCACTGTTAATTTTAATAGAAAATAGGCCTACAGTATAAGGGAGCATGGCAGAAGGCGCGCAAAGAGTGCTCCCTCTGTAATCACTAAAAAGTTGTCATATCTCACAAAGTTCTGTTATAATAAATGAAGCTGTCACACATTGAATCTCTTATTTAGATAATGTCTAAATTTCTTTATTTTTAATGAGAGAATTTGCGATCGTGGAAACTCATATAGTCCACTCACCGCTCAAAACGCCAGTGTTTATGTTCAGTGATATGCCGCTCTAGGTTGGGGCGGGGTTTGGTACTCAGTGGAATGAGGGAAAGATAATTTAGATTTAGAATAACTAATCGGGTGATAACTTTTTGATATAAGTGAAATAATTCCAAACGAATGTCCCAAAAATAAATTAATTAATTAACTTAAAAACTAAATCCCTCTCCTTTTTGCCGCCCTCACTGTGCTGCCGCCCTAGGCGACTGCCTAGTTCGCCTATAGGCACGCGCCGGCCCTGAGTGTGAACAAATAATAAACATGAGTTTGTAAATGTTGAACTTAACGTTAAGATTAAGAAATGTTGTAGAAGAATTGTTCATTGTTGCTTCATTTTAACTGATTTAGTTAACCAATGTTGTCTAATGAAACATTATTGAAAGAGTGTTACACCAAATTCTGAAAACATCATTGCTTCTGCAGTACTTGGCAGGCGTCCAATATCTAACCACAAACGTGTCGACATGACCTGAACACTGAAACACTTTAAAGAACAGTTGAATAGAGCAAGCATACATACTCTTAAAGATAAAAGAAGAATAACCATAAATGAGTACAATAAAGAGTAAAATATGATGAGGATTAATATATGGAGTAGTACATGAATGTATGAAATCAAAGATAATGTTGATAAATCATAAGCCATAAATAATAAAATGATTAACATGAAATATGAATAAAATGCATGAATATGAATATTGAGCATTTTGGATCCACCAGACAGCTAGTAGTGCATAACCATTAGATGAAAAAAATTGTTATTAATATGAAATATTCCTTTTAGATTTCTACAACACACCAAACAGGGATGACAAGAGTGAAGGATATAGGGTGCCTCATCAATCTGAGTCTTTTATGAAAAATAATCAGCATTTTACCGTTTTGAGATCATGTGCACAGGACCTTTTGAGAAGACTAATTTCTAATGTCTGCTTGCCAGCAGTGCAAACCCTCTCTGCTGGTTTCTGCACTTGCATCTCTCCTCTGGATTTGTTGATCTTTCCTGGACTCATTCTGGTTAACAAACTTTACACCCAGCCTTCGACTATCACCTGTCAGCACTGTATAGAGCCCTGTTTTGTTTAATAAATGTTCTAAACTGCCTTTACTGGTTATTTTTTATTTCTTGAACTAAATATATCTAATATGCTATCACAATACTACATGCTTTTATAAATGCATACCTTTGAAGGATAGATTAGAATATCATATGCAGAGCAAAAAAATATTTCAGGCTAAACATAAGTTTTATGTAATTGAATTACATATAAAATTTCCATGATTTGGATTACATAGTTTTTACATAAACAAACTTAATGTGATTCATATTTGTAAGTCATATGTAAATGAAATAGGTAAGATTTATCTAATAGTATGCCCAGGCTATATAACACTGCTTAGTGTTCATGTGTTTGCGCACTACTGAGTTAAAGTACCATTGAAGCGGTGTCAGAGTTAATGAGATAATTAAGTGATGAAGGACGCTTTATAATTGTCAGAGGTGTTCTTTTCCATACCCCTGTAGTTTTAGTAAATGTATATGCCCCCAATTGGGACAACCCTACTTTTATGTCCATGCTTTTCTCGAAAATCCCAAATCTTGATACCCATCACCTTATTTTTGGAGGGGACCTCAACTGTGTTATCTATAATAATCTTGATAAATCTGTGACTAAATCTACATCATCTTCCACTATGTCCAGGTCTTTAATTTCACTGACAAACCAAATAGGCTGTGTAGACCCCTGGCGTTTTTTACATCCTTCTGATAAAGTATTTTCATTTTTCCAGGGCCTGATGGCTTCCCCTTAGATTTTTATAAGAAATTCTCAGTGCAGTTAGCCCCCTTATTGTTTGATATGTACAAGGAGTCGTTTGAGCACGGTTTTCTCCCAGCCTCATTGAATCAAGCATCTATCTCCCTTCTATTAAAAAAAAAAATAAAGACCCAACTTTATGCAGTAGCTATAGACCTATCAGTTTATTGAATGCTGATGTACAAATTCTAGCAAAGGTGCTGGCAAAGCGCATAGATGCGTGTCTTCCCGATATTATATCTGAGGATCAGTTTATTAGGGGATGTCAGAAGTCATCTAATATCCATTCTTTTTAGTCCATCTCTTTCTACTAAGTCTGAAATGATCATTTCCCTTGATGCTGAAAAAGCATTTGACTGTGTCGAGTGGAATTATTTATTTACTGTATTAAAAAATTTTGGTTTTGGGAATAATATTATTTCATGGATTCGCCTCATACTCTGCTCCCTCTGCAAGTGTTAAAACTAATGCTGATAGTTCATCATTCTTTCCCCTCTCCCGCGGGACACGGCAGGGTTGCCCTCTGTCTCCTCTGCTCTTTGCTTTAGCCATCGCCTTAAAAACATCTCCGTCTATATGTGGGATTCACAGGGGTGGCACGGAACATGGGGTTTCTCTATATGCTGATGACTTGTTGTTGTATGTTCAAGATCCAGTTGGCTGTGTGAATGAGATCATGCACTTGCTTGACACCTTTGGCTTTTTTTCAGGTTACAAATTAAACTTTACAAAAAGCGAATGTTTCCCCATAAATTATATGGCTAAGAAAATTTCTAAAAGCGCCCTTCCCTTTCATTTCTCCCCTGCAGAGTTTCGATATTTAGGTGTAAACATTTCACACCCTTTCAGTTCTCTCTTTAAGAATAACTTCACAAATTTGGTTGATCAAATTAAGCTTGATTTAAAAGTCACTATCCGTTTCAAGTCCTATTTGCAATAATCACTTGTTTTTGCCACCAGGTATTGATCACACCTTTAAAAGATGGCGAGATAAAGGCATTGTTTGTTTTTCAGATCTTTTTATTGATAACTCTTTTGCTACATTTACAAATCTTATTTCCAAATTTAACTTACACTCTTCAGGTTTGTTCAGGTATTTTCAACTCCGTAATTTTGCCAAAACCAACTTCCCCAGTTTCCCTCTATTACCAGATAAATACATATCTGTATATATATGCTTCTTTATACTATTTCCAATTTACACTTTATCATCTTCACATACTATTTGTATAGTTGATTACACTTGTTTTTCCTTTTCTTTTTTTTCCTCTTTTTTATATATGCATTTTATTAGTATAATTGTATACAAAGACTGTTGAGATTTTCTAATCCTCCTGGGGGTTACTTTTATTTTTTTATTCCTTTTCCATTCCCTCATTTAGTTATATGTGGGAAAGAAATGTGTAAAAAGGAAAAAAGTGCAATGTTTTCTCTTTTATGATTGCTTGTTTTTCATTTTGTCTGTATAATAAAAACTGTGGATAAAAAAAGTATAAACAATATATAAAAAGTATTATATAGTGATCTAATGTCAAATGATTAAAAATTAACCACAAAATATCACACACAGAATGGGAAATAGGTTGTCAGAACGTCGTGTCGCAGTTGCTCAGTGTTTCGCAAATACCTTGCTACAACCTTGTGGGGTCTTGCAATTATGTGCCCATAACACTGTGACAACAGCGATGTTGCCATAGTAGAAATGCAACGTGCCATAGATGTTGCCACAACGTAAATGTGTTTCCTGGGTATGATGCGACTCCCTCACACGTCCCGGATCCTTAGCAAATAGCAATTTTCTCATGATTTAAAAATAGTTAAATTTGGGAAATAGGAAATTTGGCACCAGGGACTTCGCAAGTCATAATCCATCCCTGATTCTTCACATCATCACGTGATATCTGATTTGAGGCATAAATACTGCTGTCTGTAAGCGTAAGAAAGCTGAAGTCTTTCAGGAGAACACAGAATATACCGTAAGTGCATTATACTTTTTATTTACAATTTACTTTAAATATACTTTGTAGTGGCTACACCAGCTAACATTACAAAAATTAACTATTAGTATATTAGTATTAAAGTGTGGTAACCATTTGAACAACATGATGACATTGAAAGTATTCTGTACACAGATGTAAAGTACAGTACATTACTATAAAGTACAGTAGTCCTCTCATAAATGACACTTTATGTCAAATATTATGTAGAAAACTAACACTGAGTTCATAGAGCAGGAGCTGGTGATGAAAATTTCAACAATAATTTGTACTGTATAAGCAAGTGTATTGAAGTTTAGAAGAAAAATACATTTCAAGTGCATTAAGGCACACCGCATTAAAGATTAAAACATTTAAAATACATTAACAAATGTAATTTTGGACAACACACTTAAGCTGAAATTAAAATCAATTATTTGACGTGTTTTAGTGTATTAGTCAACACATCAAAATAAGTGTACTTCCTTAAAGTGCTACAAAAACACAATGATTTATTAAAATGTATTTTTGAGTAAAAATGAATTAGACATTATTACAAAGTACATTTTTAAAAAAGTGCACTTTAGTGTTAATATTGTTATTAAAGTGTACTCTCCTTAAGTACACTTAAGTGGCCTTTAATTTTAAGTATATTATATTATCTGCAAGTACACTCTGATTTGAAGTACACAGAAAGTACACTTGCAATACAATTAAGCACACTTCTTTTTCTCAAATGCAATCTGAAATTTTTTCACTGCCTGTACTATAGAGGGAGCATATGAATAAATAATAGTCATCTGCATACAGCTGTAGTGTAGCTTGAATGTCATTTTTTAACTCTATTTTTAAAAATAGACAACAAAACAGTTCCCAAAATGGAACCCTGTGGAACACCTGAAGTTATCTCAAGAAAACCTGATTAACAAAAACCAAAAAGTATGTTCAGCAGCTATTTGTGGTCCACTGAATGCCTTTGGCAGATCCACAAATAAGGAAGCGCAATGCTGCCTTATTTTCTGTCCAAGGCACCAATAGGATAATTGATCACAACCAGTGATGGTTCTGCGATGATCTTAGCTAAAACTGAAAGTTTGGAAATAAGACATTATCAGTAACATTATCTGAACAGATGTACAAAATTAAAAAGACTATTTATCTGATTACCTACTGACTTTATAACATAAGAGAAGAGGATTGTAAATTCACCCTTAAAGGGATAGTTCATCCAAAAATGAAAATTCTGAAATCATTTACTCACCCTCTGGTTGTTCCAAACCTGTATACATTTCTTTGTTCTGTTGAACACAAAGGAAGATATTTTGAAGAATGTGGGAAACTGAACAGTTCTGGGGCACCATTGACTTCCATAGTATTTTTTTTTTTTTTTTCCTACTATGGAAGTCAGTTGTGCCCCACAGTGGCCTGGTTACAAACTGGTTACAAAAATATTTTCCTTTGTGTCCAGCAGAACAAAGAAATGTATACAGGTTTGGAACAACTTTAGGGTGAGTAAATAATGACAGGAATTTTCATTTTTCGGTTAACTATCCCTTTAAGTTGTAAACAATTCTAATTGTTGATTCTACTTGCATCACATCTTCTGTCATATTTTTTGACACCTTACAGTTGGACGCATTACCAGTCTACGCTCAATTAAAAAAACAAAAAAACATGGCCAATTCCACAGGTGAGACACTTTCCATTTCATTTATCCTGAAATAACAGTTCTGTGTTGTATACATTTTATAATTTTCCTGCAAGGTAGCACATGTCTTGAAGAAGCTGTAATGTAGAGTTCCATGATTTCTCAAAGAACATTATGTTGTATCAGTGCTACTCAAGACCTCAAATTTGATCTTAGATACAGCAAGGGCAACCAGCATGTCTAAATGCATCAGACTGCATGCATACTGTGATATGAAGCCATCAATGTAAAAACAAAGTCAAATTTACTAAGTGAAACAAATTCACCCTACTCAAATTCTCAAAATATTACTGAAAGTGCATTGCACTTAAAGTTATGTGAACTCCAACTGAATGAGTTACAGCAGATTTGCCAAACTGCTTTGCATCAGAATGTAGAAGGAAAGTAAATGTTGAAAGTATGTGTTATTTATCTGTTTTTGGTTGATATAGGTGGTAGGGGTGTAACAATACATCATGATGATAGGCGGAGTTTCACTTCTGTGCTTGGTGGTAGAGGTCTGAACGGCACTAACAAAAATGAACCATGGTTTTACTAAATAAAACCAAAAAACCTTTGTTAATATAGTTCAATCATGGTCATCATCTGCAGTTTCATTGAAGGGCCTGTTTACTCACTCCTCAAACTCTGCCACTAAAGGCTAGCTTCTTTTAGTTGAAGGTTCTGACTCACCACCAGTGGTAAAGCTGGCTATCCAACGCCTGGCTTCTTACATATCTCGTCACCCTGGTGAACAGGGAGGGGGCCAGAGCATATTAAAGTGTCTGACATCATACTTGCGAATTCACACACCTCTTTAATTTTATTTGAGCAAGAAACTCTGAGAGGAACCAAGTCTGGCACATATATAAAAAAAACTTTATGACACATTTCACCCATGATTGAACCCTAGAGGTTGTTGAACATCACTAATGTTCGTTTTGGTGTCGCAGCGCTTGCCCTCAGTGATTCCTCATGGAGTCCAGACTTCATCCAGGAGCTTCTTCCATCTGCGGAGCGAACGGCTCTCCTCTATCATCTGTCATTCTTGTGTCTGGGTCAATTCCCACAGCTGGAGCGTAGGATCAGAGACCAAGCTATTGAAACACAAATGCTGTTCGGATCCTCTGAGGCTGTTCTGCTGAAGGTGAGACTAATTCATCTTGTGAATTATCATCATTGATGGCCGGGTGGAGCCGGCTATCGCCATCTTATCAGCGTGTCACTCCTGGATAACCAAAAATGGGCAAAGAGGTATGATGTGGGTGGAGCTGAGGTGCCTGGTTGCTGAAACCACACCCGCCTAGCTTGACGTGATCAAGTTAGCTCAAGCAGCTATCTATCTACCTAAGATACTATCAAAAATATTAATAAAGATAACAAATTATACATCATTTGAAAGTTCTAAGGGTTTACTGTCAATCTACTGTGTCTGTTTTACAATTTAGATGCTCCAGCAACAGTAATGTTGCAATTTGTGTCAGGTGTGCAAATGACAACACGCAAAATCAAAACAGGAATTCCTTGTAATGAAATAGTCATGATCGCTATTTCATTACAAGGAATTCCTGTTTTGATTTTGCGTGTTGTCATATGAATCCAATCCATATATTGTCCATTGTTTGCATCATATTTCTTCTGAAAGAAGAAAGCCATATTATTTGATAATTGTCAGAAACAGTTTGTCGTAATGTTTCCGCTTGTATGAAACTTATCCTTGTGGATTAATTATCCTCGTTTTCTTGTAGTGCGCCGGCACGAGTTCCAACCTGGTCACTTCGCTGTTCCCAATACTGATAAAAGCTGTTGAGAAGAACAAACCCAAACTGGCTGTGATCTACCTGGAGAAAGCCAGAAAATGGATCGAGGAGATCATCATAGCTGTGGATGACATGGTGGAGAGGTGAAAACACTGAAGATCTGCTTTTCACATCAAACAACCCAGATACACAGTAAAATCCACAGAGTTAAATCAACTCTGCTCAGAGAACATTTGGTTAAAATAACACTGAAGCAGAGTTAAAGTTAATGAGACAATTAAGCAATTAATTCAAGGATGATTGAACATTAATGATGAACACCTGCTGTTAACCAAGCAGAATAACTGCTCCTTTAGTCTTTTGATTCGGCAATGCACAAGTGTTTGCTGCGAAACACTATTGCAATTGCTCAAACACAAACTGTTTTAAAAACATAAAAAGGTCAAGAGCCCAACTAAAACAAACCCCGACCACCACGATGGTGGCATAATTTATTGACCAATAAAACACCAACATTTAAACCTCTGTTAATTCTCAATAAGAAATTATTTAGACATGTGACAGAAATAAAGTCAATATGGTTTGTAATAAGTAAATCAGATCTTGAGAGGTTTAATGTCTTTTACCTTCAGTTGATTTAAATTAAATGGTTTTGGCTGAAGTCACTTGTAGTTCTTGTGTTTCTCTTTTCTTCAGTTATTCTGCTTGTTAACAGCAGGTGTTCATCATTAATGTTCAACCATCCCTGAATTAATAGCTTAATTATCTCATTAACTTTAACTCTGCTTCAGTGTTATTTTAACACTATTCAGAGAGGGACTAAATGTTATCTGAGCAGAGTTGATTTAACTCTGTGGATTTTACTGTGTAGGTTGAGCTGATCAATGTTTACATGTGAGTAAAAGCCTAAATTAAATCTGTTCATCATAAAAAAGTGATCAAGCCTCTTAAGAAAATTTGGTTAAGAAAATTAGTTTTCTGATCTATTTATGAGTTACAAAGGCAGTGAATGGAAGGACAGAATGCTGTCTGATTTTATCAAAAAAAATCTTCATTTGTGTTCTGAAGATGAATGAAAATCTAACGAGTTCGGATTGACATGAGTAATTAATTGCAGAATTTTCATTTTGGGGTGAACTAAAGGTGCATTCACGTGGCCTCATAAGTCCCATAGTTACGAGATTCTAGCTTGTAAAAAGAGTTCACATCCTCGTAGAGCTCGTACTTACAGCTTGTAAGCTGGGAGTTTTCTGAAAGCTCCCAGATGTACCACCTGACCGCTGTAGATTCATTAGGGGTTGATAGTGGTGCCATGGAAACACATAATTCCCAGTCAAAGGACGTAAACAGCTCCGAATACAACATTACATGTTGTCATCTCAAGATTTCGGTAAATACGAGGTGGCGTGAATGCAGCATAACTCCGAACTTAACAAAAGACTGGGAAGAGAGGAGCTGCAACAATGGAGAATATGGAAAAAAATTCAAACATGAAAACCTGTTCTAGTAGAGCCCAAAACAATATCAAGTCTGTGTAAAAGCGCATAATAGGTCTTCTTAGAGAAAATTGTCTGTGCTTGTGAAATCCAGACTATATCACTGTACATGCACCCTATTTTTCAGGTATGATCAACGAGCCCAAAGTGTGAAAACATGCACCAGTGATGTGTATAAAGAACAGAAGGAGACGACAGAAAAAATAACGGAAAAAACTGTCGAGATGAAGGCTCTGGAGGATGCTTTGGCCAAGCTTGAAACGGAGCTGAAAAAAAATGTCAGCGATATGGAGGAAATGGAGAAAAGAATTGAAAAAAGCAACCAAGAGCTGTATTACCTGATCATAAATAATAGAAGTTATGGCTATTCTTTTTTCTGGGGCTTCTTCTCATTTAGACGACGCTATAATGATGATGCTATTCATGCTAAACAAGCCGAACTGAACCGTCTCGTCTCTGAAAAGAACAGTCTGAGAAACCAAGGGTGGAACATCAAAATCAAACAGACTGATTTTCAGCTGCAGTTGGCCAATACCAAAATACAGCTGGGTGAGAGTCTCTCTGTACTTTTAAAATGATTATTATAAATGTAAATGCATCAGTGTGCAGATCAGGCTGTTTACATGTTCACCCAATGATCTCTCATAAACCAGAATCTGTTGTATGTTGTTTGTTCAGGTGCGATTCCAGATCCTGACCACCTGAAGGAAGTCCAGAAGTGTCTTGATCAAATCCGACAAAATTCTGGTTGATCTTAATAAGTTCTGGAAGAAAGTGGCTGTCATGCTGGCGACACTGAAACAGAAGACCTTTGTTGGGGAGGAACTGATTCCTGAGCTGGAAGACCTGAAGGAGGAGTTCCTGAACTCCATTGAAGATGCAAAACAGGTTAGTTAGAGGTTGAGTAAATGCTTCTAGTGAAAGTTGGGTCACACTTTAGATTAGGGTCCAACTCTCACTATTAAATATTGCTTCAAACTCCTAATTACTGCTTATTAATAGTTAGTAAGGTAGCTGAGTTTAGGTATTGAGTAGGATTAAGGGATGTAGAATAAAGGGTTAGTTCACCCAAAAAATGAAATTCCTGTCATTAATTACTCACCATCTTGTCGTTCCACTCAAATCGTTCATCTTCAGAAAATAAATTAAGATATTTTTGATGAAATCTGATAGGTTTCTGATCTCCCATTAAACACAGCAATTTCAAGGTCCAGAAAGGTACTAAAGACATTGTTAAAACAGTCATGTGACTGCAGTGGTTCAACCTTAATGTTATGAAGAGACGAGAATACTTTGTGTGCAAAAACAAAACAAAAATAATGACTCTAATCAACAACATCTTCTCTTCCCTGTCAGTCTCCTAAGAAATTGGAAGAAACTGTTGAATAGAGTCATTATTTTTGTTTTGTTTTTGCACACACAAAGTATTCTCGTCTCTTCATAACATTAAGATTGAACCACTGCAGTCACATGACTGTTTTAACAATGTCTTTAGTTCCTTTCTGGACCTTGAAAGTGTTGATTATATTATATGAGTCAGATACCTCTCGGATTTCATCAAAAATAATTTTCATTTGTGTTCTGAAGATGAACGAAGGTCTTACGGGTGTGGAATGACATGAGGGTGAGTGATTAATGACAGAAAATTCATTTTTGGGTGAATTAACCATTTAAAATTACCAAGACATTTTTAGTGAATGTGTTGTGATTAATGCTGTCTTTAATCTTTCAGGACTGGCAGAAATTTGGTGTGTGCTGTCAGAGAGCACAGGGCATCTTCAGCATTCAGTCTAGGACTGCATATAAATTCCTGGAGGTCAATCCGTCTTCACTTTCGAAGGATGAATGGAATTATCAGTACAAGTCTATCATGGCGAAGCTGAGGAAGATCAATCCTGAGGGCTCGGCCACAGCCGCCATCACTGAGTAACAGACAGAGATCTGATGCTTCTTTCACACTTTAAACGCTCTTTATAAGGCATACACATATTAATGCATACAGCTTATATTGTCATTTTTGTAATGCTTTGTAATCATTCTTTCAATTGCTGTTCAACATACATATACCTTAGTGAGTGTATGTTAAGAATATTATTTGCCTACTTCTATGTCTCGATTTATGAATATTTCTGTTAAAATTGCTTTGCATTTCATTATGGTTTATAGATCTTGTGATCTGTCTGGTCACATGACTGAAGTCTATGTCACACAATAAAGACTAAAGACATTAAACATTTAATTGTATCTTAATCATTCCAAAAGTCTTTTTCTAATGTTTCACGGTTGTAGTAGTCTACACACCACAAGCATTCAGGGGCATTTATGATAATCATCTTCCTCTTAATATTTTACCAAGCACCAAATGTTCTTCTTTCAAGCCATTTCCGCTAAACTCGTAGAGTGCCGCAATTAAAAAAAAAAAAGCTGCAGATCATGTGGTTATTTTAACAGTTTGATATCTTCTACACAGCAGAAAATATATGTCTCTGACTGTTTAACTAAACTGGGTTAGTGCCAAGATGTAGTACAAATGTAGTATAGGCTATTAATCATTAAGTTAAAAGCATTGAAAAAAAACAAAACAAAACAAAATTAAAAAAACCCCAGTGTTCTAGTTGTGAAATTTATTTGGAGATGGCAAGGAAAGACAACTTTGTTTTCTGCAAAAACTAGTGATGGAAGAAATGAAGCTTTTTAAAGCTTCGATTCAATTGAACCAAATTGCTTCTCAAAATGATTCACTGTTTCAAAGCATTCGAAACACGACACATGGTGACACCTGCTGGTCAAAACAGTGTAAATGCAAAAAAAACTCTTGCCAAACATGCATAAAAACAGCTTTTACAAACCCATTTATGTTTTATTGAAATTATAATCTATCAGATGCAATTAACTAATCATCTAATATCATTAAATATTAAGAGTCTGTATAATATGTATTCTTTTATCAGTTTTCAGTGCTTGTTTTGTTTGTATGGGTCACTTAAACAGAGATTATTAATATATTCCTTTTAATTTTACAAATACCTCATTAAACGTCTACAAATGTATAAAACTCATCAGAGATCAGCTAATAGACACTTACAGTTTTTCTCATTCGATTTCTCCAAACTCGTTCTCAAAACAGTTAAAGGGTTAGTTCACCCAAAAATGAAAATAATGTCATTTATTACTCATGTCGTTCCACACCCGTAAGACCTTCGTTCATCTTCAGAACACAAATTAAGATATTTTTGATGAAATCCATTGGCTCAGTGAGGCCTGAGCAATGACATTTGTCAAGATCCATTAATGTTCCAAAAACATATTTAAATCAGTTCATGTGAGTTCAACCTAATATTAAAAAAGCAGAATATTTTTGTGCGCCAAAAAAACCCAAAATAACTTTTCAACAATATAGTGATGGGCCGATTTCAAAACACTGCTTCGGAGCTTTATGAATCAAATCATTGATTCGGAGCGCCAAAGTCACGTGATTTCAGCAGTTTAGCCGATTGATAGGATATCCGAATCGATTCGTAAAGCTCCGTTTATGACCCTTTAACAATCAGCAATCATAATGATTAAAAAACAAACAAATTTTAATGGGTTTGCGTAACATCATAAGTATGAGATTATATACACAGAAAAAAGATAAAATATAAATTAATCATAATGCATCATTTTATTATTATTATTATTATTATTATTATTTATAAGCTTGTCACTCATATATTTTAAGGTCAACGTCAACATGGCGTATGATGTCCAGATCGCATTCATACTCAACAAGATCAGCCTTTATGCCCCCAATAGAAATTGTATAAATGTATGTATGGATTTATATTATAGTAGTATTATTTACCTTTGCATTGCACAGAGGAGATGTCCAAACTGCGTGCGCACTTTATTCAGGAGGTGAGGCGGATTTATGAGGCTTGATTGACAGTTTGAGGATCCAATGGAGTTTTTGTCACAAGCTCTTTTTAACTGTAAAAAAGGACAAATACAAAGATCGCTTTCCTCAGCGGACATTCAAACGGACTTATAAAGGATATAAAGGATATAATATTATGGACATCGACTTGAAGAATGTAATGCAATATACCAGACACAGGTAATAGCCTACTCTCTCTCTCTCTCTCTCTCTCTCTCTAATACTGTACAAAATTCAATGTGTTTCAATGAAGCGACTCAACGTTCCTTCGTTACTAGTTCTAAAGTGACGTTTTAGAGTTAGTAACGGAGGCTTGGTCCAACTGTCAAATTGAGATTTGAATCCGTGGCGCAAGGAAGTAGTGCTGCACAAAAGAGGGTTTTAAAGACACTCCGTTGTTGTTGTTGTTCTTATTTATTTACACACTCGTGCCGTCGACTGTTGTATAAACTGTTGTGATTACCTACGGCACTCGGCCTGCGGCCTCGTGCCTACGGACGAATCACAGCGTGCTGATATACAGCCATATCGCACGGCTACTCGTGTGATATTGCTCATATATCCCTCTACAGCACAGCGTTGCCCTCAGGCAACGGAAAGTTTTCTTAAGCCCGATGTTTAGTAAATTTTTCTTTAAATGATTACAACCAATTAGAAAGGTTGAGAAAGTACCAAAGAACAGTTCAGTAAGGTGTTGGAGTCAATATCAAGCACCATTAAGAGGTGGGACGTCCTGTTCTGACACATGGTCACAGGAGCACATGGTGTGAGAAGAAGGCAATATTATTTGCTTTAGTAATCTTATTTAAAATGACATGAACTGTACATAAAAAATATGTGTGCAATGTATGAAGGTGTAGAGAAGCCTTTTGTCAGGTTTTATGAAGTTTTTTTTTATTTTGCATGTTCAGAAATTCAGTTTTTCTTCGTTGCCTCAGGGCAACGTTGTGCAATAAGGGGTAATTTTCACAGTGTATGTTGCAATTTTTGCACATCACTTTGGGTGTTCCTGCACAGGGGCGTCGGACTGGGGGGGTAAAGGGTACCGAGTACCCAGGGCCCGAGGCAGGGGGGGGGCCCCCTTAGAAGTCAGTTTTCTATACATGCATATACATACACTAACATTTGTATAGCATTTATGTACAAATAAGAAAGTTCCTGTGCAAAACTAAACTTGTAGTTAGGCACTGGTTTGGTATAAAAAAAGTCATTTTCATGCTGTGCAGGGCCCCACCACCCCTCTCGAATCAATGTAAATGGTACGACCCGCAGGTCAGGTGCTTCTGCTGCGGACCTGCGGTGAATCAGTTAATGAGACAGGAGCTGGAGTTAGCCGTGATATGAACTAGGAAGACAGGGGAAGAGTCATGAAAATCAGGGGCTCAAAAACGAAAAGAAAAGAAGATTAAAGAGAGAAAGGCAAATGAGGGCAAGCAGTTGCTCACTCAGTTTTTTGAAAAGAAAGGTGAGCTCCAAATGCATCATCGAGCATTGACATTGTTTTAACATAAATATCTACTCCAGGTAGAATAGCATACATTTATGTTCGTACTCTATTTGAATAATATACCAATACTTTATAGTATCACACCCTACACAGCGAGCAAACAATATTTCTGTGTAAATAACGGAGTGAGAAGCAGACGGAGGCGGAGCTGGGAGCTCAACACACTGCCACTCCAGGCAGCTGCGCAGCTTGTCTCCTCTTCTGCTGCAGTTCTCCCCAGAGTCAGAAGTTTACATGAAAACACTGTATATTTCCCTCCATTGTCTAAATCTAACACCCGCGAAAACACAGATCGTTAGCGCCTATTTTACAGCATTGTTATGCAAATTAGATCGCACACGCTCTTACATTAAGTACAGGATTGTTCTCAGTTTAATGCACATCTTAATGATTGAAAATGACTTATTTTAAAACGTAATTCAAAGACTGAATGTCTAGTTTGGCGGTTAGTGTACCCATAGTCTGCATTTATTTTAAACAGACAAATAATCAGCAATTAACTTGTACTTAGCCTACACTTTAAAAAAGGTATTGTGACAATAAAGGATATTTTAGCAACCATTTGAAGCCATATATTTCAGTTTCAGACAAAAATATATTAATCAGAGTGTGGCTTATTTTGTTTACATTTTAAAGGTGCCCTAGAATCAAAAATTGAATTTATCTTGGCATAGTTGAATAACAAGAGTTCAGTACATGGAAAAGACATACAGTGAGTTTCAAACCCCATTGCTTCCTCTTTCTTATGTAAATCTCATTTGTTTAAAAGACTTCTGGAAAACACGCGGATCTCAACATAACACCGACTGTTACGTAACAGTCGGGATCATTAATATGTACGCCCCCAATATTTGCATATATGCCAGCCCATGTTCGAGCGTTAGACAAGGAAAGTCAGTATTAACGTCTGGATCTGTGCACAGACAAGGTAAGCAAGCAAGAACAACAGCGAAAAATGGCAATTGGAGCAATAATAACTGACATGATCCATGATAACATGATATTTTTAGTGATATTTGTAAATTGTCTTTCTAAATGTTTCGTTAGCATGTTGCTAATGTACTGTTAAATGAGGTTAAAGTTACCATCGTTTCTTACTGTATTCACGGAGACAAGAGCCGTCGCTATTTTCATTTTTAAACACTTGCAGTCTGTATAATGCATAAACACAACTTCATTCTTTATAAATCTCTCCAACAGTGTAGCATTAGCCGTTAGCCACAAAGCATAGCCTCAAACTCACAGAGAATCAAATGTAAACATCAAAATAAATACTTTACTCACATGATTCGATGTATGCACACAGCATGCATGACGAACATCTTGTAAAGATCCATTTGAGGGTTATATTAGCTGTGTGAACTTTGTAAATGTGCTGTAATATAGTGGAGAGCTCGTGTGGCAGGGAGCGTGCGATGTAAGCGGGCGGCGCCGAGTGTAAATCAGTGCATTGTTAATGATGCCCCAAAATAGGCAGTTAAAAAATTAATTTAAAAAAATCTATGGGGTATTTTGAGCTGAAACTTCACAGACATATTTAGGAGACACCTTAGACTTATATTACATCTTGTGAAAAGCATTCTTGGGCACCTTTAAGTGTTTTTATGATGAAAATGCAATACCCCACCCATTGGTATCACTATGGTATTTGGTACGGGGGCCCAGCAAGATGGTTTGTACCCAGGGCCCAAAATTTGGTGCTACGCCCCTGCGTGTGAATGACACTGTGTGCGCCTTCTATACGTTAGTGTTGTCCTTCTCAGCTTGTGGGAAATCTGCTTGTGATGAACTTTGATTCATCATGTGACTCTCATCACCACTGTGTTTGGTGACTGTCAGTGTATTATAAAGGTACAAAACAGATATTAGTACTTCATTAGGTTGGTAAATTAACATTATATCAGTTAATGAAATACCTTATTTTACCGTAAATTTAACAGATTTTTTTTAACGTTGCTACTGTATTTTTTACGGTAAAGTTCTGGCAACCACAGCTGCCGTTTTTTTACCGTAAATTTTACTGGGATTTTTTTTTACAGTGTATTACTGTTAAATTAACAACAAATTACTGTATATATTATTATATTATAACTTTTTTTACTGCAAATATCCGTAAAAAGCTATGGAAAGTTGCATTTTTTACATAAAATTACTGTATAATTGACAAATATATTTGTTTTTTTCTACCATGATTTTGGTAAAAAAAAAATACGTTGTCTACTGTAAAATTTAGGGTTACAAAACCAGTATACCGTATTGTCTTTTACAGATTCCACATTTTTTTCACGGTATATTCCTGGCAACCACATCTGCCGGTATTTTACCGTAAATTTGACAGTTTTTTTTTTAACAGTGTACAGGAAACTCCTGGCAACTGAGTTGCATTAAATATACAGTAAATTATAATAAATTACAGCATTTTACTGTAATAATGCCACTATAATCACAGAAGCACTGTGGTATCAATACAGTACTTTATTGTATTAAAAAAAACAAATAGTTTATTACTTGCTTTAGATTTACGGCAATTAGTTTCCAGGAATTCCCTGTGAAATTACAATAATTTATTTTAACAGTGCAGTGTTAAAATCATCTGCATAAGGGAGCTTATTCATTATCAGAAGAAAACAAGGATATATTTTGTAACCTGTATTAATGTGACAATTTTTATGTATCCAGTGACATCAAAAGTAGTTTGAGATGAAAAATATTTGCTGCAGAAACTTAAAACTATGGCTTCAAACATTTAAAAAAATCAGACAAGATTGTTTAAAACAAAGACAAAAGTCAATAATGATGTTATCAAACTTTATTCGGAAAACTATTTCATTTTTATCCATTCATATCTATTCAACAAGAGTATTTTTACTAAAGCTCATAAAAAGATTATACATAAGGAGAAGAGTATATGTGAACAATGCTTTAGATGTTAAGTAGAAGAAAATACAGAACTTACAAGTACAGTATACGTGTACCACACATACCTTTACTTACGTTTTCATACACACAAAAAACGTACAACATAGATGTATTTATAGCACTAAAATGTAAAAATACTCACGTATTAACAGAAATAAAACGTGTTATGTAAAGTGTGAATATATAAGAATTCCCACGTATTAATATTAAAATCATGGCGTATTTTTACTATGTAAATGGCTAAACATCATCAGCAGGTTACCAGCATCATGAGACAGAAATCAAATAGGACGATGTACTTGTGTGTGTCAGGGCTCTGATTATTGAGAAATAGCAGGTGTAACACAGGATGGCACACTTTTTGGTGGATCTATTTTCTCCAGTCGTTTCTTTACACTTTCATAATCTTTTTCCCACTCCTCATTAGAGAGAGAGGAAGGACTGACCTCCAGAAACTTGTAGGAATCTTTGGTTTGGAGCCTAAAGATGACAGATGCTTTTTTACAGCCTTCACCAAAACTGCTCCAAGCCTGTGGAAATAAAACATTTACACATTAAACATTTAGATGAAACCTTAGTATATATTAGAATATCTTACTGGAAATGTTTTTGTAATCATGTAAACATGAATTTTACCTGTTTGGCTATTTCGATTGATTCTAGAAATTCATCTTTTAGGTCAGCAAGGTCTTCAATAAGATCTTCTCCAACAAAGGTCTTTTTTTCCAGGTAGTCCAGCATTTCAGAAACACTCAGCCAGAAGTATTTAAGCTGAATCAGAATTGCCTGAATTTTTGACAAGCTACTCTGAACTTCTTTTAGATGGATGGGGTTGGGTATGGAATCTGCAGAGGGGAAATAAATGTTTTAACAAGCCACACGTTCACTCTCTTCTTAAACTAGACTTGAATCTTGGCACAGTCTTACTGTAAGCATGACTTTTCATATAGGTATACTTTAAACATAAAAGAAAACTCACTCCGGTCAAAACTGGCTTTGGCAGCCTTCATCTGCCCATCAATGATATCGACTTGGATCTGCCACTCCTTTTGTTTCAGAGCAGTTTTATATATATTCAATTCAGCTTCAAGAGCCTTCATTCGTGCAATATTTTCAGGATCATGTACAGCATCATAAATGCTTTTAACAATCATCCCGATGAATGGAACGAGTGCAGAGAAGATGCCGAGGCCTCTACTTGTTTGGGTTATGGATCTGGCAAATTCTTGAATCTCTTGGGTTTTGCTGTTTATCTTTTTCTCAGTTTCAGCAAGCTCTTCTATTGTTTTTTGGTGCAGAGATTTCAGAGTATTCAGTGCACTTTCAGCCTGCTTCAACTCCTGGTCTTGTTCTGTAATATTTTTATATGTATCATCTTTTTCCTTGATAACATCACTGGTGGACGATGCTACATCTTTGTTGTGTAAATCATACCTATACAATGTTGAAGAAATGTTGCACTGAAATTAACACATTTTATAACATTGGGCTGGTGTAACTAAAGTTTAGCTGAAAACATGTTCATACTTTTGCCTGATTATAGAAGAAGAATAATTCAATTGCTCAAGGAATTCTGAAAAATGTTTTCATGAGGAAAATGTTCTTACTTCTCCACTATCTTCTCCACATCAGTGATAATGTCTTGGATCCAGACATTTCTCTTGGCTTTTTTCACCATAACAGCTGAGTCTTACAAACACTTTTACAACAACCAGAGAAACACTAATGTTAAAAGTCAAGGTCAAGAGCCCAACTAAAGCAAACACTTTCCACCATGATGGTGACATCAAACTTTATTATTTTCAACAATATCTCCAGTTTAATAAATACAAATAAATGTATGGTCCATTGTTGCAACTTTGAGTAAAAAATGCTTGAGAAATTTAAGGCAGTTTCTACATAATGTGAACAAGATTTTTAACATGACTGAACTAAGTACTCAATTTGTAAAATTGAATTACCAATCCTCAAGATTTCTAAGTACTCTGTACTGTGTGGTAGCTAGTTTTATCAATTCAAAATGATGAGTTAACTTACTTGCTAAATTTAAGGCAATCGGTTTCCTTAATTTTTTTATGTAAACCCAACAGTTTAATTAAGCTTTCTAAGTAAACTCAACTAATTACATTTTACAGTGCAAGCAGAAAAAAACTCCTCAATGGGGTGAGGAAAGGAGAGAATGGAGGAAGGAAAAGGGAAACAAATCTCGGGCTGCAGACCAGTTTGTTATTGCAAGTGAGTGGTGGAATGCTACATTGTCCCATGTAATAACAAATGTTCTCATGTTTCCTCCTTCCTGTTCTGCTTCTGGCACCAGTTGTTGGTGGAGGTCATTGTAATAGATGTGCTGGTTGACTGGTATGTTAAGCCACGCCCATTTGTATGTACGTAAGTTCTCCGTACGTGTTGAGCACTCAGTAAAAAAGCAAGTGTACATGCAAAGCGTGTGTCTGTCGTTCATCACTCCGATCCAGCCTCAGATCATAATATTTTACAGTGGCGACGAGGATTAAGAGTATATTTAGAGACTGATAGTCGCCGAGAAACACTGTTGCACTTGTCGTAAAAAAGAACTTAAAAGAAAGGAACAAGGCACGAGTGAAAAGCTGCTAACAAAGTAGCTAACACATGGCAGCGATACAGTTTGGCCGTGTGGATGAGTACAAGGAATCGAAGGAGGATTTCGAATCGTACATTGAGCGTTTTGAACAGTGGCTGCTGGCGAATGACATTGCAAGTGAGAAAAAGGTTAGTGTGTTTCTCTCCGTGATCGGGGCAGAGACATATGGACTGTTAAAGAATCTAGTCACGCCGACGAAGCCGAGTGCAATGTCATATACCGAACTAAAAGCAGCGTGGCTAGCGCATTACAGGCCGCAACCACTAGTGATCGCTGAGCATTTCAAATTTCAGAAACGCAACCAAAAGGAAGGTGAATCCATGGCGGATTACATCGTGGCTTTGAGACAGCTATCAGTGAGCTGTGAATTTGGACAATATTTGAGTGATGCACTCAGAGACAGATTTGTAAGTGGACTGAACTCAGAGTCGATGCAACGCAAATTGCTGAGTCAGAAGGATCTGACGTTCAACCAGGCTTGCGAAATTGCATCATTTATGGAGCTGACCTCAAGAAACACACTGGAAATTGCGGGTAAGACCAAGGATTTACAGTCAGTGAATGCCGTGAGCGAAGCTAAACTTTTTCAAAAGAAAGGCAAAGTAAAGTTTAAAGGGAGAGATGATTCAGAAAAAGGAAAATACCAGAAGAACGAGCAGAGAAAAGAAGAAAGCAATAAATGCTACAGATGTGCTGGGAAACACTCAGCTAGAGACTGCAGGTTTAAGAATGAGAAGTGTCATGTGTGTAACAAAATTGGACACATTCCAAGGGCCTGTAGGAATAAGAGAACAGCCAGACAGACACAGTATGTGGAGGCAGAGTGTTCAAATGAAAGAAAAGAGGATGAATCAGAGTTATTTGGAGTGTATACAGTGTACACAACCTCAAACGGAAAAAAAGGAATTGTGGTAAATGTAAATTTGGATGGAAAGTGCATGGACATGCAGCTGGACATGGGGGCAGCAGTGTCTCTGATGTCAGAACTGTCATACAAGGAGTTCCTGTCGCACATACCTTTAAGCAAAAACAAGCATGCAGCTAACTACATATTCAGGGGAGAGAATTCCATTGCTGGGATCCATTGATGTGCCAGTGAAGTATGAAAAGCAAAATGTCACACTGCCGTTGGTCATCGTCAAAGGGGACAGACCGGCCCTGCTGGGCAGAAACTGGTTAGAGAAAATTCAGTTGGATTGGCCAAATATTCTCATGGTGGAAAAAGCTGAAGTGGCCTCTGACCCAGCATTAAAAGCAGTGTTGAGACGACACTCCGAGGTATTTTCTGACAAACCAAGTGCAATTAAATCTGTGTTCGTCCTGATGCAACTCCGATCTTTCAGAAAGCGAGACCCGTTCCTTATGCTTTGCGAGAAGCGGTGGAAAAGGAACTGGAAAGACTGGAAAAAACGGGCATAATATCCAAGACTGAAAGAAGTGAATGGGCGGCCCCAATAGTAGTCGTGCCAAAAAGTGATAAGTCAATCCGCATCTGTGGGTGACTATAAAGTCACTATAAACCAGAACCTAGAAGAAGAAACATATACAACACAGAAGATTTGTTTGCTAAGTTGGCAGGCGGAACGTTGTTTAGCAAACTGGACTTGGCGCATGCCTATCAGCAATTAAAATTAGACCAGCATTCAGAAAAATACCTCACCATCAATACTCATCGTGGCCTGTACAAGTACCATCGTCTCAGTTATGGAGTGGCCAGTGCTCCTTCTATTTTCCAGGCTGTCATGGATCAAATCTTGCAAGGGCTAGATCATGTCACCTTGATGACATCCTTATCACTGCCAGTACAAAAGAGGAGCATGTTAGGAGACTGGATGAAGTGCTTTCCAGACTAGAGAGGTATGGACTTTCCAAGTGTCAGTTCATGCAAGGCAGTGTTGAGTGTTTAGGCCACCATATCGACAAAGAGGGTCTACATCCAACTGTGGAAAAGATTGCAGCGATTGTTAATGCCCCAAAACCAAACAATGTCACAGAGCTATGGTCGTTTTTAGGCCTATTGAACTACTATGGTCGGTTTGTGAAAAACCTCTCCAGCCGGCTGCAGCCTTTACACATTTTGCTGAAACAGAAGCAACCTTGGAGTTGGACTTCAGCATGTGACACAGGTTTTGAGGAAGCTAAACAGCTGCTGCTCAGTAGTACAGTGCTGGTACATTATGATGGGACCCGACCCCTGAAATTAGCATGCGATGCCTCACCTATGGGGTGGGCGCGGTGATCTCGCACATTATGGACAATGGTGAAGAGCGCCCAATAGCTTTTGCATCCCGTACACTGACTGAAACCGAGAAAAAGTATGCCCAAATAGAATGTGAAGCCTTGTTCATCATCTATGGAGTTAAAAAGTTCCACAAATACATCTATGGACAGAAATTCACACTCATAACTGACCACAAGCCTCTGCTGGCGATACTTGGACCAAAGGCAGCAATACCAACCTTGGCAGCCCTTAGAATGCAGCGCTGGGCTTTAGTGCTCATGGCTTATAATTATGACATTGAATACCGCAAATCAGCTGACCACATGAATGCTGATGCAATGTCCAGACTACCAACTATGGGCAAAGACTGTATCGGGGAAGAAGGAAGTGTGTTCTACTTTTCCCAGGTGGATGAGCTCCCAGTGTCTGCTAAGGACATAACACAAGCAATACGGTACGATCCAACACTATGCAAAGTGTGGAATTACACTGTGAATGGCTGGCCAAACTATGTGTTAGAGGAGAGTCTGAAACCATACTTCACACACCGGCATGAATTGTCAGAGGACCAAGGGTGTGTGTTGTGGGGTATGCGTGTAATAATTCCACCCAAATACAGATCCAGAGATTACTAGACGAGCTACACCATTGTCACAGACACGTCAGGTTCCACCTCACTCCCTTACCCACGCACTCAATCACCAGCCTACCGATCACCGCCACCTGTGACTCATCAGCACTGCAATCACCACCACTACAAAACCACCACACTCACACACACTCACTGTCCGGTCTCGTTTGCACTACGATCTATGTATGCTTACCTTAAGGACTCCAAACGCCATACTTACCTGTTCCAGTCGTCTCCTCCATCTCCTTCGTCTCCTGTTCTCTTCGTGTGCCTACCTGCCTGTGTGTGTGAGTGTCTCCGTCATCATCCTCCAACGTCGAACTCCATCCGCATCTGCAACACATTGCAAGGACAGTATCACGCTCTCTTCATCTTCCAAGAACTGTTTATTCACCCATTCATTTCCAATATCTCTGCTGTTTGACAATAAACCTGCTTACATTGCTTTTACGTCTGCCTCCGTGTCTCTGTTGTAACAGAAGACCGGACCTTACCAACAGTCAACAGCATGAGCACCAACGACCCGTTCCAAGAGCTCGTGGACGTCTTACGCCGAGCACTCACTCCACAAACATCTCCACCGTCTTCCACCAATGCGGCTGCTTCCGCACCCACCATCACCGCTTCTTCACCAGCATTCACCGCCAGTCCCATGGCCAAACCGGCCCCCTACTCTGGATCGGCGGAGGAATGCAGCGGATTTCTTCTCCAATGCGAACTGGTCCTGGAGATGCAGCCGCACCTCTACCCCACCGACACGGCTAAAATCGCGTTCATCATCTCACAACTGCAAGGTAAGGCCCTCCAATGGGCTGATTCGCTGTGGACTCAGAAAGGCTCTGTGGTGAAATCCTATCCGGCGTTCGTCTCTCACTTCCGTGAGGTCTTCGGAAAACCTCTCTCGGATTCATCGACTGGTGAGAAACTTTATAATTTAAAACAAGGAAATAACTCTGTCAACGAATATGCCTTGCAGTTTAGAACGCTAGCCGCCACCAGCGGATGGAATGAACAAGCCCTCATCACCACCTTCCGTCAAGGTCTAGAGCCTAATGTGCGGCTGCATCTCGCTGCATACGAGGACTCCATAGGACTCGAACGCTTCATCCAACTCGCCATCCGCGTGGGTTCTCGTATGCAGTCGTGTCTCCTCGAGCACCAGGGCCAGTCTCTCTCCAACATCCTCCTCCGTCGGTCCGAACCCGTCAGCTCTCCAGAACCAGCCAGCGAACCTATGCAAGTTGACCATTCGCGTCTCACAACAACGGAAAGACAGAGAAGGCTGACCCTGAACTTATGCCTATATTGTGGATCTCCGGGGCATGTCATCTCCGCATGCCCAACCCGTCCTCCTCAGTCCGTGGTGAGTGCGATAATTCCCTCCATTCCAAGAATGAAACCACTCACAACTGTTGTAAACCTTACTGCTGTTAATACTTCTGTTCCAGTGGTGGCGCTCCTCGACTCAGGGTCAGCAGGAAACTTCATCTCTGGCACCCTCTGTCGACAACTCAAACTCAAGGTCTCCCCGTCTCCGACTCACTATAAAATCCACTCCATCACGGGCAAACCCCTGAGCCGCAAGACCATCCGTCACTGTGTAGGACCACTTCAACTTCGTGTGGGAGTTCTTCATACCGAAGACATTCATCTGCTGGTTCTGGAGGAGTCCACCGCTGACGTGGTTCTAGGGCACCCCTGGCTTGAGCTTCACAATCCCACCATCTCCTGGCGCACGGGCGAAGTCATGAAGTGGGGCGACCACTGCTTCCTCGACTGCTTTCCTGAGCTTCCTGTTCCGAAATCTCCTCTCTCCAAAACTCTCTCCATTAATGCCACGTCCATCAAAAGCCCCGTGGAGAAGCGCTCTGTGGGATGTACCTCCGGACTACGCCCCCTTCAGTGACGTCTTCTGCCCGCAACGCGCCTCCAAGCTACCTCCACACCGGCCATGGGACTGCGCCATCGATCTGTTACCGGGTGAGCCAGTGCCTAGGGGACGTATCTACCCCCTGTCTCTACCGGAGGAGAAGGCCATGGAGGAATACATCAAAGAGGCCCTTAGTCAAGGTTACATCCGCCCGTCTACTTCCCCTGCTGCTTCAAGCTTCTTTTTTGTGGCTAAGAAGGACGGAGGCTTGCGGCCCTGCATTGATTACCGTGCCCTTAACAAGATCACAGTCAAGTTCCGGTACCCACTTCCCCTCGTCCCAGCGGCCCTGGAACATCTCCGCGGTGCCACTGTGTTCACCAAGTTGGACCTCCGCAGCGCGTATAACCTCATCCGGATACGCGAGGGGGACGAGGGGGACGAGTGGAAGACCGCCTTCGTCACGCCCACCGGCCACTACGAATACCTCGTGATGCCGTATGGTCTGGTCAACGCCCCCTCCGTATTCCAGGACTTCATACACGAGGTGCTCCGGGAGTTTCTCCACAAGTTCATGCTGGTGTACATAGACGACATTCTCATCTACTCCCGGAGCTTGGCCGAACATCGTCACCACGTTGCGGAGGTCCTCCAACGCTTACGGCAATTCCATCTCTTCCTCAAAGCTGAAAAGTGCTCTTTCCACCAGCCCTCTGTCCAGTTCCTGGGGTACGTGATTGACCACAGTGGCATCCGGATGGACGAGGGGAAGGTGTCCGCCATCCAGACCTGGCCCACTCCAACAACCATCAAAGAACTCCAACGCTTCCTCAGATTTTCCAATTTCTACCGTCGCTTCATCAAGAATTACAGTACAATCGTCAGCCCACTCACCAACCTGCTCCGTCACCAGCCCAAGTCTCTGTCCTGGTCCCCGCAAGCCACCAACGCCTTTGAGACCCTTAAGAGAGCCTTCACCACCGCTCCCCTCCTCGTCCACCCTAAACCCAGACCTACCTTTCGTCGTGGAAGTGGACGCCTCCACCACCGGAGTGGGAGCGGTCCTCTCTCAGCAGCAGGGGACACCAAGTAGACTCCATCCATGTGCCTTCTTCTCCCGCAAGCTCAACCCGGCGGAGGTCAACTATGACATCGGTGACCGCAAACTCCTGGCCGTCAAGCTTGCCCTTGAAGAGTGGAGGCATTGGTTGGAGGGATCTAATCACCCATTCCAAGTTCTCACTGATCACAAGAACCATGAGTATCTAAAGGCAGCCAAGCTCGCCAAGCTCGGTGGGCCATGTTTTTCTCTCGGTTCAATTTCTCCATCTCATACCGCCCTGGTTCAAAGAATACAAAAGCTGATGCCCTGTCTCGTCTCCACGCCCCAGACGAAAAGCCTGAAACCCCAGACACCATTCTTCCAGAGTCAGTATTCATAGGCCCCATCCAGTGGTCTGAGGAAACCATGCCCTCCTCCAATGCCTCCTCACGCACTCCGCCGGGTTGCCCCCAAGGCTTGCAATACGTCACACGGGCACGACGCACTCCACTTCTGCACAACGCACATTCTTCACTTGGCACTGGCCACCCGGGGGTCAATGAGACCCTCTCGTTGCTCAAACAACGCTTCTGGTGGCCCAACATGGCCAACGATGTCAGAAGGTACGGTGCAGGGCTGCAGGGAGTGCGCCATCTCCAAGAGCCCACGCCATCTTCCCACCGGCAAGCTCAATCCTCTGCCCGTTCCTGAGAGACCCTGGTCACACCTGGGAGTGGACTTCGTCACGGATCTCCCCGAATCTGAGGGTCACACTTGCATACTGGTGGTGGTAGATCGCTTCTCAAAATCCTGCCATCTGATTCCCCTGGAGGGTCTACCTACCACCATGACCACTGCAGAACTGATGTTCAACCATGTCTTCCGTCACTATGGAATACCCGAAGACATCGTCTCCGATAGAGGACCCCAGTTTATCTCCCACGTCTGGAAGGCGTTCTTCTTCCTCCTGGGTGTGACCGTCAGCCTGTCATCCGGATACCATCCTCAGTCGAACGGGCAGACGGAACGGAAGATCCAGGAGATAGGCCACTTCCTGCGTACCTTCTGTCACGGCCACCAGAACTCCTGGAACCAGTATCTGGGTTGGGCCGAGTACGCACAAAACTCCCTCCGTCAAGCCACAACTGGATTAACACCGTTTCAGTGTGTACTCGGTTTCCAACCCCCACTGTTCCCCTGGGATGGGGAACCCTCCAACGTTCCAGCAGTCGACTACTGGTTCCGGGAGAGCGAGAGGGTTGGGACTCGGCTCACCACCAACTGCAGAGAGCCCTGCGCAGACGCAAAATGACAGCCGACCTTCGGCGCTCCGACGCTCCAGTCTACCAACCGGGGCAGAAGGTCTGGCTGTCCACCAGGGACATCAGGATGCGTCTGCCCTGCAAGAAGCTGAGTCCCCGCTTCATTGGCCCGTTCACCATCGTCCGGCAGATCAACCCCGTCACCTACCGTCTCCAACTTCCAGCACAGTATAGTAGAATTCATCCTACATTCCACGTATCACTGCTCAAGCCTCACCACCCTTCTGTTGTTCCCTCCACAGAACCTGACGTGGCAGCCGCCGAGCCCCCCCTTCCACTCATTCTGGATGATGGCACTGCGTACGTGGTTCACGAGATTCTGGATTCCCGGCGCCGTGGTGGTCAACTGGAATACCTGCCCCACGCCCTAGAGGACGACCACCACGATGTCGGGGTCCTCGGCCCTCAGGAGCGGGCCGTGGGAGGGGGGGTACTGTCACAGACACGTCAGGTTCCACCTCACTCCCTTACCCACGCACTCAATCACCAGCCTACTGATCACCGCCACCTGTGACTCATCAGCACTGCAATCACCACCACTACAAAACCACCACACTCACACACACTCACTGTCCGGTCTCGTTTGCACTACGATCTATGTATGCTTACCTTAAGGACTCCAAACGCCATACTTACCTGTTCCAGTCGTCTCCTCCATCTCCTTCGTCTCCTGTTTTTTTCGTGTGCCTACCTGCCTGTTGTGTGTGAGTGTCTCCGTCATCATCCTCCAACGTCGAACTCCATCCGCATCTGCAACACATTGCAAGGACAGTATCACACTCTCTTCATCTTCCAAGAACTGTTTATTCACCCATTCATTTCCAATATCTCTGCTGTTTGACAATAAACCTGCTTACATTGCTTTTACGTCTGCCTCCGTGTCTCTGTTGTAACAACCATGAGCATCCAGGAATTTGCCGTATGAAGGCCCTGGCTCGCAGCTACCTGTGGTGGCCGGGATTAGATGGCTGCATTGAAGAAAGAGTGCGGAGCTGTAGCGGTTGCATGTCAGTTCAAAAGTCACCTGCAGTGGCACCCCTTCACCCGTGGAGATGGCCTGAGCGGCCATGGCAGAGAATCCACATTGATTTCGCAGAAAAAGACAAGCAGTTTTTTCTAGTAGTGATCGACAGCCATTCAAAATGGCTAGAGGTGGTGCCAATGTCATCAATAACCTCCTCGCTCACCATTGATGCACTCCGAGGTTTGTCGTGGCTTATGGATTACCAGAGGAGGTGGTCTCTGATAATGGGCCGCAGGTGGTGTCTGCCGAGTTCACAGATTTCCTGAAAGGAAACGGAATTAAACATACGCGAGTTCCTGCCTATGATCCGGCCTCAAATGGTGCTGCAGAAAGATCTGTTTAGATACTGAAACAGTCACTCCTGAAAAGTGTTGGTGAAAAACGGGGCAAGCAGATGCTTTCACTCAAGCACAAATTGGACAATTTCTTAATAATGTACCGTAGTACACCTCATACAGTCACAGGGAAAAACACCAGCGGAGCTGTTTCTTAAGCGCCACATTCGAACACGTTTTTCGTTGTTGAAGCCTGATCTGGCCAAATTTGTTCTGGAAAAACAGCAGGAACAAAAGAAACAGCATGACCGAGGGAAAAAGGTCCTAAGATCTTTCGTTGAGGAAGAGCCAGTACGAGTCCGAAACTTCAGAGGAGGGGCAGGAGAAATGGTTGAGCGCAACTGTGATCGAGCGGAAGGGTCCTGTAAGTTATCTAGTACAGGATGGTCAAAGAAGGCGCACTGTGAATGTGGACCATAGTCTGCCGGGAAATGTTGCAGAAGGATCTCCTTTGCATGGTGTGTTGGAGATCCCAAATCCAGTTGTCAATGTTGATGACATTGGAGCCATGAACATTCCTTCTGCCAGTGACCCCCCATGCCAGTTTTTGAGCCAGAGGTTACTGGAAATGCAGAGAACTGTACTCCAAGAAGTCCAGTGAGCACCTCACCACACCCAAATGTTGTTCATAGATATCCACAGAGGGTCCGTACTGCTCCAAAAAGATTAGATTTAAGTATTTGTTTTCTACTAATAGTGGTTTTCAGTGCAATAATTTTTGACATTGAAGGATGTAATGTGTAATATTGTTACCTGAAAATTTCTGTGCACTGATACATATATACACATAAAAAGTTTGTTTCTAAACTGTTTTGAAAAAAAAAAAATGTTCAAATCTTAAGGGGAAGGAGTGTAATAGATGTGCTGGTTGACTGGTATGTTAAGCCACGCCCATTTGTATGTACGTAAGTTCTCCGTACGTGTTGAGCACTCAGTAAAAAAGCAAGTGTACATGCAAAGCGTGTGTCTGTCATTCATCACTCCGATCCAGCCTCAGATCATAATATATTACAGTCATCTAAAAACAAAAGAAGGCGCTCTGTGTTGTAGGGACCAATCTGGCTTTTCTGCAGGACCAAACCAGCACTTGAGATTGCAGCACACATTGTGATATTTTGCTCCTCTCTGACCCGGCACATCAATGGTGGCCCTTTTCCCAATTACGTTTCTTCCTCGTCTACGTGTTTTTGCCAGGTTAAATCCTGCCTCATCTACATAAATGAATTCATGGTGTCTGATTAGCCTCCAACTCCATAATTCTCTGAAAGAAATGAAACACACAGTGTTTACAGTAAATGATTTTCAATATGTGGGTGTTTACTTGTAGGTTAGTTATAGAGAATGGAAAAAAGTGGAAAAGAATAATGTAAAACTCCCTGAAGAATCAGACATATGGTACAGACACCAGACCTGGATGTATTGGTGCCGGAGTTCCTTGACCCGATCACTGTTCCTTTCAAAGGGAACTGTGTACAACGGTTTCATTCGAATTCTGTGTTTGGTCAGCAATGGTAGACTGGCTGATGCTTTCCACGTTCTGGAATACCTGGTTGTCCTATAAAATTCTGGTTTGAATTTCTCTCAGTTTTATTGAATTGTCAGCGATGACCCATTCTACAATGGCTTGCTCCTGGTCATCACACTGAGAAGATTTCTTCTTCCCCCAGAATGAGGAAGTCGTTGTGTTCTTTTTAAAGGAACAAAAATACAACATATTAAGAATTATCACTGCTGTTGGCCAGCAGTTACTGTAATAAGTAGCAACTGCAATGATAGCCCTCTTGAAATTCAAAACTTACCTGTTGGTTTGTTGAAAAATCTGGATAATGGAAGCCACGATTGACCGCCTAATATTAGGCTGGACTCTTTCATCAGCCTCTCTCAATGATAGACCATGGTTTATCACATGGTCTATGATGGTGGTTCTTATTTCATCAGTGACAACAGCTCTCACTCTCCTTTGAGCAGCACCACGCATTCTTACTCCTCTCCCCCTACCTCTCCTTCTCCCTTGTCCTGGTCCAACTAATCCTCTCCCTCTACCAACTAGTCCTCTCCCTTGTCCAACTAGTCCTCTCCCTTGACCAACTAGTCCTCTCCTTCATCCAGACATTTTCGTTCTTTTTCTGCTCCTCTGTGGTTGTTCTGTGTTGAACAGAGGTGGGTAGTAACGAAGTAAATTTACTTCGTTACATTTACTTGAGTAGTTTTTTGGAAAATTTGTACTTTTTAGAGTAGATTTAAATGTGGGTACTTTTACTTTAACTTGAGTAGATTTGTAATGAAATATCTGTACTTTTACTTCGCTACATTTGGCGACGTTCCTCTCGTTACTTTATTTTAACTAATTACTGTACATGTTAAGAAATGCGTAGTTTATTCCAAGTGCGCTGTCTCTTTTTTCATGAACGATGCCCCATTCACAAATGAATCACTCTTTTGAATCGATTCTGTTCAAAGACTTGGTCGAACAAGTTGGCAAAACTGTCTATATTGGTTCGCGAATCAGTTTGAATGATTTGTTCAGTTCCTGCATACGCTGAATCATCTGAAGCGGTTTCTCACTCGGAGCGTTGGATGAAGTGGCAGTGGACCTACAGTCAATTAAAAGGAAATCTGCAAATGCATACAGTTGTTTGCCAGCGATGAAGATCTTTATTAGTTGATCTGCGTATGCTGTCTGTGAACAATTCCACAGGTAGGCCGATTTCATTTGATTTCAATTCATGATACAGCCAATAGCCGACATTTTCCAACCAACCAGATTATTACGCCACGATAAGGCCTATGTATGTAGCATTTCTTTACCGTTTTTATGGACATATATCTTAATTTATACATTAAATAAGCTCTTACTGTTCAGAGAGTATTATGGTAATTTGTGGATAGCCTATTGCGCAATGGCGGCTCGGGTGACCTGTTCAAGGCTGTTCAAGGTTGTTTTATTGACCTGTTCGTCTTGAAAATTAACGCCTTTGCATTGACACAGTTAACCAGTTTACACGTGCCTGCAGAAATATACATTTGATTACATTTTGGAGAACAGACAGAAGAAGATCCGTCAATGTGTATTTGATCATTGCTTGTGTTTAGATGTTAAATTAAGCACATTTTAGGTTACTTGAGGTTTTTTCACATTGCTGCATTAACTGTACCAGTCTTTACCAAGAAATTCTATTAAAAAATAATTTCTGTCCTCCTGCAGGACAGTTCAATTCTTTATAATAATATAATATGAGCAGTTACAATGATGGTTTGGAACAACCATAATGTGTTTTTGTACAGTCAATTATTAGCAACAGACAGTGTTAAACCATCAAAATTACATGTTTATTGCTTATGAATTTCCCAGATTTTATATACCAGGAGGTTAAGATTTTTTGTGGCAAGGAGCCCTAAACAATCCCCTTGTGAGATCATTTTTTTTTTATAAGGCTTACATTATAATATAATAAAATATTTAAGTATTTAAACTGATATACTGTATTATATCCGTTTAAATGCTTCCATTTGTTTTAATATATTATATGAAAACAAACTGAAGCATTTAAACAGATCTGATAGCTAAATATTTTTAAGAAAAGTGAACGTTAACTCTTTTATAGTTATCTAAACATCCCTGAAACCCACACACAAAAATCTATTTAAACTGAGGTATATCACTGATTATTTTGAGTTTGCAAGCTACACCTGTGGTGGGTGTGTGATTGTAAATGTCTCAAGATTTTGTTAGCATTCTCTGCCATTCATCCGTATTTCCACCACTTTTCATTAAACATGACGTTTTATTTCACATTTCTTTTCGTTTCGCGTTGCCTCTCGTATTGATGTATTTAGTCCGCAAACATGACAGTATTCTTACCGTGACTGATTTGGCTCAGGGCCAGCCAGCTCACACGCGCTCAATCGTTCTCTTTCTATGAAACCTGTAAACCGCATTCACCGGTTCCAACTCTATAGCGACAATAACTCTATAGCGGTTGTCCAGAGCACTGCAATTATTTCTCATTTAAACTACTACAATCATTTTCATGTCTGTTCTCTGCGCGGCAATATTTCTTCTGCGCGGCCGCGGCTTCAGAAGTGCGCGGCCGCGCACGCGCGCAGCTTAGAGGGAACATTGGTCCTGGTGCTCTTGGAGGCACACCTGCATACGAGTGGCGCAGCGGATGGAAAGCTGGATTAACTTCTCGAGGCCGATGGAATCCTCGTATGCAGCGAGATGCAGCCGTACCCGAGGTTACAATCCTTGACGATATGTGGTTATCAGAGCTTGTTCGTTCCATCCACTAACAGCAGCAAGCGTCCTGAATTGCAAAGCATAATCGTAAATAGACATAGAGCCTTGTTTAAGATCATAGAGTTTCTTACCAGCTGACGAATCTGTAATCGGCTTCCCAAACACCTCCCGGAAATGGGAAATAAATGCAGAGTAGGACTGCGTGACTGCACCGTGTTGTGACCAGATGGAATCGGCCCATTTTAATGCTTTGCCGCTTAACTGCGAGATGAGGAAGGCGATTTTGGAGGTATCGCTCAGGTACAGGTGCGGCTGCATCTCCAGGACCAGTTCGCACTGCAGCAGGAATCCGCTGCAGTCCTCCGCCGATCCTGAGTAGGGCGCTGGTTTGGCCATGGGACTGGCGTACAACGGAGGTGAAGGAGAGCTGGTGGTGTTGACGGAAGTGTTCGCTGGTGCAGGTGAAGGAGAAGTGGCTGGAGATGGTGACGGTGGATTGGTGGTAAGAGTTCGCCGAAGCGCATCCACCAGGGCTTGGAATGGGTCAGGCTGGCTCATACTGGGTCTGCGGTATTGGTCCGGTCTTCTGTTACGGTACACAGGAGTCAGACACAGATGTAAACAGGTAACTTGAAGTTTATTGACACCAGTAGAGCAATGAGCAGAGAACAGGTGAGCAGTGATGAATTAGTAGATGGATGAATGAGTAGAATGGAGATAGTGACTGTCCTTTTACTTTCAGATGAGGAGATCCGTGGAGATCGCTGGAGATAGCTGGAGATAGCTGGAGCACTCACACACAGGAGACGAGGCACACAAAGGGAAGGAGACACGCTGGAGACAGGTAAGTATGGAGCGGGGAGTCCTTAAGGTAAGCATTAACGTGAGTATCTGCAAACGAGACCGGACATGGAGTGCTGTGTGTGTGTGCTCTTTATGGTGCTGTTGATGAGTGTAATGATGAGGTGCAGGTGGCGGTGATCAGTACTCTGGGGATGGTGTGCGCTGTGATTGGTGGATGTTGGAACCTGACGTGTCTGTGACAGATATGAGCCACACCCTGTTTCATTAGGAAATGCAACTTTTCTATGCTACTTGTACCTCTTCAGCTTATAAAGAATAATGATGACAGCACAACTGAGAATTAAGAAGAAAAAAACATTTATTGAAATAGGTGATTTATAAGTAATGATAATGACACACAACTTTGACTTGAAGATAAACAGAAGTAAGCTGTTTATGAGGTACAGCTATCATAAAGAGATACCTTGGAGGAAGAAACATGTTCAATGACATGTTTGTGTGTAAACAAGTGAAAAGAAGTTAGCTGTTTGTGAAGTACAGCTGTTATGAGAGATATTTAGATAACTTGTTTATGGGTAAACAGTGAAACAATTGGAAGCGATAACTTTTATATAAAAAAACTGTTGATAAATTGGAAATTGATGTGTAAAGAGAAAGATTATGAGAGATAACTTTTATATAAAAACAAACTGTTGATAAATTGGAAATTGATGTGTAAAGAGAAAGATTGTGAGCGATAACTTTTGTATAAAAACAACTGTTGATAGATTGGAAGTAATGTGTGGAAAAAGAAAAAGAAACCCCAACAACAGATGTTTGTATTAAAGAATGACAGACAAGTGGTATTGTAACACCTTTATTAAAGCATATATTAATCACTTATTAAAGAATAAAAAAAAAAAAAAAACTGGTAATGCATTTGTTAGTAACATGTTAGATTAGAAAGGAACTAATCTGTATTAGAAAGAAAGGCGTCTTACCGTTGAAGGATGTCTTGATCAGAAGCACAGGACGCAGCAGAGGAAGAGAGTCCAGAACAAAGAGACGAGGCCTCTATATCGATATATGAGGGGAATTCCCAAGAAGATGACATCAAGTGGTCAGATAGTCTATAAAAGGCTGGAACATGAAGAGAACAGGAGGGGCTGCTTCACACCTGAGGCTGTACCTCCGACACCAGAACCAACGCTGATGATGCCTCCATCGATGATATTGCCTTGACTGAAGACTTTTTAATACTCATACTTTATTTAATTACTTGTGTAGAATGTTAGTAAAATATATGTAATGCTAGTAGTATTAATGTAATAAATAAATGAACTTATAACTTTATAACTAAACTCTGCCTCATGTGGCATTAATTTAAGTCGTTGAGCCTGAACAGACCACGGAGAAGTCTTCTGTCTGATTGTAAGTATATTTAAAATGCTTATAATTTAAGTCAGATTTGACTTTCTTACCTAACCTGAGAATAATAAAAAATAAGGTAAAGGTGCTTAGAGACGCATCGCAAAACATGGCGCCCAACGTGCCCGGGGCAGATTGATCATCAGTTACTGGCCAGGACTGATGACCAAATTGCTCGACAGTTGGCTTAATACTCGCTTGTATGTTAAATATGTAGAGCATGAGATGAAAAGTTATTGAGGAGAAAACTATATCCTGTAAGACCCAAAACAGAATAGAATAATTCTAGGATGAATTATTAGGTTCGACCCAGAAAGGGTTGAGTGCGCACACAAAAAAAGAATAAACCGCACAAGCTTAGAAAGCTGTAGAGTTTATTTAGCCAATAGATGTGAGATAAGATCTCATATGACAGGTCTCAGAGAGGCTAGAATAGCAAAAGAGACAGGGCTTTCTGTCAGGAGAGGGACGCCTCACTAACAGAAAGCCAGACTCTTCATTCAGGTTTATGTGAGTAATATGCTTGAATGGGAGAACAAGTAGCTTTAAAAGTGAAACTATTGATTAAAGAAATTGAAATGAGTAAGCTGATCCTTTGGATCCTGTCCAGATGGGGTTAGAGAATAAGCAAAATACTTAAAAGTAAGTTAAAAGTGGATGATAGGACTTAAACGCTAAATATTTTAAAAAATAAATGAAATGGTGAATGTAGGATAAATACAGTTTAACATGACAAATTGAGGAAAAATAAAAATATACTGTGTATTAGGAAGTTAAAGTCAAGTCAAGTC
>JAOTNS010001117.1:0-161647 GCA_028476615.1 Culter alburnus
GTTGTAGTCAATGTCATATTTTAAAAACATTTAAATAATATAAACATAAAAATAAAAATATTTCCCTCATATTTTGATGGTTTAAGCAAAACTGTAGGGTCATTTAAAAAAAAAAAAACCTTTCTTTCATCAAAACCTTTACACATCAATTTTGGCCACTATGTTTGGTGTAGTAAGTTTTCGCAATATTACTAAAGAGCTCAAAAGAATATCACTGCAGTGAAGTTTTGTGACTGGGCAAGCACTTTAGGACCGCATTAATTAGAAAAGCTTAAGTCATTTACGTCAATTAGGTCATTCTTAGAATTTTGACACACGTAAGACTAAAATTTTACTCTAAGAGGCTTTATACATATGGACCGTGATAAATAAGGACCACGATCAATCAGTTCCAAAAATAAACACAAAAACCTGTCCTAATTGAAAGAAAACAAGCTGACATAAAGGTTGAATCCAATATTTGGTGAAAACGAGAAATTCATAAGTAATTTTTGCAGGCCGGTCATTTTTGACTGGCAACACTACGAGTGTGATAGGTTTTTCAACACAGCACAAGGGTTAAGACTAAAACTTGGCTTTATACATATGACCCCAGGTTATTCCTCATTACTGACATCAAAATGTAATCTTTGTGTATCTGACTCCAAGTATTGCCTTTATTGTGTGAGTTATGATGTTAAATAAAGCATTAATAGCTGCAGAATATTGCAAAATGTCAATATTACAGGAAAGGGGGTTAACATATTTACATGACCACATGCACTGTCAGGTTATTAATCATGTTTGGGTAAAGAATGTGAATGCAAATTTTTGCACACTCAATTCAATATATTTGTTTTTACAATAAACATTATTTTAAATGGTTTTACAAAGAAAAACCTTACAAACATCCTAATGAACAATGACACTACACATTACACAACTTTTCAGTTATGAAATTTATGTAATTATGTGCTGAATCATATTTATATTTTTGTTTTAGGATGATACTCACAGAAATTAGCAATAAATAAATAAAATTAAATAAATTAAATTTTGATTACATGGTCCCCAAGCATTTCTTATCTATTCTTATCTATCCTAAATGAACACGTGTTGCCCTACCCTATTGGACACCCATCCAGGGCCCGTATGTATAAAACTTCTCAGAAATGCTCTTAAGAATAGTCTTAAGTTTTGACTTAAGTGTCAAAAAATTCTTAGTAAAGAGTAGGAGTTTTCAAAGAGTATAAAGAAGCTAAAAGCAACTTTTAGTAAAGTGTAAGACGGATTCTTAAGTGCTGACTTAAGTGTTGTGAACTAAGGACTACAATGATGTCAACTCAAAATGGCCGCCCTCAACCTCTGAATCAGCCAATAGCGAGTCTGCAAGGGTGAAGTCACAGCAGTACAACACCAGTCATTTAATGTCATTATAAAAAACAATAATAACAATAATAATAAAAAAACCCACAAACGTTTTAATATTTAAATTGATTTAAAAGCAATAGCTTTGCATTGTGCAAAATTATCACAAATTAGTATTGATGGTGTGGAATTTTTTTCTATTGATATATGTCTCCTCATTTACAGTTAGAGCAATGATGTGTCATGAGTTCATCAACGGCTCCAACAACTGCAGTGAAGCTCACAGTCAACATAAAAGTGTCTTTCTTTTGCCGCATGGTTTGATGGTCAGTCAGACAGTCAATGAACTGCCATAGAGTAGTGACTCTGAGAGTTTTGCAGGTAAACCATGGACACTGACGCCTAGAGAATGAGGTGTGCACTCGCCTCACGTCAGCAGCGTTCAGGCCGGGGTTCGAGACTGACTTGCAGCAGGGTTGTTTGTATTAGAGTGCGAGTTTTGGAGGTGGCGCAATGAAGAGAGGGGTGTGTTTGTTTGGGTTGATTTCAAATAATCAACAGTGTTCAAAACAAATTTGAGAAATCGCATACAGCACCTTTAAATGTATTAAAATGCATAAAATGCAGTAATATTTATAACATTTATTTAAAGTTATTACATTTCTTATTAGGTCAGTTACAAAAAGAATTGACAATCAAGTTATCATCATTTTATTAACTCCATCCGTCATCATATAACTCCAATACATCATATCTTCATTGGAAAGCGCGTGTCTCTTTGTTGCCATCTTGTTACTCTTAACTAGGTTAAGACACCTCCCAGCTCTCTTAAATAATTTAAGAGCTAAGACCTAGTCTTGACACTTAGGAACCTTTATGAATCACACTTATTCTAAAGTCTAAGAATAAGAGTAAAATTACGTCATTCTTAGAATTTTGACACACTTAAGACTAAAATTTTACTCTGAGCGGCTTTATACATACAGGCCCAGGTCCCCAAATAAGATCCTTTGGCCAAAATTCTCTGATCTCTGAACAGTGGCCACCCCTGTCTTTACAGGTGAACAAACCACTTTTGCTTCACATTCCACACAGATATGTGCTGCAAAAGTGAGAGAATGGAACTTGTTATCGAAAAAGCAGCTTTTGAGATTTGTAACAGCAGATTCATATAGTTTTTTATGGACTTTGTGCCAAAAAATATCAAAGAAAATAAATGTATTCGTTAGAAAAATTCTACAGGTGCATTCACAAACTGATTTACAAATGTGCAAAATTTGTCCAATTTACTGATACGCATGTGTGACTATTCTGCTGTCACAATTGCTCTGGTGTTTTGCTCCAGTAATACCGTTGCACCAGGTTCCAAAACAAATGCTGAAATGAGCCAAGTGAGAAAAGCCTCTAATTTTAACCCACCCTAAGATTAATTCAAACATAAAATATAGTATATCACTTGTAATTAGTAAACCATGTTTGACCTTGTAAACCACATTGCTTAATGTGTAAGTTTTACACAAACAGTCCCTGTAAACCGGTGTGTACCTACAAACCATGATTTGTCTGTCCCTGTATGCCTGTGAAAAAACAGGTGTCATATTTCAATGAATTTGTGGACAGAACTAAATTTTTAAGTGAGATGTATCTTATTGAGGCCATATAACAATGTTTGATATATCTGTTTTATTTGTAGGATGTAAGAAAAGGGGTGTCCCTCTAAACCACAGTTTTTACATGATGTCCTCATAAACACTATATACCTGTATGTGTGTGTGTGTGTGTGTGTGTGTGTGAGAGAGAGAGAGCGAGAGTGTGCTTTTGTTTATTACATTGTGGGGACCAAATGTCCCATGATGTAATATAAACCTGAGTTCACTACATCGTGGGACCAGCCAGCGGTCCCACAATGTAAATGGGTTATAAATCATAGAATGAGTTTTTGTGTGAAAAAGTAAAAGTTTGCACAGTTTCCTGGAGGGTTAGGTTTAGGGGTAGGGGCAGGGTAGGGGGATAGAATGTACAGTTTGTTCAGTGTAAAAGCATTGAAGTCTATGGAAAGTCCCCACATTCACAAAACAAACATGTGTGTGTGTGTGTGTGGTGTTGTGTGAGAGTGAGGGTGTGTGGGTGTGTGTGTGTGTGTGTGTGTGTGGTGAGAGTGAGTGAGGAGTGTGTGTGAGAGAGAGAGTGAGTGTGTGAGAGAGAGAGGAGAATGTAAATGTTGTATGTAAACTGTTTGAGAGAGAGAGGAGTGAGTTGTGGTGTGTGTGTGTGTGTGTGTGTGTGAGAGAGAGAGAGCGAGAGGGTGTGTGTGTGTGTGTGAGAGAGTGAGGTGTGTGTGTGTGTGTGTGTGTTGTGTGTGTGTGTGAGTGAGTGGTGTGGGTGAGCGAGAGCGGAGTGTGTGTGAGAGAGAGAGGAGAAATGTAAATGTGTATGTAAACTGTTTGAGAGAGAGAGAGAGGAGAGAGAGAGAGAGAGAGAGTGAGTGTGTATGTGTGTGTGTGAGAGAGAGCGAGAGGGAGTGTGTATGTGTGAGGAGAGAGGTGTGTGAGAGTGAGTGTGTGTGAGAGAGAGAGAGGAGAAATGTAACAAGTTTAATGTTGTATGTAAACTGTGTTTGAGAGAGGAGAGGGAGGGTGTTCAGAGAGGAGTCTGTTGGATGTAAGCTGTATTGTTTTATGGACTCAATGTTGAAAATTTAAAAAACATTCAAACACTGTTGGCAGAAGTGAAAAAAAATAATTTTATGAAGTTACAATTTGTTTGATTCCATGAGTTTTTACTGAACATGAGTATTTACAATGCAAATACAAATTATTTATTTACTGACAGTTTATATATCTTGTCTTTTCACTTTATTAAGCTCAGATTCTGCAGTAAAATTACAATAATAAGGTGACTTGACTGACTTGGACTTGACCTACTACAGGACTTGACTTGACTTGAATTGCCAAAAAAAAAATACTTGGGACTTACTTGAGACTTGAAGGTTAAGACTTGAGACTTACTTTGAGACTTGCACATGTGTGACTTGGTCCCATCTCTGCTAATGACCCTTGACATTGAAGACTTTACTTGTGATGATATAATTACAAATATGTGAAAATTTAATTTTAATTTTACTGAACCTTTAAGCAATGTTTTTTGGTATTGAATAAACTAGGCTACATTTATATTTGAAATTTTGATGCTTCTTTTATTTATACCGATTCTTGAAAGATAACTTTTTATAATTTTATGTTTAGACTCAAATGAACTTGTCCACATTTTTATATGGGTACTGTCCTTTAAATGTATTTCAATTCAGACACATGAATGAACTCTGCTTTATGAACTCATACAACATTTTTAACGTGTGTTTGTATCACATTTCTCACGGTTTTTATAGTTGGATTTCAATGCAGCGTCTGAACAGGACTTTTATTTGGAGTGACGACATGATGTCACAAGACTGCGCCGCACTCCTGCATCTGCTGTGATTCTGCTGAAGAAAGGTTGTTTTAAGAATTTAAGCTGTTTTAATCGATAGAAACAGTTCAATGATTTATAGTGTGGGTTTTGTTTTAAGTTAGTTTATTACTATCATGTAACATTGTAATGCTTTATCTAACTGTAATGAAGGATATTTGTGTGAGTAAAACTCATCCACTGATGAGAAAAACTGTTAGTTTTGAGTGTTTTTTGTCTAAAAGGTCATTGAAGACCATTAACTCTGTTTATTCTTCTTAAAGATGATGTTCATTAAAGAGGAGACTGAAGATATGAAGATAAATTATTAAAGATGAGACTGAAGACGTGAGATTGAAGATATGACGAACAAAAGGTTGGTTTATTCTCATCGTTTTATTGATCCTAAAATGTACAGCTCTACAGAAACAGAGACTATTTCTACACATTAAACCCAACGTTAATTCGAATAGAGAACAATGAAAAAAATAAATAAATCTTTGAGCATCTTAATGCTCAGAAGTGCTGTACTACAATTTTAACATACCTGAACATAAAGCAGTAATTGAACAATTAAATCAGGCAAAAAAAAATATTTTATAAAGAACCATTTAATGTGTGAGTCAGCACACTTTGAACAGAGTGGACTGATAATATCTGATGAACCCAGTGAAAATATCACCTTTGTCATTGTGGTTCAGGTGTAGGTTGGAAATCAATAAGTGCTGGCAGATGAAAATGGTGTGAAAATTACATGTTGTGACAAAATGATCATGGTTTTCGTTTACATGTTTTTGTTAATGTTCTGATACAAACTGAAACAAGTTCAAATTAAACAAATGAAATTATCAGCACTGGATTTGTGAGGATAAACATTAAAGGGAAAGTGACCCAAAAATGAAAAGCTTTCGTCCCAAACCCGTATAAGTTCTTACTTCTGCTGAACACAAAAGAAGAACTTTGAAGAATCTTGACCAAACAGTGACTCCTCAGTAGAAGAAAAGCACTACTATGGAGGTCAATGGAAACCATCAGCTGTCTGGTCACCAACATTTGTGTTCAACAGAAGAACTTGTACAGGTTTGGAAAAACATAATGGTGAGTAGATGAAAGAATTTTCATTACTAACCCATTAATATTGCAAGCCAAAAGTCAAAATTTTGATTGTAAGTGCCAAATAAATACAAAGTCGGACATGGGTCATTTTTATGTGCTCATAAATGCGATATTAGAATATGATATTTAGAGGATAAGATCCTGAAGGTTAATTTGAAATCAGTTAGAAAATAGTCAATCCTTGTATATTTGAATTATGAACATTAGGGAAAAAAGGAATAGTCCTTAGTAAGATGATGGAGTTTCCAAATATCAATTCAATAACTGAATGAGGTTATTAAGAACAGTAGCTGAGTTAGAAGGTTTGAGAGTGCCTATTCATAAAAGGGTCCAATATACAATTAAAGTCCCCACCAACAATAACATCGAGTCAATATCAGGAATATTAAACAGATCGGAAAAAATGTGGCTCATCGAAATTAAGAGCATATAAGTTCTCAATTGTAACATGTTTCTCTAAGAGTGCCCGTCAATAAGATAACAACCATTAATATCCGGTTTAGTGGACAAATGTTGAAAAGGAATATCTTATGTATTAATAAAGACACTCTCTACAGGCTTTTGTAGAGAAGGTAGAGTGGTAGATTTAGCCTATCCACCTGCATCTAAGTCTGTGAGCACAGGAATGTTTAATATGAGTCTTTGTAGGAACAATATGGCATGCAAAGAACTCAAAGGCAAGGACAATATTATTTAACCACACCACATCCTGTCAGAATATTCAAATGGCTTCTTAAGGGAACTAATCAGCGAAGTGCAGCGTTAAATAAACCATAGGGTAAATGAGCAATGAATTAGTACACACATACAGGTCCTTCTCAAAAAATTAGCTATTGTGATAAAAGTTCATTATTTTCATAATGTAATGATAAAAAATTAAACTTTCATATTATTTAGATTCATTGCACACCAACTGAAATATTTCAGGTCTTTTATGTTTTAATACTGATGATTTTGGCATACAGCTCATGAAAACCCAAAATCCTATCTCAAAAAATTAGCATATCATGAAAAGGTTCTCTAAACGAGCTATTAACCTAATCATCTGAATCAACTAATTAACTCTACGCCTGCAAACGATTCCTGAGGCTTTTTAAAAACTCCCAGCCTGGTTCATTACTCAAAAACCGCAATCATGGGTAAGACTGCCGACCTGGACTGCTGCCAGAAGGCCATCATTGACACCCTCAAGCGAGAGGGTAAGACACAGAAAGAAATTTCTGAAAACGAATAGGCTGTTCCCAGAGTTGCTGTATCAAGGCACCTCAGTGGAAAGTCTGTGGGAAGGAAAAACGTTGGCAAAAAACGCTGCACAACAAGAAGAGGTGACCGGACCTGAGGAAGATTGTGGGAGAAGGACCGATTCCAGACCTTGGGGGACTGCGGAAGCAGTGGACTGAGTCGGAGTAGAAACATCCAGAGCCACGTGCACAGGCGTGTGCAGGAAATGGGCTTACAGGTGCCGCATTCCCCAGGTCAAGCCCTTTTGAACCAGAAACAGCGGCAGAAGAAGCGCCTGACCTGGGCTACAGAGAAGCAGCACTGGACTGTTGTCAGTTTGCATGTCATCGGAAATCAAGGTGCCAGAGTCTGGAGGAAGATGGGGAGAAGGAAGGATACCAAAATGCCTGAAGTCCAGTGTCAAGTACCCCAGTCAGTGATGGTCTGGGGGCCATGTCAGCTGCTGGTGTTGGTCACTGGTTTTATCAGGGCCGGGTCAATGCCAGCTAGCTATCAGGAGATTTTGGAGCACTTCATGCTTCCATCTGCTGAAAAGCTTTATGGAGATGAAGATTTCATTTTCAGCACGGACTGGCACCTGCTCACAGTGCCAAAAACCACTGGGTAAATGGTTTACTGACCATGGTATTACTGTGCTCTATGGCCTGCCAACTCTCCTGACCTGAACCCCATAGAGAATCTGTGGGGATATTGTGAAGAGAAAGTTGAGAGACAAGAACCCAACAATCTGGATGAGCTTAAGGCCGCTATTGAAGATCCTGGGCCTCCAACACTCAGCCGTGCCACAGGCTGATTGCCTCCATGCCACGCCGCATTGAAGCAGTCATTTCTGCGCAAAAGGATTCCCGACCCAAGTATTGAGTGCATAACTGAAATAATTATTTGAAGGTTGACTTTTTTTTGTATTAAAAACACTTTTCTTTTATTGGTCGGGTGAAATATGCTAATTTTTTGAGATTTTTTGAGCTGTATGCCAAAATCATCAGTATTAAAACAATAAAAGACCTGAAATATTTCAGTTGATGTGCAATGAATCTAAAATATATGAAAGTTTAATTTTTATCATTACATTATGGAAAATAATGAACTTTTATCACAATATGCTAATTTTTTGAGAAGGACCTGTAGTATTGTTAAATGTGCAAAATAAAAGAAAAAAAACATAAGCATAATTCTAACTTAATAAACTCGCTTCTAGAAGTCAAAACACCCCATTTAAACGTGGGACCACTGAACAGAACACAGAAGGGAGAAAGAAAAAAAGATAAAACAAAAAAAAAAGTGAAAATTGATCTGTGACAAATTAACTGTTCTCCAAAACAGTAACAGCTCCATCTACACTCATAGTTGTCACAGTTCCCGTGTTTCCCGGACTCCATTTCCCACAATCCTCTTGTCTCCACACCTGCACTCACTTCCCTCGTCATCTCCCCATCAGCACTCATCACCTGCACCTGGACTTCCTCATCAGCACTCCCCATATAATGGACTCACTCCCTTCACTCCCTGTCCGATCTTGTTGTTGGGTAATGTGTGTACAGTGTGTATTATCTCCTGCGTTACTCATTAAAACCCTGTATTGTGGATATCCGTTCAAGTCTCATCTCTTCAGCACAGCACACCGTAACAATAGTAGTCTATGAAGAACTTTGTTTAGAAATAAGTGCATAAACATTTAAACTCATAAAGCAAACACAAGCATATACATACATGAACATCTAATATTACTTTTTAATGAAAATATATAATATAATTTGCACTCAACAAGGCCATGGATTATGCAGGCCACCAGCAGCTAGGAATAAAGTCCTACCATGATGTAGCTCAATACACTTCATGTTCCATCACTGTCAGAGACTGTCAATGTTGTCTCATGAGTGAAGATGAGACAGGGTACAACAGGCCATATTGTATTCCTTTAGCCCTTTGGTTACGGGCGACTTCCATTTGGAAGGGCTCATCCCTATTCCCTAATCCCTTCAAAGGGTTTACCCTCCGGAGTGAGAGCTTCGAAGGGATGAAGGGTGTAGGGGTCAAAAAAACAATTTTTTTGGAACGCACTTCTGCGTCGTATTATCGAGACGATAGATTGTGCAAGCTGCGCCTTTTGTTTAACATTAGTTTATTTATTTATTTATTTTTGGTTTATCGCACCATGTGTCTATGTATTTGAAACATTTGAATGAAATGATAAAGGGAGCTGTAAAGTATTTTTGCTGAAGTACAATGTTGTTTTGACCATAATAATATACCAAATCTAACTCGTATAAATATTACAGTAGTATAGAAAAATACTATACATACATTTATAGGTAAAATCGAACTCCGAGCCTCCTGTACCCATTCTATGACGTCAAACCTCCTGTGCAAAGGATCATGGGGGCCCAAAGTGACCATCAGTTGTACCCTTAGAAATCCTTCATTCCGAAGGGCCCTTTGAAGTGGCCAGTTTTGAGCACTTCGGTTTGGAACGACCCTTCTACATGGCGCCCATGATTATTTTCACTCCAAAGTGCCCTTCGGAGGGCGATATATCCCGATTGGAATGCACCGTTAGTCTCAACATTATCATGATGTATCCTGCCAATCATGACTCGCGGTCTGTTGTTCACGATGGGGCCAACGTGGTGAGCTCTGTCAACCTTTACGCCACGCGGAAAATTAGCTTATCCCAAAAGTAAAGGCAATAGGTCAGAGACATATTGTGTGGGGTTACCCTTCTCAATGTTCTCAGGAAGACCAGCTATCTTGACCATTTGTCAGAAGAGATCTGGCCTCTAAATCTGTTACCTTGGACTTCAGAGACGCATTCTCCTGTGATATACTGGAGCAAAGCTGCTCTAGATGAGAGATGTGTCGCTTGTAATCAGTGCTAGCCTCTTCAAGTCAGTAATACGGATGTGTTGGCAGCTACTGCTGACTGCACTCCTGACAGGGAAGCTTCTAAGTCATTAAATCGGACATTTATAGAACGATCCATCTTTCTAATGGCCAAAAGAATAACCCTAGGTGAAGCCACTTCTTCGCCCTCTAAGAGAAACATAGGTGTCTGTGGTCTCATTAACACAGTTAGCTTGACCGCAGGTGTTCACATCGGCTGAAGGCGAACCTGCGAACCTCCGTGTCGGCCGACAAGGACGGAGCCTTTTTGACAGTCTTTTTATATTTATTCATCATCAGCGTGTTAATTATGTTGAGTGATCAAATTTAGCAAGAGCAACAATGTTTTAAATGATTCATTTCAACAAATGTGACGGAGCTAAGTGAAAACGCATCCTACTCCATGTGCTGCTCTCTAGCGCCCCCCTTCCGTCATCATTAATTCTGAAGTATTTCTACACCTCTGAGGCTGACGTTGTTTTGCCGCTGTGTCGGTGTCTGTGCATGGAAAATTCTGTCAGTTACGTCACGTGAGGTATCAGTCTTTGGTATTGGGGGTATTTTTACGAGTATGTGTACAAGTATGTGAGCTTGGTATCAGGCCTGATACTGATACGGGTATTGGTGCATCCTTATTAGTTTTTTTATAAAAAACTGACAACTGACTACAAGTCGGCTCCATAGCAGATTTCAAGCAATCAAGAGCTTAGAGAGTTACATGTAAAGTACTAGACAGATTTTGCTAGTATTGGACATTTACAGGTAACAGTATAACTGTAAAATGTAAATTTTGTGCTGAGGAAATCACATCTCATGAGCATTAAATTCTTTAATTGTTTTTTTTAAGTTGCCAGCCATCACCAGCATGTCCCCCCCCAATATTTTATTGAGAAATTTTTTTTTTTTTTTTTTTTTTTTTTCAAAAGACAAAAAGACCATATAACAGGTCCACAAAGAAAAAGAACAGGTATACACATACCTTGCTTGCAATACAGTACACTTATTAATATTTTTAGTTCTCAGATAAATGTTCATATAAGGTTCCCAAAAGTTTTACAAATTTTTAGTTTCCTTTGGCATATAAGTTAGTCTTTCCAGTCCTATACATTCTGAAAGTTCTTTGATCCATTGTTTTCTTGAGGGTGGTTCCATTTTCTTCCAGTTCAAGGCAATAGCTCTTCTAGCATGCAATAATCCGAAGTCCAGCATTTTTATTAATTTTGGATAAATTCCCAAAATGCAAAGTTTGGCACAAAGAGGTAGTCTTACATTGAATACATTGGACAAGCACTGAATTACATCCGACCAGAAGCCCCGTATTTTTGAACACTCCCAAACACAATGAATGAGTGTTCCTTTGTAGTCATTGCATTTGGTGCAGGTATCAGGAATATTGCTGAACATGTGATGGAGAATTTCAGGTGTTATATATATACTCTTGTCAACCATTTGTGTTGAATTTATTTCAAATGTGTATTAATTGTATGCTTCTGGGCTCTCAAACAGGCTTCATTCCAATCAAATTCATCTATATTTTCATTGATGTCGTTTCTCCAAGCATTTAATTTATCAATTGCGGATTCCTTAGAATTGAGCATAAGTAAATTATAATATTTTGAAAGTAATCCTTTTTTTCCCTGATGTTCGTGAGAAATTTCTTCTATTAAAGATAAATTTGGGATATGCATAATACCTTTAGTTATAGTTGACATAAAATGTTTTAGTTGTAAATACTTGAAGAAATGTTTTGAAGGAATTTGATATTTATCACACAATTCTCTGAATGAAAGCAATATTCCATCTCCATTCAAATCATTGATTGTCTGAATACCTTTCTCTTTCCATAGTTTAAACCCTCCATCCATATTACCAGGTAGGAATTGTTTATTATTGCAAACTGGTGTAAAGCGTGATAATGTTATAGGCTCTTACAGTGTTTATGTGCTCTATGCCACATTATAAAGCCCAAGTTTTTTTTTGATGGTTATTGTTTTTTAATTGAATTTGATTATCTGTTGTTCAATATCTACCACGTTGGAGGCGTATTTGTACCGAAATAATTTGCTGCCATCACCAGCATGTTTGATTATTTTTTACAAAACTTTAATGACCCCAGAAGATTTTGTTGTATGAATAGCTTAACATGCAATATGTCAAGAAAAATAACACAGATGATTGGGTTAGTTTGCATGTACTTGATCAAAGCTTTTATTGCTTCTTCCTGCTGCTGCTTCTTCTGTGTTTTGATCTGGAGGTTTTGTACTGATTCAAAAGCACCCCTACCGTATACCAGGAAAATTCTGTCAATGGCGGGAAAGTGTTGTGTAAATTATTCTCAAAATGTGTCTTGAAACTGAAATTAAGGGTGTACTCACACTAGGCGATCGAAAACGTGCAGAGTACTTTTGACCCCAAAGTCTGGTTTGTTTGGCTAGTGTGATTGCTCCTCCGTACCATGCCCTGGCCCGCTTGAAGAGATTAGGCTCGGTACGGCTGTAGTGAGATCGCTAACCATGCCGCAGTACGGAAAAGCTACTACTATTGTGTGTGCTATGTCTGACATCATTACAACAAATATCTTCTATTACTAATAGAATAGTTGACTTTTCAATTAACTTAATTAATTCAAGTTTATTTAGGTTTATAACAGATCTGGTTCTCACCTTATTGGTGAACAGGAATAGTAGTCTGCAAATTTCTCTATCAATGTCAGCTCTCCTCTAACAAGCTGATGATCTTCACCAGATGTGAAAATATACAGGAGACATTCAAAATGTGCAGTGGTGGGTCCCTTTGGACCAGGTTTGAAAACCACTGGTGTATTGAGTATAAGATCTATAGACAGGATGGGCAATTCTGGTCCTGGAGGGACACTATTCTGGAGAGTTTAGCTCCATCCCTGATCAAAACACCTGCAAAATTTAACCCTTAATCTTGAGGACTGCTTGAAAATTACAGGCACGTGTATTTAATTAGAGTTAAAACTTAACCCTGCAGGTCCTCCAGGACCAAAGCTGCCCATCCCTGATCCATAGGGGTGATCAGGGGTGTCCAACCCTGCTCCTGGAGAGTTACCGTCCTGTAGACTTCAGTCCCCAACCCTGCTCCAACACACCTGCTGTAACTATCAAGGAACCCTGAACATCCTGATTAGCTGGTCCAGGTGTGTTTGATTGGAATTGGACCTGAAATCTGCAGGATGGTAGCTCCCCAGGAGCAGGTTCGGACACCCCTGGTATAGATCATACATGTTGTTGATTTTGTTGTATTAAATGTCTAAATTGTTTTATGTCTCTTTTTGTCCTAGACCTAACGACACTGAGAGAGGCTAGCCATGAACTTAATGAAAGGGAAAAAGAGAAAGAACATAATGATAAACATGATTTTATGATTGGAGAAAGATCAACATGGGCTAAAAAGACTTCTTCAAGAAAAAGAGCTCAAAAGAAAGGAACTAAAAGATATTTCATCTGCCAACAGTGTGGAAAGAGTTTTGATCAACATAGAAACCTTCAAGTCCATATGAGAATTCACATTGGAGAGAAACCATTTTCTTGCCAGCAATGTGGAAAGAGTTTCAATCAAAAAGGAAACCTTAAACTCCACATGAGAATTCACACTGTAGAGAACCCTTTTGCCTGCGTACAGTGTGGAAAGAGTTTCAGTGAAAAAGGAAAACCTGAAATCCACTTGAGAATTCACAAAGGAGAAAAGCCTTACACCTGTCAAGAGTGTGGAAAGAGTTTCACACAAAAAGGAAGCCTTAAATACCACATGAGAATTCACACTGGAGAAAAGCCTTATACCTGTCAAGAGTGTGGAAAGAGTTTCCGTTATAAAGGAAACCTTAAGGTCCACATGATAATTCACACTGGAGAGAACCCATTCACCTGCCAACAGTGTGGAAAGAGTTTCACTGGAAAAGGAACCCTTGACATCCACATGAGAATTCACACTGGAGAAAAGCCTTACACCTGCCAACAATGTGAAAAGAGTTTTAGTGAGAAAGGAAACCTTACAACCCACATGAGAATTCACACTGGAGAAAAACCTCATACCTGCCAACAGTGTGGAAAGGGTTTCAGACAAAAAGAAAAACTTGAAATCCACATGAGAGTTCACACTGGAGAAAAGCCTTTCACCTGTCAAGAGTGTGGAAAGAGTTTCAGTCATAAAGGAAACCTTACAGTCCACATGAGAATTCACACTGGAGAGAGCCCATTCGCCTGCCAACAGTGTGGAAAGAGTTTCATTGGTAAAGGAAGCCTCGACATCCACATGAGAGTTCACACTGGAGAAAAGCTGTGCACCTGTCTAGAGTGTGGAAAGAGTTTCAGTCATAAAGGAGGCATTAAGCGCCACATGAGAACTCATACTGGAGAAAAGCCTTACACCTGCACTCTGTGCGGGAATGGCTTTTCACGGCAACAAATCCTTAGGGAACACATGAATATTCACACTGGAGAGAAGCCTTTTACATGTGATCAGTGTGGAAAGAGTTTTGCACATAAATTGTCACTATATTTTCACAAGAAAATTCACACTGGAGAGAAGCCATTCATGTGTGATCAGTGTGGAAAGAGTTTCAGATTAATGGCTAACCTTAAGGAGCACATGAGGATTCACTCAAAAGAGAACTCTTTTAGAAGTCGTCACTGTGGAAAGAGCAGAGGTGTAAAGAGTTCCTGAAAATCATACTTGAATAAAAGTACAGATACCTTATCTGCCTCATCTCCTAAATCAAACACCTGCAATTCACAACTAACTGCTAATGCACTTGCATTCATGTAAAGTAGCCTTGTTGGCAAGTTTGGGTGAGTAAAGGCAAACATACAAGATATAGTACCTAAAATGCCTTCTTTATAGCAGAAACTGCTGCAGAAATTTTAGGTGCCATGCAAAATGTAATGTAAGTATTGGAGTAAAACATACATTTACTTGTTCACTTGTGTCAAGTAAAGAGTAAAAGTTGCTAATATCTTGATACAAAGTAGCCAAAAAGATACTTAAGTACAGTAACTAACTGCATTTACTCAAATACTTTACACCACTGGGAAATAGTTCCACAGACAAATGGCAGATTTAAAGAAAATTACCGTCGTTTGGTAAATAAATAAATAAATTATAGACAGTTACAAACACATTACCAATCATGTAGGCTTTAAGCATAAAGCTTACGTTTAAATGTTTTGCCACTTGCGTGAGCAACGTAATATATAAATCAAAAGTATTAGTTCATACAGGGTTCCCAGGGGTCATGGAATTTTAAAATTTTTAATCCACACATTGAAAGTCAGGAAATGTTATATCTTTTTGTCCAAGTCATGGAATATCAGGGATTTTTGTTTGTTGCCTTAAATTTTAGTTTCCATTTATCAAAATGTATTCTATACCTTTTTTTTTTTTTTTTGGTCACGTTGTTTCACGCGTTTTGTATTGTAGTGGTTAGGCTATTTTTCAGCGCCTTTCTATTTCCTTAAGCTTGTCAACTGGCAATCACTTAATCAAATGCAGTCACCTGTACCACCTGTTAACTAAGGCAAACATGCCAGGAATATATCCATCCTTAAGAGACCTTATTCTGTCCATCAGAATTGACATGTTTTGCTTTTTGATGAAAGCTTGAATTGGAAGACCCCAACAAAGCAAATGGGCATTCATTTAAGATTTTTCAATGATGCTGTCGTTACACGCTACTTCACTTCTGGATTCACGGGCCACAGCAGAGGATATGGTGGAGGTCTTCCACAAGTCAACAGAGGGCTTGAATTACAAAGGTCTTGTACAGCTTTCAGTGGATGGACCTAATGTTAATTTTCAATTCCAAGACCTTGTACAAACGGAACTTGGACAAGATGTCAATACTGTGTTACTAATTGTGAGTAGCTGTGGTGATAACTTTGTGGTAAATAAGGCCTTCAGTCTGCATCCTTGTCAAGACAGTGATACATCTTTCTGATACATCTTTCAACTGAATAGTTATCATCAATGGTGGCAACCCACAAGAAGAATTCAGAGGAGATAAGAATATGCATCGACCCAAGAGACCTTAAAGGGTTACTGTGGCGAGGGGGGCGTGGTTCAGCGAGGTCTGCAACCGGAGAGAATAGCGGGAGACGCTTGGTAAGTGAGTGGGTTGAATACAAATCACGAACACCTGTTTCTCGTTCTAGTGATTGGCGCGGAGACAGGATAAGACGCCGTGAGAAGCAGGAGTGTGTGAGAGAGAGGGGAACTGCTGACTGAGGCACAGCGAGTTACTTGGAGTGAAGCCCTTGTGGATTGTGTCTACCGAATCTGGAGTGAAGCCATTTGTGGATTATTTATGTTGCTGTTGTTGTGCGCTGCACAGTCTTTCTGTTGAACTTTGTTCTCAATAAAAGCTCATTCAGCAGTTGTTCGCCGACCCAGACCTCTTCCTTCCCATACACGAACTTTAACTGTGACACTGGTGCCGAAAACCCGGGAAGGAAGACGGGAGTACGCCGCCATGCAGTCATCGTCCTCCACCCCATTTGTGGAGGTCATCGCGTCCCTCGCGGTCCTGCACCAAGAACAACACCAGGACCTGCTGGATCTGCGCAAAGACCAGGAGGGGTGCTTTCAAGCCATCCTCCAGACCCAGCAGGAGGACCGCGAGGAGTTCCGGAGCTGGATTGACCGGGAGGTTCCTCGGGAGCCCAGCGGGCAGCCAGCTGTGCCTGTCCACCTGCCCTTGAATAAGATGGGCCCACTGGACGATCCAGAAGTTTTTCTCGAGCTCTTTGAGAGGTCCGCCGAAGCAAGTGAATGGCCGCGGGACCAGTGGTCTATGAGGTTGGTCCCGCTCCTCTCTGGAGAATCACAGGTGGCGGCACAGCAGCTGCCAGTCCAGAACCATCATCCACCGGGTTGGCCGGACCCCGGAACAACATCGTCAACGCTTCCGTTCCCTCGACCTTGGTGAGTCCGCCGGCCCTTCGTGATGGCCCAACAGCTCCGGGACTCGTGCCGCAAATGGTTGCTGGCTGAGGGAAGCGACGTGGATCTGGTCATCGATCACGTGGTGCTGGAGCAGTTCATCACTCGGCTCCCGAAGAAGACGGCCGAGTGGGTCCAGTGCCACCGCCCCACGTCGCTGGACTCAGCCATCCAATTGGCGGAGGACCACATGGTGGTGTGCCAAGGGGTCGGCGAACCCCTTCCAGCTGTCTCTCTCTCTCCCTCTCTTTTGTCCCACTCTCTCTCTAGACCTGTCCCTCATCCCATGTCTCGTCCGCCCGGCCCACCTCGCGTTCCGCCCCAGGGGGCGGGACTCCCTGCTGCCGGGACGGACCCCACTCCTGCTTCTCCCCTTTCTCCGCGTCAGCCATTCAGCCCACTCTCTGCCACAGGAGCGGCGGGCAGGTCTGGGCCGGCTTGTTGGCGGTGTGGGGATCCGGATCATTTTGTGGATAAATGTCCGGTTATGGAAGTTGGGACGATGATCCGGGTTCCCGACGATCCACAAGCTGCCCCTGGTCAAGCTGGCGGGTACCAAATACCTGTGAGTATCAAGGGGGGTACCTATCAGGCCTTGGTGGACTCGGGCTGTAACCAAACCTCTGTCCATCAAAGCCTGATTTCATCTGGGGCATTGGATACAGGCCGCATGGTTGGGGTTCGGTGTGTGCACAGGGATGTGGTGAAATATCCTGTAATGCCCATCATAATTAAATTCAGGGGACAAAAGCATAGTGTTGAGGTTGCAGTTAACCCGCACCTCCGGCATCCGATAATTTTGGGAACAAATTGGCCTGCGTTCAGTCAATTATTGGGATGTTTATGCTCGGATGCCTCTTGGGGAAAGAGAACGCGGGGTAAGCAAGCGCGAGTGCAGGTAGGAGAGACTGATCAGGGACCGGGGAGTGCTGCTGCAGGGGAACAGAGTGAAGCCGGAAGACTAATTCTTCCGGAGCGTGATGATTTTCCCCTGGAGCAGTCTCAGGATGAGACGCTAAAACATGCGTTTGAAAAGGTCTGCGTGATTGATGGTCAGCCTCTCCAGCCTGGACGTCCGCTTGCTTATCCATATTTCGTGATTATAAAAGATAGGTTGTACTGAGTGACCCAAGACACTCAGACAAAAAGAGGATACAACCCAGTTATTAGTTCCAAAGAACCGCAGGGAAATGCTTTTCCATGCCGCTCATTCTAATGGCGGGGCATTTAGGACAGGCGGCAACACTAAATCATCTCATGACCCGATTTTTCTGGCCGGGCATTCACGAGAATGTACGCAGGTGGTGCGCGTCTTGTCATGAATGTCAGTTGGTAAACCCACCGGCCACCCCAAAAGCACCATTGCGCCCACTCCCATTAACTCCCTGAGGTCTGAAAACGCGCCGGCGCGTTTTTCAGGATTTTTTTCACATTCCAGCAAAACTTAAAATACTCCGTCATTTCTTGTCATAGAGACATAAGTAATATATCAATTGGAACTATAGAATGTCTTCTTTTATTTGTGTACACAGAGTAAAAACACAATGTTGTGCTTTTTGTAAAATAAAGAAAACTAACATGATGCGTGATCTCTCCTCTCCCTCTGAACGAAGTCCAATCTGATAGTTCTCAGAAAATGAACTGTAACTTATGAATACTAATGACAAAAAAATGACACTTATGTCTAAAGAAACGTTGAAATGTCAGGTTTTATATCGTGCAAGTCAAATCGAAAACAAACATTCTGTGTTTATGTAATCTGTATGAAAAGAGAGCCATGTCAGAAGTCTGTGATTCAGCTCATTATCCGTTAATGCGGCCACGCCCACGGAGCCAGCGCTATTCAGACGCAAATTCAGAGGCAATACATGCATACATCGTCTTTAAAAGTGTTTATTTTGATGTTAAAGCCAGGGTTAGCGATCTGTAGAAGACATGCCGTTAGTTCCTAGTTCCTTTTCTTCTTTATATGAATTTGTGGCCTAAAGGTGTACAGAGAGCGCCCTCCGGCTGCAAGTATGAATTAAAAACACACCGTTCCTGAAATGTCCTCTTCGTCTTTAGAAAAATTTGTGGACTAAATGTGCACAGAGAGCGCCCTCCGGCTGCAAGTATGAATTGAAAACACAGTATCCAGCACTCATATTGATGACAATAAATATTACTTCTCAGTATAGAAAATTGACATAAATATATAAGAATCCATCAATATTTCTCCAAATGTGCATGCTTTTAAGCTAAAAGCCTATATAATGCCATAGAGGTAACATAATTGTTCAGACACTTTGCATGACAGAATACATTATTTTAAAGAATATAATAGAATACCATTATTTAAATTGTAATAATATTTCACAGTATTGATGTTTATGATGAGCTGAAACATTATTACAGAGGTTTTTTTTTCACAGCCTACCTGACTGAAAGGCCTCATAATGCAAGTCATTTCAGGTCATTATTATGTGATTCTTTTGTCTTCTCAGGTGTAAATGGCCCATTATTCATGATCATTCACGCCTCCATGCATACTGTGTTTCTTGACAAAAAGTGTCTTACAAAAACTAAATCAATATATTGTTTTATATGAAGGAGTAGGCAGCATAATTTTTACATAATTCTGAAGCAAAAACTCTAGTCTACAACCTCCAATACCCAAAAGTCTTGTGAACACAGATTTAATATACTTTTTTTGGCCTTATTTCAGTGACTTAAGTTTTTTGTTTTTTCAATAACCATGCATAAACATTATTCCTTCAAAAATACAAACATGTACATACATGTTCCTCACATATTATTGTAGCCTAGTTTGTGCTGAATACAGTGTAATGACACTTTTGTCATTTATATGTTTATGAACAACTGAAAAAAGCACAAATGTCAGGGCATGCCAAAACTTCCCCAAGCCCCAAATCGGCCTCAGACTCCAGAGGGTTAATGCAGGTCCCCTTCGAAAGAATTGGTATGGACCTCATCGGGCCATTGGAACGATCAGCAAGGGGACATCGCTTTGTATTGGTCATTGTTGATTATGCAACGCGATATCCTGAAGCAGTGGCTCTCCGCAACATTTCTGCTAAGAGTGTTGCGGATGCACTGTTTTGTTTAATCTCCGAGTGGGGATTCCAAAGAAATCCTCACTGATCAAGGCACGGCGTTTATGTCATGCACGTTACGCGAATTGTACGAATTATTGGGCATTAAATCGATTCGTACCAGCGTCTTTCACCCACAAACGGACGGGCTGGTCGCCGTTTTAATCGCACGCTTAAATCTATGATTCGTAAATTGGGATAAGTGGTTAGAACCTCTGTTATTTGCAATGCGAGAGGTCCCGCAAGCCTCCACGGGGTTTTCCCCCTTCGAGCTTCTCTTTGGACGCTAGGCCCACGGGGTGCTGGATGTCCTGAGGGAGGCTTGGGAGGACGAACCATCTCAGGCCAAAAACGAAATTCAGTATGTGCTGGACTTGAGAGCAAACTCCACACTTTGGGGCGGCTATCAATGGAGAATTTGTTACAAGCCCAGCACAGACAGAGCCAGCTGTATAATTTACGCAAATTTGCACTGGGAGAGAAAGTACCTGTATTGCTCCCTACTTCAAGTTCTAAATTACTTGCAAAGTGGCAAGGACCCTTTGAGGTTACACGGCAAGTGGGCGAGCTCGATTATGAGGTGGTACGGTCTGACAGGAGGGGGGCACATCAAATTTATCACCTCAATCTCCTTAAAAAATGGAATGAGGCAGAATCAGTGATGCTGGCGACGGTGATTAGCGGAGAGGATGATCTCGGGCCAGAGGCGAATATAAAAACTCAATCCCTCGCTCTGACCCCGGGAGGAGATCACCTCTCGCCCTCCCAGCTCACTGATTTATCCAAACTGCAAGCAGAATTTGCAGACGTGTTCTCTCCCCTGCCGGCCGTATAGATTACCTGAACACAAAAAAAGGTAGTTCAGGACGAATTAGAGGCAATGCTTAAAATGGGAGTAATAGAAGAGTCCAGCAGTAACTGGGCGAGCCCGATAGTTTTGGTCCCCAAGACAGACGGCTCGGTTCGTTTCTGCGTGCACTATCGCAGGGTGAATGCAGTGTCGAAATTCGACGCGTATCCAATGCCACGGGTGGACAAATTGCTTGACCGGCTAGCTGCGGCTCGATTTTATTCGACACTGGACTTAACGAAAGGATATTGGCAGATCCCCTTGTCGCCATTATCCAAAGAAAAGACAGCTTTCACGACGCCGTTCGGATTACACCAATTCGTTACGCTTCCATTCGGGCTGTTCGGGGCACCGGCTACCTTTCAGCGACTCATGGATAAAATTCTGGCGGGATATTATAGAAGGTTTGTACCTAATTATTCGGCCCTCACCAGCTCGTTGACTGATCTAACTAAAAAGGATACACCAGATACGGTCCAGTGGACGGAGCTGTGCCAGCAGGCCTTTACCCAGGTGAAGGCTGCTCTATGTGGCCATTGCTTCACTCTCCTGACTTTTCTCTCCCTTTTCTGTTGCAGACTGATGCGTCGGACAGGGGCCTGGGTGCTGTCCTGTCCCAGGAGATAGAGGGTGAGGAGCGGCAAAAAAAAGAGTGGAAAAAACAGTGGAAAAAGAGTGTTTAGCTATTAGGTGGGCCGTCCTCACCCTCCACTATTACCTCCTGGGATGGGAATTCACTCTCTGTTTGGACCACGCTCCCCTGCAGTGGCTCCACCGCATGAAGGATACCAACGCGCGGATCACTCGTTGGTATCTGGCTTTACAGCCTTTTAAGCTCCCCGGCCTGAGTTGGGCGGTGGGGGTATGTGGCGAGGGGGGCGTGGTTCAGCGAGGTCTGCAACCAGAGAGAATAGCGGGAGACGCTTGGTAAGTGAGTAGGTTGAATACAAATCACGAACACCTGTTTCTTGTTCTAGTGATTGGCGCGGAGACAGGATAAGACGCTGTGAGAAGCAGGAGTGTGTGAGAGAGAGGGGAACTGCTGACTGAGGCACAGCGAGTTACTTGGAGTGAAGCCCTTGTGGATTGTGTCTACCGAATCTGGAGTGAAGCCCTTTGTGGATTATTTATGTTGCTGTTGTTGTGTGCTGCACAGTCTTTCTGTTGAACTTTGTTCTCAATAAAAGCTCAGTCAGCAGTTGTTCGCCGACCCAGACCTCTTCCTTCCCATACACGAACTCTAACTGTGCTAGTTACTTCACCCAAAAATGAAAATTCTGTCATTAATTACTCACCCTCATGCCGTTCCACACCCGTAAGACCTTCGTTAATCTTCAGAACACAAATTAAGATATTTTTTTTATGAAATCCGATGGCTCTGTGAGCCCTGCATAGGGAGCAATGACATTTCCTCTTTCAAGATCCATAAAGGTACTAAAAACACATCCAAATCAAAATCGCAACAAATGAGTGCAGCACAAAGAAAACATGCTGCTGTAAAAATTCAAAATGTGGAGTTTTTTTTTATATTTATAACATATGATAGTACCTAACATCACATGACCAAGAGGGCCTCAACAGCTCAATCTGTCAGTACATTATACAATATATATTATTATTATCCATTATCAATCACCACTTACACTAAATGTAATAGAATCATGCTTGCTCTTGGTGATTCCCTAGCTATTTTTGTTATTGATGTTTTAATCAGGACAAGTAAAACTCTCTTTTCTCTTTTAAACGTTAATGTCGAACCCTGATAAGCCTATGTGCACAGCCCCGGCCCAATTTAACCCCTGGGTATAATATAATTAATATAATATATTAATGAAACAGCATGGCCCGGGCTAGGTTGTTGGCCTCTTGTAAACTCTTCTCGATCCCCCTCAGCACTTCCAGCTTCTCCTTTTCGAGCTTTACCAGCTCTTGACTGCAGTCGCATCGGATAAAAGGACGCTTTCTGGAGCCACTGCTGGATTGCTGGTGCTGGGCAACCTCAGTGAAGAAGAAGAAGAAGTTTTATATATATAGCGCCTTTCCATAGCTCAAGGTTGCTTCACATAGTACTATACAATACATTTGCACATCAACATACACAATACAAACACATAAGACCAGATTTAGCCACATTATCCATAATACATATTGAAAAGATATGTTTTTAGCTGATTCTTGAAGATAGACAAAGATGATATGTTATGAAGTGTAAGGGGTAGGGAATTCCATAATTCAGGAGCATTAACACTAAATGATCTACCACCTACAGTGGACAGCCGAAAACGAGGAAATGACAAAAGACCAAGCTCAGATGATCTGAGGGACCGGGCAGGAGAGTAGGCGTAGAGTAGGTCAGACAGATATGGAGGCGCAAGACCATTTAATGCCTTAAACGTAAGGAGTAATATCTTAAAGTGAATATGTGATGCCACAGGTAGCCAGTGAAGATCATGCAGTAGAGGAGTAATGTGAGCAGAGCGCCTGGTGGAGGTGAGAACTCTTGCTGCTGAGTTTTGAACATACTGTAACCTTGCTGTGAGTTTTTTTAGGCAGACCAAGAAATAGAGCAAATAATCCAGACGTGATGTGATTAATGCATGAATTAAGATTTCAGCATCAGCTAGAGTGAGAGAAGATCGAAGACGTGCAATATTACGAAGATGGAAAAAGAGTTTTTAACGACAGAAGAAATATGAGAGGCAAAAGATAGAGATGAGTCAAATAAGACACCAAGATTACGGACAGATGAAGAAGGCTTAACATGAACCCCGTCAATTTCAAAGGACAGGTCCATCCTTTTGACTGAGGTAGCAGAGCCAATCATCAATATATTTCAGTTTTGTTATTATATAGTTTAAGAAAATTCAAGGACATCCAATGCTTGATATCCTTGATGCATGCAGTAACTGAGTCAGGCAAGGATGGCCTATCAGAGCTGGTGGTAAGGTAGATTTGAATGTCATCAGCATAGCAATGAAATTGAAGTCCATGCATGTGTATGATGTCACCAAGTAGAGAAATATAAATTATAAACAGAAGTGGACCCAGAACTGAACCTTGAGGGACACCCTGTGAGACCGGAGCAGTGGCAGATTTATACCCTTGTATGGTGATATAATATTTTCTGTCGCTGATGTAAGAAATGAGCCAGGAAAGAGCTGAACCAGTGATACCGATATCAGAAAGGCGAGAGATAAGTATTTCATGGCAGACTGTGTCAAATGCAGAGCTTAGATCGAGAAGAATCAGGATGTTCATTAACCCAGAATCCGTGGACAGAAGAATTTCATTAACCACACGAAGAAGAGCCGTTTCAGTGCTATGTGAAGAGCGAAATCCTGACTGAAAAGGTTCAAAAAGGCCATTAGGGTTTAAGTAAGATCTCAATTGTAAAGCCACAACTTTTTCAAGAATTTTACTGAGGAATGGTAAATTTGAGATTGGCCTGTAATTATCCATGTTTAGATGGTCAAGGCCCGTTTTTTTAAGAATGGGGGTCACTGCAGCCATTTTTAATTCTGCTGGAACAATGGCAGACGCTAAACTACAGTTTATCATATATGTTATGAAAGGTTCAACCTTAGGAACACACATCTTAAGCAAAACAGTAGATGTAGGATCAAGCTGGCAGGATGTGGAATTAGACTTCACAATTAGATCACTTATGACAGCAGAAGTAGTGAGAGTAAAAGCAGAGAGAGAGTTTGTTGAGTGAGCCGAGTCAGCTGTATGAGGAGAGTCTTTGGAAATGGATTCAGTCAATGACTTCAATTTGTCTGAAAAGTAATGAGAAAAAAGCACCTCAGAGCCAGAAATAACATGTTGTGGAGGGTTAGTGAGATTGTTGACCATAGCAAACAGAGATTTTGGCCTGCACATAGAATTCTTAATAGTAGAAGAGAAATATGAGGATTTTGCATCATTGAGGGCTGTACGGTAGTTGAGCAAATGATCTTTCAGAGCCAAAGAGTGCACAATGAGTCCAGTTTTCCTGTACAGTCTTTCCAAGCGACGTCCCATAGCTTTCATTGCTCGAAGTTCCGGAGTGAACCAGGGTGAAACATGTGCAGATGGAACCAGTCTAGTTTTAACAGGAGCATGTTTCTCAAGTATTTGAGGAAGACCTTATAGAGTCAGAGAAAGCAGATGGATCCACAGAACAGATTTTACGATAAGTGAGCATTTTTTTCACAGGCGATTTAAATGTAGGAAATCTAAAACTGAAGTTTAGGAGTTTGTGATCTGAAAAAGCAAAATCAGTTCCACTAACAAGAATATTATACAGGTCCTTCTCAAAAAATTAGCATATTGTGATAAAAGTTCATTATTTTCCATAATGTAATGATAAAAATTAAACTTTCATATATTTTAGATTCATTGCACACCAACTGAAATATTTCAGGTCTTTTATTGTTTTAATACTGATGATTTTGGCATACAGCTCATGAAAACCCAAAATTCCTATCTAAAAAAATTAGCATATTTCATCCGACCAATAAAAGAAAAGTGTTTTTAATACAAAAAAGTCAACCTTCAAATAATTATGTTCAGTTATGCACTCAATACTTGGTCGGGAATCCTTTTGCAGAAATGACTGCTTCAATGCGGCGTGGCATGGAGGCAATCAGCCTGTGGCACTGCTGAGGTGTTATGGAGGCCCAGGATGCTTCGATAGCGGCCTTAAGCTCATCCAGAGTGTTGGGTCTTGCGTCTCTCAACTTTCTCTTCACAATATCCCACAGATTCTCTATGGGGTTCAGGTCAGGAGAGTTGGCAGGCCAATTGAGCACAGTAATACCATGGTCAGTAAACCATTTACCAGTGGTTTTGGCACTGTGAGCAGGTGCCAGGTCGTGCTGAAAAACAAAATCTTCATCTCCATAAAGCTTTTCAGCAGATGGAAGCATGAAGTGCTCCAAAATCTCCTGATAGCTAGCTGCATTGACCCTGCCCTTGATAAAACACAGTGGACCAACACCAGCAGCTGACATGGCACCCCAGACCATCACTGACTGTGGGTACTTGACACTGGACTTCAGGCATTTTGGCATTTCCTTCTCCCCAGTCTTCCTCCAGACTCTGGCACCTTGATTTCCGAATGACATGCAAACTGAGCAACAGTCCAGTGCTGCTTCTCTGTAGCCCAGGTCAGACGCTTCTGCCGCTGTTTCTGGTTCAAAAGTGGCTTGACCTGGGGAATGCGGCACCTGTAGCCCATTTCCTGCACACGCCTGTGCACGGTGGCTCTGGATGTTTCTACTCCAGACTCAGTCCACTGCTTCCGCAGGTCCCCCAAGGTCTGGAATCGGTCCTTCTCCACAATCTTCCTCAGGGTCCGGTCACCTCTTCTCGTTGTGCAGCGTTTTTTGCCACACTTTTTCCTTCCCACAGACTTCCCACTGAGGTGCCTTGATACAGCACTCTGGGAACAGCCTATTTGTTCAGAAATTTCTTTCTGTGTCTTACCCTCTCGCTTGAGGGTGTCAATGATGGCCTTCTGGTCGGCAGTCTTACCCATGATTGCGGTTTTGAGTAATGAACCAGGCTGGGAGTTTTTAAAAGCCTCAGGAATCTTTTGCAGGTGTTTAGAGTTAATTGGTTGATTCAGATGATTAGGTTAATAGCTCGTTTAGAGAACCTTTACATGATATGCTAATTTTTGAGATAGGAATTTTGGGTTTTCATGAGCTGTATGCCAAAATCATCAGTATTAAAACAATAAAAGACCTGAAATATTTCAGTTGGCGTGCAATGAATCTAAAATATATGAAAGTTTAATTTTTATCATTACATTATGGAAAATAATGAACTTTATCACAATATGCTAATTTTTTGAGAAGGACCTGTACATATAAGATCCAATATATGACCCCTGCAGTGAGTAGCAAAAGTTACATGTTGAGTTAGACTGAAACAATCCAGAACAGACATCAATTCATTGCATTGTACAGTGTGTTCATGTATATTAAAGTCACCAAGAAAAATTACAGATGAATAACTAGCACAGACAAGAGTAAGCAACTCACTAATCTCTGAGAAAAATTCTGAATGCAGTTTTGGAGGTCGACAGATTAAGATTACAGCCATAGATGTTATGCCAGTCATTTTCAATGCAAGATATTCAAAAGATAAAACGTCATGTAACTCAATCTTAGATATTTTGATACTCTCACGACAAACTACAGCCAACCCTCCACCTCTACGATGAAGATGAGGTTGAGAGAAATAGACGTACCCAGGTGGAGTTAGGAGGTTTAAAAATACTATTTGAAGACGAGCAGTGATAAGTCCGAAGTCTCTTCTGTGAACGGTGTATGTAGCGGGGTCGGTGTAAAATTCCAAGTTGTTCACACCATTTATAAGTGTCCAGAGCTAAGCGGAGAGATCCTTTTAATGTTCTACGTTGAGCAGAAGAAAATTGCAGAGCCATCTCGGGAGAAGTCACTTTATTAACGTCATCCAAAAAAAGCATAAAAAAGACCAAAGAACAAAATCTGCAAATGATTACGCATTGACATGACCAAAATCCAATGAGACCCACAACAATAACTTATTGGTTTAACTACGTTAGCCAGAACCATATCGAATCCACCATCCACACAATCCACGGAAGGGAAGGCTACCCGACCATACCGAGGATTGGCACCACAAAATGATAAAGAGAGTGGAGACTCACTGTATCAGATGTCACGAAGGATATGAAAAGAAATGGAGAGGGCTTGTAGCTGATCAGTGTAACAGGATCACGAAAAATGGAAGGTCAGTCATCCAAATCTTATTGAGTGAAGGTGAAAGTAGTCCAGAAAGTAATCCAAATATGTCAAATCCCAGTAGAAATATGTCCGGAAACGTATCAGTCGATAAACAAACAAACAAACAGGTAACCAGCGTGAAGCGGCAGCACAATTGCGCCAGCGTTCTCACACCGGAAGTCGCATGAATCGCCAACACCAAATTGGGGTTCGATACATCTGAACCCAAAAAGAAGCACTTCAGAAATAGTGGAGCCTCAGTGGAGGCTGATGAAGGTGCAGACAGGTGTGGGGACGCCAGTGCTGAAGCAGCCCTGTCGCTGCTGGCAGGGGAAGAGGGCAAGGATGGTGGTATCAACACCAGCTCTGTGATCTATACCCCCTGAGATACCCTGTGAAGCTGCTTCTCCGAGTATTCCCAGGGCCTTTTCCTCATCGGGGCTGAGTGCAGGCACAGAGCTGGGCCCACCACCTGTTCTTGCCCGGTCTCTCCGGACTGCAGCACCTCGCACTTTGGCTGCACTGGCAAAATCGTCCCACTTTTTATGAACAACTTCTAACTCTCACTTTGGGTGGGAACTTGATGCTGCTATTTTCATGGCTATGCTTTCCCATATATCTTTTTTTTGCTTTATTAGTAATGTCTGAAAATTAGAAAAAAAGTATATTTTTTGTGGTGTGCCACCTCATCTAATAGAATGGCCATTTCGGTTGGAGTAAAGCTGAGGGCTCTCCTCTTTCTCTGTTTTTTCTCAAGTTGCGCTTTTATTGATTAGCTCATCCAATAACAGAAATTAGTGATTTACACCAATAATGCTGGTCAATCAGGAGTAGAAGACACTATGGAAAATATATTATGATAATATAAATGACCCTTTCAACGGCCAGTGAAGGCATACTGCCAGTTAGTGTAGCGGGTTGAGGCACGATATGTTTGGCCATGAGGTTGCGGGTTCTCACACTCATTTCTAAATTATATAAAATATCAAGGTTTGGATTTAGTTTGCAATGTGGATTATTTTTGAGTCCTGATAAATGCAATTTCAACTATTTCTGAAGTGCTTCTTTTATAAAGAACACCGCTTTTTCACAGCAGCCCCTGCATAGAGTGAATAATCGATTCTCGAGCCATCGATATCAACCAATTCAGCACCACCACCATGGACAGCACCTGGTAACATCGCACTTAAGAAGGTGTACCTTAACTCCCTCGGGTGGGCGGTCATGCCGGCGATACCACCTTGGTTTTTTTCTTACCAGTGTGAAAGAGACTCAAAATACTCTGTCAATGTTGCACATACAATTAAGAGTTATACACCATTTTAAACTGTGGAATATCTTCTTTTATTTGTGTACACTCAGAGTAAAAACATAATGTTGTGCTTTTTGTAAAATAAATAAAACTAACATGATGCGTGATCTCTCTCGTCTCCCTCTGAACGAAGTCCAATCTTATAGTTCTCAGAAAATGAACTGTAACTTAGTGAATACTAATGACACAAAAATGAGACATGTCTAAAGAGACGTTGAAATGTCAGGTTTTAAATCGTGTAAGTCAAATCAAAAACAAATATTCTGTGTTTATGTAATCTGTGTGAAAAGAGAGCCATGTCAGACGCCGGTGATTCAGCTCATTATCCGCTAATGCGGCCACACCCACGGAGCCAGCGCTATTCAGAGGCAAATACTGAGGCAATGCATGCATTCATCATCTCAATCGTGTATTTATTGTCTTCAAAAGTGTTTATCTGTATGTTAAAGCTATAGTTAGCGACCTCTGGAAGCCTTTGTTAGTTCCTGGAATGTCACATGACCTGTTCTTCTTTAGATTAATTTGTAGACTAAAGGTGCACAGAGCGCCCTCCGGCTGCAAGTATGAATTGAAAACACAGTATCCAGCACTCGCAGTGATGACAATAAATATTGAATAAATATTACTCCTCTGTATAGAAAATTGTTCCTCAGACATAAACATATGAGAATCCATCAATATTTCTCCAAATGTTCATGCTTTTAAGCTAAAAGGCTATATGAAATGCCAAAGAGGTAACATAATTGTTCAGACACTTTTCATCACAGAAATACATTATATATTTCAAAGTATATAATAGAATACCATTATTTTAAATTGTAATAATATTTCACAGTATTGCTGTTTTTTCTGTATGTTTGATATACACCATGATGAGCTTGAGACATGATCACAGAGGGTTTTTTTCACAGCCTACCTGACTGAAAGGCCACATTAATATGCAGGTCATTACAGCTCATTATGCAAATCTTTTGTCTTCTTCTAGGTGTAAATGACCCATTATTCATGATGATTCACACCTCCACACATACTGTGTTTCTTGACAAAAAGTGTCTTACAAAATTTAAATCTCTCTATTGTTTTATATGAAGGAGTAGGCAGGATAATTTTTACATAATTTTAAAGCAAAAACTCTATTCTACAATCTCCAATACCCAGAAGTCTTGTGAACACAGATTTAATATATATTTTTTGGCCTTACGTGTTTAACTTTGTCAACTGTGTCAGTTGTTACCACTAAAGCCTCCTCCTGTCTTTCAGTTGTTGCTTGAGAGATCTCTACTGCTCTCTCAGATGTAACACTTTCAACATCTTGCATTATGTGTTGTCTCTTGTGTTTTGCTTCTGGTACCTGGTTTTAACCATGCATTTAGTGATTTGCTACTCTTGACTGTTTCCTGACGCTCCTTCTCTTTCCTTTTTTTGTATGTATTATACCTTTTTTCTTTCTTTGGCATTGTGCAGCATAGTAACAGAATACTGAGTTCCCTGAACAGTGAATACATTAATGTATTGATCGAATACATTATTATTACTACTATTATTATAATTATAATCACACTCACCATGCACGTGCACACACACACTTAATTAATCTCACACTTTTTGTGAAATTAATAAGCCATTCATCTTGTTTAAAACATTAATTTTGTCATAATTTGTTATATCCAGCAAAGTAAACAATCAGATTGAAGGGGGATTCTCACAAAACTGGATTTTCTGCAAGCTTCAAGGACCTTTGGAGACTCAAAAAGGACACCAAATAACCAAATGATATAAGCAGTCCATTTAATTCTATTAAATAATACATTTATGCACACCAAAGTACCCATGAAAGAAAAAAAAAAAAAATTACAGAAAAAAAACTACAGAATTCACAGTGTAGGCCTATAGTATGTGCACAGGCTTGAATTTCATCCTACCAGAGTTACCAGCGGTGCATTTAGCTGGTCAGTGTGATAAACTCCCGAGTCCGACTTGGCAGCATGAAAAACTGTCATAAAAGCTTCTAAACTGTATTTACCTTGGTTTTCAATGCTGATGTGCAGTGGATGGTGGACTCCTGGTGGCTATTTTTGGGGTAATTGCCAGAGTCTGATCGTGTGCATTTCAATAAGTGAGGATTAGCATCAATTTTATTTTACTGCCTGTTTCAGGTTGAGGATTACCGACGCCACCCTGTGGGAAGTTTAAGTTACTGCACTTTTTTCCCCGAATGGAATCGGCACGTGGGCGCTGTCCTCTGACATTTTCATAAATACAAGGGGCACAAGGACAAAATAAATATTAAATATTTATAACAATGAAACAAAAAACACACCCACAAATAAAATAAATAAATTTTAATCTGTTTTTGACTATTGAATGTTTTCAAATTCGGGACTTTTATCTAAAACAAATCAATACAAAAAGCAATTCTTGTGTTTTTTTGGCAATATTAAAGTTGTATTTGTAAATGTGTAACTTCTATTTTTTACAAATTAATGGAGTAATGACAGTGAGGAGGTAATGAAAGTGAAAATAAAAACTGGCTACAAACTATTGAAATATACAATGCTCATCGTTTTTTGTGTTCATTTTGGAGGTGTATGACTAAAAGGTTTTGAACCTTGATAATTGTATTGTTTTATTGTTAATACATGTAATAACATGTGTTATAATATGTGTATGTCTAATTAAATACAAATCTGACATCTCCTAAAGGAGAAATCTTGTGCGACATGCACATTGAGCAGCATCAAAAAATGATAAATTCGATGGCCAACACTCTGAAGGCCACATCCTTGAAGCAAGAGTGGGAGAAGATGGGCGGGACAATCTGGCTGCCGCTGTCTGCTCCAAACATTTATGTGTGCTCTCCATGAGCATGAGTACCTGTAAAACATTTAAACAGATTAAAACGTCAAAAATTCATGTCAGCATTAAAAATAAAACCTGTCAATTAGACAAGGGTTAACTGGAAAAACAGGTATAACACTTGACATTCCTTCCCCCCACACTTTTGAAATGATGCCTACACCCCTGCATGAATACTTTCAAAATGCTTTAAGATCACCCTCTAATTTTTACCCAATTTGCTTCAAACTTCATTAGAATAATGTCAAGACATAACAAATGTAGACCTGTAAAAATATTTTTAATATTTTTCAAACATTGTTGCCGTAGCAACAGATCAAACGTCAATATTTGTTTTGGATGGGTTTGAGACAATTCAGGGGTTCGCACACCGGACGCGAAGCTCAGCGCTGCGCCACATCTTTAAAATTCGAACACATTGTTTTCAATGAGTGTACGCACACCGGTGGCGACATTCGGCGCCTGTCCGTGGCGCCCAGCTACGACTCAGGAAGTTGTTCAAAATCCTGCCGCGCCACAGAGCGCCACTTCAAGGTTTTATATTAAATTTATATTATATTTCCCTCAAATCGTCAGTGTACATACTGATTTCACCCTGTGCTACAAGATACATTTGTTTTACATTATGAGTTCAACAGCTTGAATAAAGTCTAAACATATTTGGGGAAAATGTATAATAAACGTAACCCTTTCTAATATTTTATTTTGCTCTGCTGTGCCATTTTTCCATACACTAACCTCAGTGATGCAAAATAATAAGGCACAGGTATCCATCTTCCGCCTGTTAATTGCAGCACGTGTCTTTGATGGATTTAGCGACTGTGCTCTCGCCCATTCGATAGTTGAAGGCAATTGTTCTAACTGAATTTCCTGTGGCCAGATGTCTGTAAAACATAAGCATTGATATAAACATTAATTTTCCCTCTTCACAGAAAATGAGTGTAGAACAAGATGGAAGGCACTTCGAGACAACTACATCAAATGGAAGAAAAGACAGCAATTGCCAAGTGGCTCCAGAGCAATGCGTCAACAGGAGTGGAAATAAGTTGCCGCGATTTACAAAATAGAAGGTAGTTTTTATAGTAATACACTTCTAATTAAATGTATTTAACATACAGGGCAAGTGACTTAAGTATGACTTGAAGTAGAGTTTGTCTCTCTGTCTTTTTCTCAGTACAATCAGTAATGTTGACTTCGAAAACCATGTGGATGGGTCAAACCATAAAGGTGATCTAGACACACAAATGAGTGCAGAAGAGGAAAGCCCAGTACCGGAGACAGCAGGGACCGGAAGTGAAGAAGTTTCAGAATGGCCCCATGAAATGTTTGGGCCTACCCTTAATAAAATGTATGTGAAGGCTGGCTAGAGTGGTCAGCAATTCTTATTATTAAAAGTATCTATTCGTTCATTACTGTGTTATCTTTACAAATGGCTCACAATAAAATCCATTTAATGAAATCTTGAAATAATATCTTTATTCTTTCAATGTTATAATATTATTACAGAGTAGATAAGATAGGCAAATAGTTTATATAGAAAATTGCTTACCTCAAAGTTACTGCAAGTTTTTCCTTTGGCCCAATTGGTGTCCGGTAATTTATAGACATCCCTGTGATGTCAGGTACAATAACTGAGATCTTCCATCTGCTCTGCACTCATTCTGAAGTACTGCAGGTGCTTTTCTGGGCTTAATTGCAGCTCCTGAACAAGATGGTGGTAAGCACCAAATTGTTTCCTTTTTTCATTTAGAGGGTGTACCCAAATTCGATTGCCTCTATTTTTCAGTCTTCGACGTAAAAGTAGCAGTGCAGCAGTTTTTTTGTTGTCCGTCAATATTTGATCTGTTTGAGGAGGACATGAAAAACAGGGTATTCAAAAACCTTCATAGTCTACATTGGGTAAATATATACCCAAATGTAATTATGTCTGTTGAATACTGCATAATTTAGAAGTTAATATTCTTTAGTACTGTGAAATCCCCACAAAATACAAAATATTAAAGAAAAAATACTATTAAGATAAAAAAAAAAATAACAGTTTACGATAGGGTTTAAGTCATACATTAGTTATAATGAACTAATAATGAACTGCACTTATACAGCCTTATTAATCTTTGTTTATGTTAATTACAACATTTACTAATACATTATTAAAATCAAAAGTTGTATTTGTTAACATTAGTTAATGCACTGAACTAACATGAACAAAGAACAACTGTTTTTTAACTAACATTAAAGGGTTAGTTCACCCAAAAATGAAAATTACTGACCCTCATGTCATTCGACACCTGTAAGACCTTCATTCATCTTCAGAACACAAATTAAGATATTTCTGTTGAAATCCGATGGCTCAGAAAGGCCTCCATAGCCAGTAATGTCATTTCCTCTCTCAAGACCCATAAAAGGTACTAAAGATGTCGTTACAAAGTCCATCTCACTACAGTGGTTCTACAATCATTTTATGAAGCGACGAGAATAGTTTTTGTGCGCAAAAAAAACTAAATAATGACTTATATAGTGATGGGCCGTGTATAGATTCATGATTCAGATCGCCAAAGTCACGTGATTTCAGCAGTTTGACACGCGATCCGACTCATGAATCGATACACAGTGCTTCCTGAAGCTTCGAAGCGTTATGAATCAGTGTTTTGAAATCGGCCCATCACTATATAAGTCATTATTTAGTTTTTTTTGCGCACACAAACGTCGCTTCCTAAAATGATTGTAGAACCACTGTAGTGAGATGGACTTTGTAACGACATCTTTAGTACCTTTTATGGGTCTTGAGAGAGGAAATGACATTGCTGGCTATGGAGGCCTTTCTGAGCCATCGGATTTCAACAGAAATATCTTAATTTGTGTTCTGAAGATGATGAAGGTCTTACAGGTGTCGAACGACATGAGGGTAAGTAATTAATGACAGAATTTTCATTTTGGGTGAACTAACGCAAAGAGGTTAGGTGTAGGGTGGTAGAAAATACGGTTTGTACAGTATAAAAACCATTACACCTATGGAATGTCCCCACGATTCACAAAAACCTGTTTGTGTGTGTGTTTACCCATTTTTTGATAAATTTATAGAAATATTGAACTGCAAATGATAACTTCACACTCATTTGAAATTGAACCATGACATTATATCACTATTTAGACAGGACTACTTTTCAAATGTCATTTGAGGTACAATTATTATTACCAACACCTGTGATTTCATGTTCTGATTCATACAAGACTTAAATCTTTGTTTTATTTTGACAGAGGAGAGTGTTTTCTATACATGGGTGTTATAGAAAGTCATGTGCTGTGTTTGCAAACATTATGTACAACACGTCTTTAAATTAAATATTTGATATAATTTAAGTAAATTTCACTTGATTTTATAAAAAAGGCCATTTAAAATAAACTTGCATAAGTGAGCAGAAACATTTAGACATGTACCTTACTATTACCTGAGACTGATATTAAAATATATTGAAATTAAATGAAAGCATGCTTTTGGAGCATAAGACTGGTGCACAAACGATAGTTCAGGGAGGTCAAAAAACACATGAAGAGATTTGTTAGAATAATACAACATCAGCAATCACAGACATTCGCATTAAGACTGGATTAGCACTGTGGAGTTTGAGCAAATAACAGTATATAATTTGCGCTGGAATTTTCATAGAGGTAGTCTGAGAAAAACAGACATGGCAGATTAGGATGATATCCTGCAATCATTTGAAACTGACCTATGACATTCTATGACATGAAATTCATCTAAATTTAGATGATCTCATGGATGTGGCTGTTGTGGTTTGATCATATAGGCACCAACTGCTGCAGTAAATGTGGTGTATTCAAATAACTTTGACATAGTCCTTTTATGTTTACCTGTTTTAAATGCCTATTGCCCGCTGTGCACAGTTGCCCTGAAGCCACCGGGTTGGCGGTGCGACCGGGCTTGGACCCGCCATCGCTGCTTGCAGCTATATTCTTCTTTTTATTCCTCCAGTGCAAAAACACCCAATGCCAGGTATGTGATGTTCACATATATCTTTGAACAGGATTTATTTCCAGGTATAACTGTGTATTCAAATGTGTCTTTGACTCTCATTTATATGTTAACTATATTGTAAATAAACTTTAAACAAAAAAATATATATATATATTTCTTTTGTCATTGCATTCTTTCTTAGTTCACTCAGTCACATTCCTCACTGAATGGCTCATTATGCGGCTCATTAGGGGCAGGATCTTAATTTCCTCAGGTGTGAATCACAGCATTATTCATAAGGATTCATGCCTCTTCGCATATGGCCTGTGTAAACAAAAAATATCTTTTTTAAATCAATACAATGTTTTAGGTGTCCAAATAGACAGGATGATTTCCACATCATTTTAAAGCAAAAACTCTCATTTAGTGTGTATTTTGAGGCCTTATTTCAGTGACTTATTTTTTTTATTTTTTTTCAAAAAAACATGCATATACGTAATTCTCTCAAAAAACATAAACATGTACATACTTGTTGCTCAGGATACTATTCACATATATTTGCTCACATATTATTGTAGCCTAGTTTCTGCTGAATACGGTGTAATTAGACTTTGTAATTAATGTTTATAAGCAACTGAAAAAAGCACAAATGTCAGGGCATGTCAAAACTACACCAGGACCCCAAATCAGCCTCAGACTCCAGAGGGTTAACTGAGACTTGAGAGTTTGTAGACTTTTGAGAGGCTGTTGTGTCAACCTTGATTTATTGCAATATTGAGGTGTTCAGTTTTATTTTGATTTTAGAAAACAAACATTGATTTCTCATCAATCAAATCAATTGTTCATTTTTACTGGCATGTCTCTCAGGTACCGAGGACTAGTGCATCTTTGAGCCTAAATTCAACATGAGTAAAATACTGAAGTACTTTTAAAATCAGATACTCCAAGATTTTTACTCAAGTTGTTTAATTATTTAGTGACTTTTAACTTGTAATGGAGTCATTTTTGATGTAAGGTATCTGTACTTTTACTCAGGTATTGTTTTCAGGTACTCTTTACACCTCTGCTCTTTCCACAGTGACGACTTCTAAAAGAGTTCTCTTTCAAGTGAATCCTCAAGTGGCACTTAAGGTCACCTCTAAATCTGAAACTCTTTCCACATTGATCACAAGTAAAAGGTTTCTCTCCAGTGTGAATATTCATATGTTCCCTAAGGCTCCGTTCCCGTGTGAAGCCATTCCCACACAGAGTGCAGGTGTAAGGCTTTTCTCCAGTGTGAGTTGTTATATGGTCTTTAAGGCTTCCCTTTTGACTGAAACTCTGTCCACACTGCTGACAGGTGTAAGGCTTTTCTCCAGTGTGAATTCTCATGTGGGCTATAAGGTTTCCTTTCTCACAGAAACTCTGTCCACACTGTTGGCAAGTGTAAGGCTTTTCTCCAGTGTGAATTCTCATGTGGACTTTAAGCCTTCCTTTTTGACTGAAACTCTTTCCACAGTGCTGGCAGGAGTAAGGTTTCTCTCCGGTGTGAATTCTCATGTGGTCTTTAAGGTTTCCTTTTACAGTGAAACTCTGTCCACACTGTTGGCAGGCGAATGGGCTCTCTCCAGTGTGAGTTCTCATGTGAACTATAAGACTTCCTTTATATGTGAAATTCTTTCCACACTGTTGGCAGGTGTAAGGCTTTTCTCCAGTGTGAATTCTCATGTGGACTTTAAGGCTTCCTTTATGTGTGAAACTCTTTCCACACTGTTGGCAGGTTTAATAAGCCTTCTTTTGAGTGTGAACTCTCATGTGGATTTCAAGTTTACCTTTTCCACTGAAACTCTTTCCACTGTTGGCAGGTGTAAGGCTTTTCTCCAGTGTGAATTCTCATATGGACTATAAGGTTTCCTTTCTCACTGAAACTCTGTCCACACTGTTGGCAGGTGTAAGGCTTTTCTCCAGTGTGAATTCTCATGTGGACTTTAAGGCTACCTTTTTGACTGAAACTCTTCCCACATTGCTGGCAGGTGAAAGGTTTCTCTCCAGTGTGAATTCTCATGTGGTCTTTAAGGTTTCCTTTTACAGTGAAACTCTGTCCACTGTTTGCAGGTGAATGGGCTCTCTCCAGTATGAATTCTCATGTGGACTGTAAGGCTTCCTTTTTGACTGAAACTCTTTCCACATTGTTGGCAGGTGTAAGGCTTTTCTCCAGTGTGAATTCTCATGTGGATTTCAAGTTTTCCTTTTCCACTGAAACTCTTTCCACATTGTTGGCAGGTGCACAGCTTTTCTCCAGTGTGAATTCTCATGTGGGCTATAAGGTTTCCTTTCTCACTGAAACTCTTTCCACACTGTTGGCAGGTGTAATAAGCCTTCTCTCGAGTGTGAACTCTCATGTGGATTTCAAGTTTTCCTTTTCCACTGAAACTCTGTCCACATTGTTGGCAGGTAAGGCTTCTCTCAGTGTGAATATTCATGTGTTCCCTAAGGCTTTGTTCCGTGTGAAGCCGTTCCGCACAGAGTACAGATGTAAGGCTTTTCTCCAGTGTGAGTTCTCATGTGGACTTTAAGGTTTCCTTTCTCACTGAAACTCTGTCCACACTGTTGGCAGGTGTAAGGCTTTTCTCCAGTGTGAATTCTTGTGTGGACTTTAAGGCTACCTTTTTGACAAAAACTCTTTCCACACTGTTGGCAGGTGAAAGGTTTATCTCCAGTGTGAATTCTCATGTGGTCTTTAAGGTTTCCTTTTACAGTGAAACTCTTTCCACACTCTTGACAGGCGAATGGGCTCTCTCCAGTGAATTCTCATGTGGACCATAAGGCTTCCTTTTTGACTGAAATCTTTCCACATTGTTGACAGGTGTAAGGCTTTTCTCCAGTGTGAATTCTCATGTGGACTATAAGGCTTCCTTTTTAAAAAACTCTGTCCACATTGCCGGCAGGTGAAGGGTTTCTCTCCAGTGTGAGTTCTCATGTGGTCTTTAAGGTTTCCTTTTACAGTAAAACTCTGTCCACACTGTTGGCGGGTGTACGGCTTTGCTCCCGAATGAATTCTCAAGTGGGCTTTAAGGTTTTCTTTATGTGTAAAACTCTTTCCACACTGTTGGCAGGTGAAATATCTTTTAGTTCCTGTATTTTGAGCTCTTTTTTGTGAGAAAGTCTTTTTAGCCTGTGTAGATCTTTCCCCAGTCAGAAATTGTGATGTTTATCATTATGTTCTTTCTCTTCCTCCCTTTCATTAGGTTTATGACTTGTCTCTTTCAGTACTGTTAGGTCTAGGGTAAAATCAGACATAAAACAATTTAGACATTTAAAACATCAAAACCAACAACATGTATCTATACCCTAACCAATCATATGGATCAGGGATTCAGTAAAGTTTCAGCCCTAATCAAATACACCTGTATACCTATAATTTTCAAGCAGTTCTGGTGCCCGTTTCAACAATGAGGTTCAACCAACTCTGAGTTGACTGACCCTGAAATGGGAAACAATTTTCTGTTTCAGAACAGCTAAATTGAGTTAGTTCAGTCGACTCGGAGTAGGTTGACTCAGAGTTAAGTGCGTGAACCACTACTATGAAAAGCCATTATCAATAGAGCTCCAGTATTATGATTCACCATGGCAACAGAACCGACAAAAGATTCTGCATACTTCCAAGTTAATGCAAGTTGAATTCTTATCACTGTTATATCAGAAGTGAAAACTAGCCAAATGGAAAGTTATTGAACATTTTGACATTGGTGGGCAGGGCAACTGTAAATTTGCACTTAGTGATAGATAATACAAATAATCTCACTTTCCATTTGCATTAAGATTATTTTTATTACCACACTGGCAGATATTGATTATTTTACTATAGTTCACAGTACATGTTGCATTTATGGTTCCCTCAATGAACTGTAGCTCCCCAGTGCCAGCAGCACTCATGCAGCCCCAGACCATGACGCTCCCACCACGCATAACCTGATATTCCTGAGTTCAACATGTTCCTGGGTCAACATTTTTGTTGATCCTGGAACAACATTCAAATCAACCAATCAGATTTGAGGGACAAGTTTACAGATTGTGTCAAGTTTAGGCTTAAAATCATGAATTGGTGCTTCTACATCAGTGTTATTCATCTATCATTTCCTCTGATTTTTGGGATAACTTATGGGTAGGGTTAGGTTTAGGGGTAGGAATAGGGTTAAGACTAAATTTTCAGACTTGAATGTTGTTCTAGAATCAACAAAATATGTTGACCCAGGAACGCATCTAACTAAGCAATATCAGGACATGCCTCGCACCACCATGCTTGACTGTAGGCAAGACACAATTGTCTTTGTACTCCTCAACTAGTTGCTGCCACACACGCTTGACACTATCTGAAGTTTATCTTGGTCTCATCAGACCACAGGACATGGTTCCAGTAATTCATGTCCTTAGTCTGCTTGTCTTCAGCAAACTGTTTGCAGGCATTCTTGTGCATCATCTTTAGAAGAGGCTTCTCTTCTCTTCTTCCAGAAACCAAAGCTCAGAGAATCTAATTTCCGGCTCCAGTCCATCTACATAACAACCCCCTGCTAGGTATTTTTATGGCACCAATGTTTCCTGACTGAAGGAAAGGTGGCAAACCTTTAAGCCATTTGTATAAACCAAATGGTCTCCAGAATATAAAGAGTCTTTGATCTACAGATCAAAAGAGACAGGGAGACGATGCAGGCCTGACCTAACTTTACAGAAAAACCCACAGAGATTGTTTCTACAACTGCATCAAACTGTTTCAAACAATATGAAATGGACTTATCAAACACTACCCATACCCCTAAACCTAACCATCACAGGAAACTGTGCACACTTTTACTTTCTCACAAAAACTCATTCTGTATGATTTATAAGCCTTTTGAAAAGTGGGGACATGGGGTAATGTTCTCATAAGTCACCTCTTTTGGTAATACCCATGTCATTATACACATCTGTGTCCTGATGCTACATGTAACCTGTTATGGTTTAGAACACCCACAACTCATGTAACTGTATAACTGTTGAATGGTTGAATAAAAGTATTTCTTGTTTGATATATATTTTAATCTCTTTTTTTCATTGAAATCATGGCTTGAATGAAATCTGTGTAAAATGTATCACATTCCATTTAATAGAAATCATGTCTAAATGGTACTCTCTGCCAAGACCGGTAATTCCATCGGCCCGAGATAAACGTTCAGTTTATGATTGAGGCGGAGAAAAGCCACCTTTGATACAAGACGATACCCGATTGGTCAGAACTCCTCACAGAGGTGGGACAAACACCTAAGTTTAAATAGTCAAATCACAAGACAGAACGAGTAACAAAAAAAAAAAAAAGACTACGACAAGACCAGACTGAGCTGAAGACAAAGGACAGACAAGCCATCATTCAAGCCATCCAACTTTACTCACATTTAGTTTCTTTTACTTAAAGCAGAACTAAGCAAGATTCGCGAAGCTCCCCCTACAGTTTCCTTCAGTGAATGACACTGTCATAAATACTCCAAGCGCAGCTCTGGACTACAACGACTACAACACTCGCCAGCGCAGTAGTTTTGCAAATACAGTACAAGAAAGAGGAGGTGGGTAATTTGCAAATACAGTACACTTGATGGAGGTGGGTCATTTTCGAAATTGTCTTATAAAGACATAATATATACATTGTTTTTGAATTACCGTAAAGCATTTTGTCACTCTCGCGTGAACGTGAACATGAGGCGAGATTGTTTCGGGTCGGTGCAGCTCAAGTTGCAAGTGCTGTATTCTGGCGTAGATGTGCCAGAGGGGGTTAGTGCTCGCCTCAAACACACCACTACAAGTCAATTAACCATCGTAAGGACTTAGAAAACTATTTATGAAGGTAAAAAAAGTTACTTAGTTCTGCTTTAACTTTCTTTTCCGTTGAGTGTCTCGTGTTCTAAAGTTTTCCGAAAAGTTTACCCAACGACTTTTGCCACCTCAACTTTAACTCCAGCCACGACAAGAGACTTAATTTCATTTGCCAGCACGCTCAAATGTGATTGGTTTTTACCTAACCACAGTACGGACCTGAAAAGATCCTGCAACAAATCTTTGACTCAGAAAAACCCTTCTCTCCAAGCTAAGGATGCAGACGAGGAGATTCACATTTCTCTTTAAGTTTCTCTTAAAACTCTTTCTCTCTCATTTCCTTTCTTTCTACAACGTGTATGATGTTTGCGTGTGTGGTGTTTGTGTTAGATTAGTTTGTGTTATTTAGTAAAGTCTCTTGTAGATTTTAAAAGAAAGTGTCTTGTATTTTGTGTTAGAAAATTTAATGTCATAAACTGTCGATCCTGATACTGAGCTATTAATTAGTTGGATATTCACATCCGCTACGAGAGCTTATTACGGTAGGTCGTAAACTAAATGACTCTTTTTAATTCCCTATAAACTAAATTATTTAATTTGAGCTGATTTTGGTCCTACAGTATGGTCTTTCTTGGCCATCGTGCTGCAGCTCAGTTTCAGGGTCTTGGCAATCTTCTTATAGCCTACGCCATCTTTATGGAGAGGAACAATTCTTTTTTTCAGATCCTCAGAGGGTTCTTTGCCATGAGGTGCCATGTTGAACTTCCAGTAACCAGTATGAGAGAGTGAGAGTGATAACAACAAATTAAACACACCTGCTCTCCATTCACACCTGAGACCTTGTAACACTATCGAGTCACATGACACCGGGGAGAGAAAATGGCTAATTGGGCCCAATTTGGACATTTTCACTTAGAGGTGTACTCACCTTTGTGGCCAGCGATTTAGACATTAATGGCTGTGTGTTGAGTTATTTTGAAAATTGCAAATTTACACTGTTATTCAAGCTGTACACTCACTACATTACATTGTAGTGTAAGTTGTTTGTAACTATTTTTGAGTGCTTTTTGAAGTGTGTTTCAGGTCATTGTCCTGCTGGAATACCCATGACCTCTGGTGGAGACTTTTTATGCCTGTGTCAGCAGTGGTCAACAATCCTTCATTGTAATTGTCCACTAATTTTGCTCTTCTGCCCATGTCCAGGGAGGTTAGCTACAGTGCCGTGGGCTGTAAACCTCTTGCTGATATTGTGCACAGTGGACACAGGAACATTAAAGTCCCCCTGTAGTAAATTATTTTTCCCTTAAAACTCATCTTTGATCATCAAAATGACATATTTAAAAAAAATTAAAGTAAAAAAAATTCATACCTTAAAATAGCTCAAATGTAACTCTACACCCTAGCCTTATTTAATATACACGGATAAATGAATATGCAAATTAGCTCCGCCTCCACTCGCTCACGGCAGCTTGGTGAGTATAGGATACTGTTGCTGTAGTGACGACTGACGAGCAATTTGTTGTTTGTGCCTTCTCCGTACATGAAATAAATCCACATCCTTGAATGAGCGCGGATTTCCAGCGTATTACTTACTCATCAGGTAGGCTAATATCTATGGTTTGATCCATTCCAGAGGCGCCAAAATCAGAATTTATAATGAACTGAATAGCTCTCTCAGAACTTGACGTGCGAGTCCACACTCAGAGCCATATTGTTTTAGCTATGTTTTATAGTATTAAAATATTTAGAAGGACAAAAACATGAACTTTATTGGCTTTACATCAAGTCAGCTGTCACTTTACTTTGGCGTGAGCCTCTATGTGCTCGCACACTTGGCACAGCGCTTGCGATGGTTCTGTCATTAATTAATATGAATTAATATGATTTGCCTTTTGCTTGACTACGTTATCAAACAGTTAATAATGTGTTGCTAATGTTACACACACCGTTCCTGTTCTTCATCTCAGACAGCTGCCTTCTAACAATCAGTGTCCTTACAAACGCTTTGAACACTCAGTGAACGTCAGTGGAGAAAGGCTTATAGTTCATCATAACATCGTAATAGACTCGCTATACTGATAAATCTACACAATTTTTCATATCAACAGAAAATATACCAGGATAACCTGGCTTCTCTCGAGATATGTCTACTTCATAAATTGTATGAAAATAATGATAATATATGGTTCAGATCACTCAAACCATTTATGGAAATGGAGGCGCCTTTATATGGTCAGTAATGGAGCTTGGGTGTCATCTAGTGAAAAAGTGTGGTACTGCGCCAAAACAAAATCTTACTGAAAGCTCATTTTTTGAGATATCAACCTGAAATTTGGAACACAACTTTTCAAAATTTTTGGCTTTATGCCTATCTTCCTTATGTCTACCTTATGTCTATCTTTCAAAGTATTCTTGAATTACAACCATTTAAGTTTGGATAGTGCATTTTCATGTCTATAAAAAAAGTGGGGGTGACAGTTAACAGGTTAAATCGGGCAGTGTATCCCGGGATTAAGAGTCAAATAAAAAGAGTCAGAGTGAAGGTGCAGTCTTCTCTTTTAATTGTATATTTGTAACAAATGAATAATTTGTTTTAACAAGCCCATCCCTTTAGTGCCCCTTTTTTTGGTTTGGGCCGCTGCCCCTTAAAATTTCTGTTCACAGCCCTGGTTTGTGTTGATTAACTGAATGCTCTCCACCTGAGCTAATTAGTTTAATTATCTGAACCTGTTCCTCCCGAACTTTGTTATAAAACATCATATATGGTGGGGTTTCTATTATTCATCTGAATCAGTACAAAAACTACAATCAAGCTCAGACGAAGGAGAAGCAGAAACAAACGATAAAAGCTTTGATCAAGTACATGCAACTAACGCAATCACATTAAAGTGTTAATAAAAAGATCACATGAAGGTAGAATCAGATGCTGTGTTTATTTTGACGTACTGTATATCAGCTATTCATACTGTAGGGGAATTTTACAGTTAAAGTCCAGATATGTTGAATATAGACCCAGAGTCAGAGTTTTAAAAAAAATAGTAAATTGAAGAAAATTTTACTGAAGAATAGTTTGCAGTTTCATCAGCAGAAGCCAGCTTCAAGTAAATAAATAACATGAAATGCAATTTTTACAAATCTGTTTTGAACTACATCCATATGTGGTTTGAAATCCTATTCAAAAATCTCATTTCTGGTTAAATGGTTATTGATATAGGGATTATGTACAAAATATTTTAAATAGGACTTATTTATTGCTTGATTTAATGTTCAGTTACTGCTATTTATGTTCAGGTATGTTTAAATGTTAGTACAGCACTTTTCAGCATTAACAGAAAAAAATATTTTCCATTATTATCTATTCAGAAGAAGATATTGGGTTTAATGTTGCAGAAAATAATTATTTGTTTTGGCTACTTCTGTATATCTCTATTTCTGTAGAGCTGGACATTTTAATAATGATCAAAACACTGAGTTCAGCTGTGAGAATAAAACCAACCTGTTTGTTCCTCAGTATCTTCATGTTTCACACTGAATGTTTCTTCAATCTTCATGTCTTCAGTCTCCTCTTTAATAAACGCCATAATTAATAAGAGAATAATTAACAGAGTTAACTGTTTCTATCGATTTTTACTCTCTTCAGCACAATCACAACAGATGCAGCAGCGCGGCGCAGTCTTATGACGTCATGGCGTCACTCCAAAATAAAAGTCCTGCTCACACACTGCATTGTCTGTTTCTCAATTCCAGGAACGCAGAGAAAGGACTTGAAAAGAACGAATTTGGAAGGACACGAGGACACACAACGCTTAATTTTTAATCTTTAATTGTAAAGCAGGGATTCAGGTTGATTTTTTTGTAAACAGAACCCCCTTGACCTAAATTATTTATTCTTAAAGTCCACCTGTGATTTTAAGTTAATATTTAAATATTTTGTCAACATATCGAAAGTAAACAAAACATTTAATATTTTTATTGTAAATGTTACTCATTCAATTATTAAATTATGATGATAGAAAACAATGTATTAAAAGTGTAAACTGAAATTTCAACATAATAAAGTGTGGTCATACATTAAACATGATGATTGTATTTACAGTAAAAACACACATTCCTAATTACACTTCTGCTGAACAGTCCAGTGGCAGTCTTACGAGTGTGTTTTTCTGAAGAAGACGCAGTGCCTTTACTGAGAGTCAGACGAGGAGAAAGCATCACGGCTGGAGCCATGAGATTCCAGTCCTTCATGTGGGGCATCTTACCAGGTGACGGCACACGTTTGCAATGCCAACATCTGTGCATAATGCCATCGAGGTCATGCTGACAGTCCTCCACTAAATAATACACTTACAATGTAATGAATTCTTCCTTCTGAGTGAGTGAGTGTGTAGTATGTAATCCTAATGTATTCAGCTGTAATCTCAGGTATGTTCACACACACATTTAAAAACGTCTTATTAATTAGTGGCTGGCAATTATTCATGTTTTATGTAGTGTAGGATACCAGGGTGGATCACATTAATTCATGCAATTGTAAATAATTCAATATAATAATGAATAAATGATTCAATACATCATAGTCATCTCAACTAAATTTTATTACAGTTTATTAACAAGTTTCTCAGACAGAGCAAGGCAGCGCTCTGCCCTGTCCATCGCTGCCCTCTCTCTTTCTTCCTCTTAGCAACTGCCTGCCTCTCTCTTTCCTCATCTCTCTCTGCCTGCTCGCGCAGAAGGTCAATGAGCTCAGTAGAGCTTTGCCTCTTTCTGCATCAGCAACTATCAATCCGAATGCTGCCACTGGAGCACGGCATCCGTTTCTGAATACCACTGTCAGGTGGCAGCTGTTCCTCCTCCCGCCTCTTTCCCCGTTGCTGGCTCCCTCAGCTGCTAATAATAATAATAATAATAATTGTTACTGTTATTACAGCACTGTAATTTATATAATTAGACTCACACACAATTTATATAATTATACTCACATATTATTCTTGGCTTGTTTAGCCGTAACTGGAACAGCCATGTTCTTAACACAAACCCTGAACAGAGAAGACATTTAATCAGCAACAGGAAACTACAATAACTCAAATAAATCACATCAAGAAATAACCCCGCTAGAAATTTTACGTTCCCAGAACGTTCTCAGAAGGTCCCCACTGGCGTTAAGGATGTTGCCTAGTAACGTTCCCAGAACGTTCAGAGACGGTCACGATGTGGAGTTCTTTTAAGGTTTGGGGAACGTTATTTGGTGGACCTCCAGGGAACATTCAGGACGTTCTGGGAATGTTTAGGGGAATATTACCATAGGACGTTCTGTTAACTTCCCAAATGTCCTCTTTGTAACGTTCTCATGTGACCATAAAATAACCAAAATAGAATGTCCCTGTAAAGTCATGTCGGGAATGTTATTAAATGACCAACAGAGGAGCATGTGGGAACGTTCTGTTACCTTTCCAAATGTCCGCTTTGTAACATTCTTATGTGACCATAAAATAACCAAAATGGAACGATTCATATAAGGAAGCTTAAACTGCAGCGCTTTCATTACCAAAAGAGGATGTTTAGGAACGTCCCAAATGTTCTAGGTTCGGTAAATGTAAAGGTTCGGAAATTTTCATCACCTTTGAGAACTTTTAGGGAACATTGCACAAGGTCATGAGAACGTCGCTTTCTACGTGGGAAAAAAAAAATATACAAAATAAAATTAGAGTTACTTACTCCCAGCCAGACTTGGATGAGTTTGTTTTTCCAGTGAGGAGGGCTTCATTCGCTTGTCTCTTCACTGCTCCCTAACGAATACAGATTCATAGTAAAATAGATTTTATTGTTAAAAAACAGATTAATTATTAATCAATTTATTATTGATTAGTTAAGCATGGTTTAAGGTAAGCTAATTTAATTAAAGTAAGGTAATTAAAACTAGTTTACAATGACCTCAGAATGAAAGCTAGCGTAGTTTAATTAAAACGCTTAACGTTAGGTTCTGAGGAATACATAAACTCGTGAATTAACTTGTCAACAACCAAATTTCCTAATCTAAATTATATATGTAAATGTATATTTGGGTTTTTGTTGTTAAGACAATGTTAAAAACTTAGTTATTTGTAGCACTTCCTTCCTCCGCCATTGTTTTGCCGCAATGATTTCTGGGGCTTCAAGCGAATTTGGCATGCAAGTGTGCACTCGACGCATCCTCAATATCAAGAACACCCCTGTACTTGCATTCGACGGTTGATGATTGACGTAGAGCAAGAACACAGGGATGCAAGATCGCTGAGGAACGCATATGGAGAAACAGCCATTGTCTACAATCATAGAATGCATAGAAATCAAACTATTTTTACTAGATAATCTTTGTATTAGAATTAAAACAGTCACAACATGCAGACTCCAGAAGATCACCCTATGTGAACCTGAGAGGAGGAGATATATCGAAAAAATAAATATTATTGGTCTATGTCAGTGCCCATTTTCCTTACCATCCTTTTCATGGAAAAATGACCCTACCGAATGTACAAACGTCAATAATGGTGACAGCTACAACTATTTAATCGAATCACCAGGTAATAGCTATGTGTGTTAGCAAGCTGTAGCTTGGGCCAACTGGTATTCGTCCACTTTGATTTACTACTTTATAAACTACTTGATACTATTTTTTTTTTTTATATTTATAAAAAAATTTACTATAGTAATTTATAGTAAATACTATAGTGTTTTTGAACTATACTCCAATGAATTTGCTGTGGTAATACAAATATAGTAATATAAACAAATTACTTTACGTTTTCTACAATTATTGGGTACATTATACTACAATACACTAAAGTATACTACAGTATTTATCACATTTTATCAGTTTACTATAGTTAATATTACAGTATACTGTAGCATTCATTAACAAAGTGTTGTAAATAATAATAATATATCCAGTATACTACAATTTACTATAGTATTGTTCAAAAACACGATAAAATACTATAGTAATCTATAGTAAATACTATAATGTGAGATCACCAATAGTCAAGTCACTTTATTTATATAGCGCTTTTTACAATGCAAAGAAAAGTCTACTAAAAGTTTGGCATGAGTATTGAACTTAAGCTGATTGTTATTTATCTTACCTTTTGTTAGGAATTTATTCTCATACACTGATGAAAAACTTTTTTATCAGTGCAAGTTGTGTACCACCACAAACCAGCCAACTCAGACTGCACAGTTCTTAAAAGCAGATTGCAGCAAAGTAGAAATGTACACTTTGTTTTAAGTTGTTTTAATCCCTGTACCAATTCATTGCCTTTCTTTTTCTATTAGGCTTGGGGAGGCATGTTCTCATGTGGGGGCTGTACTTTTTAAGATAGAGGCATCTGTCCATCTTGGTTACAACAAATTGGCATGCACTGATCTTGCATGTCAGTGGAATAAGGTGTGCACTAAAAAAGTAGAGCCAGGCTTAATTAAAGACATTGAATTCTATAGTGAGAATATAGACAAGGAAAAACCACCTGCCAAGAGATGCAAATATAAAGGACCTGTAACCCCAGCTACAGAAGCCCAGCGGATTCCATTATTGGAGATGTTGTCCTCCACAGGGACATGTGTAACAGAAGTTACTGAAACAGGGACAGGACACTCTAAGCACCTGATATTGGACCAGTGATTAGGTTCGTTACAGGAGGGTGATCAAGGCACACCAAGACACAGACAATAACCGGAAATTACTCAATGTATTTTGTTGTACAAAAATAATAATGGAAGCAAATGTAACACATTCACAATAACAAGGAATAAAACCAAATTAAATGATTGTTTCTTTTCAATCCCCTGTTGTTCTTTTTGATATCTTTGAGCTCTGTTCACTATTTAAATAGCTTTTCTCCTATTTGCTTCTGGTTATTCTATTTATGTTTTAGTTGTTTAGTTTCTAATTTGGTTTATAGATATTCAGTTTCACTAGCTTTTAGTTTAATAAGTGCTTTTCTTATCTGGGTGTTAGTTTTTGTTGTTAAACGCTTTTATATTTCACTCATAGGAAAAAAAACCCAAATTAAAACAATTAAAATAAGGAAAAAAAAAGAAAAGTACAGTATCACAATAGTTCAATTTGAAACAATTTGAAAACAATTCAAACTCTTTAAACAATATAACAGTCAATAACTTCTCAGTCTGTGTATAAAGTGGAAAAATATGTTAGTGTGTGTGCAAAAGTCTCTTAGTGTAGACGAAAGCAGTGTTTTCAACAGTCAATAGTGCAAAGTAATCGATGAAGGAAAATTGTCAGATCCTACAGATCGGAATATATGCAATGAATGGATTCCACCTGATCAGTAGAAAACACCAATCCACAGGTACGCACAGGACTTCTCTCACAGGATTCCTTGCGTTTCTCTCAAATCAACAGTAGTTCGGTTGGGAGGCTCGCCATCTCGGTGTTCAATGGGTTCGATCCAATCGCACAAAAAACCTGACCTGTTCATACAAACAGTGTCTTAAGTTTCAAAAGCATTTACACACTATTTCCTTTAGAACAACACAATATACACTACACATTCATCAATCAACCATCAATCTATATGAAAATAATATTCAATAAACCTTTTTCTCTCATATTCAACATATATAAACATACCAGAATACGTTATCATATGCAATATAGCACTTAAGTGCTTAATTGGAATATTATATTACATTTCACATTCCTTCAGAAACTATTACTCACATAAAACACTTCAGAACTTCAACAAACATATATAACATTCAGTTTTTTTCAGTAAATTGAACAATATTATACACTCACCAAATCCGGGGAGTTCATACACTTTCAAACCCGCATTGGATTTTACAGGGGTTCACAATTAGGAATCATCAGAGGCAATATCAACAATCACGTTCTAAAAATAACCCAATATAGTTAAATAATAGGTCTGCAACATATTATACATCATAATATTCGAATATTAGAAAAGATTATTTAGATATTTGCCTCAGATTGATCAGCAATAATGGTGCGTTCAAGTCCTCCTGGGAAGTTCGTATTTACGAGGTGGGAAGTCGTGTGTAGGTGCGTTCAAGTCACTTTCGTCGGGGGGGTGCCTTCTCTAAATTAATTACACAAAATAACAACACTTCTACTTCTAGAAAATGTAGAGCAAAGAATGTGCATTAGTTGTATGTTGCTTTTTTATGTTTTTTAATTAATTTATGAAGCCATTGTAAACTTTATTGTTACATATTGCATTTTTATATTGTGATGCTATCGTATTTTTTACTGGTAATCATCTTACTTCGTTGTAAATAGAAAAGCCTGACAATGTCACTGCTAAATACCTTTAAGTATTGTGGTATTTCACTATGTTTCTCACTGCCACGCCCCCAACTCGTACAGATCGGATCTTAAAGAAAATTACGAGCTTCCCACTGGTATTTACGACATTGTGGTGGCGTTCATGTCGGTTCTGCTCGTAAATACGATCTTTCCGACATGACTTGAACGCACCATTAATCTCTCGATCAGCAATGCGTGTATCTCTCGTTGCTCCCGCGTCTCGTCTCAATGACGTCACGCGCAGTTTCAGTTTAGACTGAATGTCAATTAAGCAATTTGTCATTTTTTATTGTAATGATTTTAATTGGCTTTTTGTTTAATACTTTCAGCATTTTATTAAAATTATAATTATTTGGAAATTATATTCTTTTCCTTCTGTTTATTATATAGCTGAATTCTAACCTGTGTTACACCTGGAATCTTGGGACATGTGGTCTCCATCTCAACAGACGGTGCAAAAGAATCAGGACAGGACTCAGGAAGAAATCATGCTCATGGATGCGATTATTAACGTTACTGTAGTATGAAGCAGAGCAGGAGCGAGTGTTGTGGAGCTGAACGAGGAGCTGGAGCGATTGATCAACACACGCCTCACGAGCAGCGGGACTTTTATTATGACACAGTCGCCGGCGCCGCTTCCGCTTTTCCGGTCATGAGTATGAGGTAACACAGCTCTGTTTATCATATTAGATACATTTGAGTGTTGAAAATGATGTTATAACGTTACTCTGTGCGTTCGCTCGGCGGCTGCTGTGAGACACTGTTACACACTGCAGTAAGATAGATCGATTTTACAATATCATATTAAATGCTGGATGATTGTGTTGATAAATGGCATGCAATTCATTTTAAAACATACTGTATGATGGAGAAAATGCTGTATTACTGTCTCTAAAAATAAAGCTGCATCTGATTATGCTATGTTAGCTACTTCACAAAATAGTGTTTTTCTCTGAGGCATGGTAAAGCGTTAGCCTGGGTGCCAGCCCGAACCCCGCCCACAACATTTTTGGACGGGAAGTTCGGTCTGGACTCGATCCATTGTGGAGTAATTATGCTCGGCTCCCAGAAGGCCGAGCCAATCAAATTGCCAGGGCGGGCTTTAATCGATGATGGACAGGCTATCTGCGGTTACGTAACCACCCACGTCATCAAAGAGCGCTTGGGGAGTTTGATTGACAAGCGATCTAACCAATCAGAACGCCGCATCCGCCATTTTGTCCGACAAAGCAGTCAGGAGTTAGAAGATTAACATCGGTGGAGTTAAACTTGAAAAATTGTGTATATTGGCGTCTTTCTGCGTTTGAAACAACATTCATTCTCATGTTCATTCAAGTTTATTTGATGCTATAAATGGACTAGTAGTAAGAGATGATCGGTTAACGAGCCTCTTGAGCTGAGGCGCTACAGCAATCTGTCACGATCATGGTCACAACACATTAAAGAGCCACAAAACGGTTTTTATTGTTTGAATTTTTTTAATAACTACACAGTTTGAAAGCTGGGACTTTGTTTAATATCATAAATAACCTGCTCTGTCTCGTCTGTCGATGTGTTGTCAGTGTCCTCTTTGCTCCGCGATGTATTTTCCACTCTGTGTGACAAAGCAACAGTAACTAAGGGGGGCGAGTCTTTGCGAAAGGTCAATTAGTTTACAACAATGATGGCTGTTGTTGAAGAACTGAGATGTGTAGATTCCGCCATCGCGTCCGTTATAGAAGATATCGACAGCGCATTAATTTTAAAAGAGGAACAGAGGACCGTGATCAAGGCATTTGTCTATGGGAAAGATGTCTTTGCCGTCCTTCCTACGGGATTCGGCAAAAGTTTGATTTATCAGCTGGCCCCGATGGTCGCTAAGAATAGTTCTGTTGACAACTATGCGTCGCTCAACATACGTCACTTACTCTGTAGCTCTGATTGGTTGTAGGTCTATCCAATTGAGGTCTTTCCTGGATCGGTTGAAATACGCCCCCATAATCAAAGCCCAATGGAGCAGTATCAGACTCATATTCTGACTAGAATTGAGTATGACCACGTCAGGCTAGTAAAGCGTGGTACTCGCAAAAAATCAAGAAAATTAGATTTAAACAATTAGACTAAACGTGTTGAGCTATATAACAACAATTAGTTTTCTGTCTATAAATATATCAAATCAATTGTTCCCTTGTCTATTAAAACATGTAATATATTAAAGCGTTTTTGGTGTTTTCATGGTTTCTACAAAATAAACCGGAAACCGAGGGTAACGCGGATATGGCGCCATTGACAGGCGACTCCTCACACGTCCCGGAGCCTTGGTTAAAATTGCAATTTTCTCACGATTTACAAATAGTTAGAAACATTTGGGATATTGTAAGTGCTCAAGTGAACAAAATATAAACACTGGCCTAGTGGTTTTTGGATTTTTACTGCAAAAATCTTACATATTGCACCTTTAAAATAACCATAGAAACTGATAGTTTCAATCACTTTTTTATTGGTTAAAATGAATGGAGAATATCTTGTGTTTTTCCGTGGCTGCTCGAGCCCTCAGGATCAGCCCTTATGGTTTCATAAACAATGCCCAGTTCAGCACTGGATTTACAGATCGTTTGAAACTGAGAGATGGAGCGTTCACAGCAATAATGATCCCGGTGAGTAAAACTGCTTCAAATGTCTGTTTTGTTGGCTATAGGCACCAAAGTGCATACAATGTAAACAATACAAACACAGTGAATTCATAAAGTCATTATTCATACCCTATATTCATTATAGTGATTCAAAAGTTATCCATGGATATTGAGATGGTGTATTGCAGGGGTCTTCAACTAAAATTGCTTGAGGTCCAGTAAATGAACTCTCCTCACCAGCCGAGGTCCGGACAATTATGTACTGCACATAAAAACATAAATTGATGGCTTTCGCCAGACTAAAAAAATGAGTGTAAATATTTGTTTTTATTGAACAAAAATATAATGTTATCATGTATATTGAATAATGTCTCTTCATATGTATAAGCATAAATAATCCTCGATCTCATTTTAATGCTGTTCTGTTACTGTATGTCCTTTCAGTTGCTTTGGTACAAAATATCTAAATTTATCCAGTAATAATGTCTGACAAAAATATGAAGGGAACAGTGCAAAATGCATCTCTAAATCTGCACAACATGCATTCATTTCAACATTAACAGCTTAAAAGGAGTCTCTTTTCTTCTAAATTGAGATTAACAATCACAGTCAATGAACACAAACCTCTCTGGTTCAATTAAATCAGATCTCATATCACATTTTATCTTCATTCTCATGTATTGGCTGTACTTTACTAAATGTAATGTTGAACACTCTCTTCTGTGCTTCAAGTTGCATTGGTAAAAAATCATCAGCAATATCAGTCAGAAACACAAACAGGCAAAAGTGCAAGAAAACATTTCTTTTCTTAATTTGTACTGTTCCTTTAAGTCCATAAAAATGTAAATAAGCTCAAATGAAAATGAAATAAAATAGGCTGAACTAGGGCTGGGCGATAAAACGATAACGATATGTATCGCGATAGACACGTGATCGATATCAATAAAAAAATGTGTTCGATAGAACGTTCGATATTTTTATTCTTCGTCAGAAGAAAACAGAGGTTGCGAAGCAAGTTTGGTTGCATTAACAAAGGCACTCTTTCTCTGGTAACCTAGCAACGTGACACGCTAACAGCCAATCATGTAACAGTATCAATTTTGGTTGCGCTATATCGTTGTCTCGTGCTGGATAGCCTGGATTCCTCTTCAGTAACCGGCGACTGATAAGCAGAAAATGAGTGCCGCAGTGAGCGAGGAAATTGTAAATAAAAGAGGAAAAGTGTTCATTGTGACTTTAGACTAGGGTGACCACCTGACTATTGATCTGTTGCAGGACAGTAGATGTGATTTTGCGGGACACATGAGACAGATAAATGTACAACTATTACGCTATGTTGATTTACATTTGTTGGCAAACTTGGCATATGCGCCGATGAATGTTTCTGCCGGTGGCTGCCCACACTATAATGTTGCGCTTATGGCAACATTAAATCCTGGAGAGAAGACAATTCTAGATTCACGGCTGCACATGCAGGAGGACAAAAGTTTGAGCGCGCAGATGTGATATCTGAGCGAGAGCGCGCGCACGTCCAGTTTTGGGCAAGGGAATCCGCCTGTGAGTGGAGAGATTGCTCGCGCATTTGATGCGCTCTCGACATTTTTCAATATAATAACGCCATAGAACCCGCATTAAATGAAATATTAACGTGAGAAGAAAGTCGTGTCTGAATTTCGCAATTTTTTATTGGTTAAAACAAATGGAGAATATCTCGTTTTTCTGTAGGTGCTCGACCATTTCCGTGTTTGGCGCTTGATCGCCGCCGTTCGTTGGAAATATTTCACATCAGGATGGATGATTACATGCTTTAAATCATCGATTTGGGCAGCTTTGAGCAGCTCTTGATGTTCTTATCCAGTATGGAGATGAAATCCTCTGGTGTAGTGTTGTTTTACTGACTTTGTTGAGGCCTGCTCAGTTGTCATCAGCGGGAAAACCTCTCTCTATGATCACGCTGGTTGGTTATTTTCACAGCTAGAATATGACGGCTGCACAAATAGATTTTTAAATGCTCACAGTTTTTATTATATTTCTTACTGTGGTATTGTAATTTCAGGGATGAAAAAAATTACAGACATAAATGAAATGCGGGACACTACTTAAGTCTTGCGGGACAAAGCTCCTAATTTCGGGACTGTCCCGCAAAATGCGGGACGGATGGTCACCCTACTTTAGACTTATGTTTACATTTTAATTATTTGAGTTTTCCATGGTTGTTGACATTTCTGTCTTAATAACTGAGGGGATTATGATCAGAGGAAGGTTAAGTTTAAACTAAAAATGTTTAAATGTAATATATTTTCTCCTGGTCCTTATTTTAAATGGGTCATAAAAAATATCAATAATTATCGATATCGACCGATATGAAACACTGATATCGTGATACAGTTTTCAGCCATATCGCCCAGCCCTAGGCTGAACTGAGTTGAACTTAAAGATGGAAGCATAAAATGTCCTAGTTAAAAAAGAATCACATTACATTTATGTTAGCTTGCATACATTGTCTGACTGAGAACTTCAGTGGGAGAAATTGGCTTTGGCCTTTCCAGCTAACACTTTGAATCTTGGGAGGAATGGTGTCAGTGCAACTTTCCTAATTTTTGAGAATGCCATTGTTTTTCAGTCATCAAAAGTTGTATCGGTGTGCGCCGCTCTCTGCTCTCTTCACTGTCTGTGACTGTTCGCGCCGGTGCCGCACTCGAAACCTGTGTCGATGTAGGACCCAAATAGCGCTACTGAGCTGACCTCTATGTGCCTGATATAAATTGGATTTTATAATAACGTTAAATAGCGTTTGCCATTTATTTATTTAATTGTGTCAAAAGGCTTTGCGGTCTGGATGGACGCATCTTGCGGTCCGGATTCGGACCGGGGTCCGCTAGTTGGCGACCCCTGGTGTATTGTGTGTGTTTAAATACAGTTGTTTAGCTGACCATTGTTAGCTTGTAGATGATCTCTACACAAAAGCCGCGCATACTCGTGACAGCTCATCAATCTTTAGCTCCGCCCACATGGCACGCCTCCAGGCGCTCGGCTGTTTTCGGAAATACTCGGTACAGTGTATGTATCTTTTATAAATATGATTAAACTAAAGCCTTTTTGGAGATATGAAGGGTGCACTACTACTCTATAGGTACTCAGGATTAACATGAGATTGGCAGAAACTGTGTGTGATACCCCCCCCCCCCTTTAAACCCACGTTGTGAAGTATTGTAACTTAAGTGCATTTTTAAATGCAATCATAACATCAAATGCATGTTTCACCCTGCATAAACCAAAGGGTTCCTCTTTTGTTGCTGTTTCTTAGAGTTACAAATAGAGGCTGTTGTATTGCTGTAGTGTATATTATGCCCATTGTTACAAGATAATGATATGCAGTCTTGTGCTATGAGACTAATTTGATTTGACTTAAAACTCCTCTAGACCTCATTTGCTTTTAAACATACTAGTTTTAAAGGAAACCCCTGATGTTAAGACTTGTCTGGCTTAATATAATGTAAATGATGTCTCTTACTGAAATATGTAGTAGAAAACCCATCAAAGATTTACATTATTTAAAAAATCCATGACATTTGGACAATGGGCGCCACCATTTTGTTTGCGTTCCATGTCGATGATGTCAAACGGTTGCACTCGGTGAGCTACTGCTTTACTGGCGATAAGATTTTTATGATTTATGATAGTTAAGTAAGAGTTTCTTGTTTGTCCTAAGCCATTAAACTGTCTGCTGATCTTCAGAAACATTTCACTTTCATCATTCATCTCAACTTAATTCTGAAGTTAATACTTGTTTTCAGCAGTCTGCCCTTTTTCTGTTTCTACAGACAGTGTTTTGATGGGTAGACATGAAAGTTACACAGAGTGCCGTGGGTCTGTTGATGTAAACGTGCTGAAAATGTACTTCAGTGATGTCAGCATCTGTCTGTCGTGGTCACGGATCCGTCAGAGATGCAGCTCGACCAAAACGTGAACTGTACACCTTAAGTTTTACATTTGCTAATTACCAAATCAGTCAACATAATGATTTCAATAATGAGAAGCAACGAGAAGGTATAACTTATAACCATCAGGCTTAGTGACTTTATTTGCATAGGTAATTGGTCATTTATTGTCATGTGGTGTGCTTATAAGGATTTGGGAGACATTGAAAGCACTGAAGGGGAAGATGGATCTACAGCCAGTGCTGATCCAGAGCAAGAGACTCTCTCTTTGGGTATCAGCATTTTCGGCAGAACCAGCCAATACTGCATGGAAATATGCCGGCCTGCAACCTCTTACAGGTCATTAGAGATCTGAACGAGATGAGGGGGGATTGATCCTGTCTGGAGACTGCACACTTCAGCTTATATCATTAAAACTGAAAACAAGTCAAAACTGTATGATATAATAAAGTTGAATGTTTCTGTGCTTAAACTCCTGTTGACATTCATAGGTCAGATTCTCCTGGTCATTGCACCAGGCAAAAATATGGCACATACTCTTTGATTGAGGACAGAATCAACAAGGTTTTAGATCATCAACTTGTCCAAGTAAGTTAATGTTATCAAACACACATATCACATGTCTAATGTTACACAGTAACATGATCAAATGTTCAGAGGTCTGAAGCAGCTCCTGGTGTGAGTCAGAGGATCTACAGTGTCAGCCCTCATCACAGACAGCATATGTATGTTGATGAAGGTAGTTTTGTTCAGGTTGCCTATGATTACATTTTCTTTTTTAACACTTTGTGTTTCTGTTCTGAAACAGGTCTAGGGAAAGCTTTGGATTCTGTTGCAAAGGAGAGGGATTGTGAAGATCTGAAGCTGTGGAGGCCAGCTGTTATTAACCACCTCTACTGGACTGCAGCTTCCACTCCTAATGGAGATCAAGATGTGATGGAGGACAAGTGGAAAAGCATGTTCAGGACATCCACCAACATGGCACTCCTACATTTCCCTGCTGTGCACATCCACCTCTGGAGGGGAACCAGGTACAACATCCTGTGTTCACATGTGCCTGAAAATTTATAGTGAGTCTTTATTGTGCTTGTTTTTCCAAATCACGGCTGTTTGACATTTTGGAGATGTCGTAGCAATTCTTTTGTTTTGAAACAGGATTTTTAACATGCTCATCAGCTAACTTTTTGCTTCGCTGCTGTCGACCTTATGGGGCAGTTGAGTATGTACAGTAAGATCACAGTGCATACTCAGGCATTATTGCTAATCTAGAATATATCCAGATATTACATACTCAGTTTAACGTCATTTGATTTCAAACTGCCAAAGAGTAAAAACAATACATGAAGAAGATCCCAGCTCATTGTGATCGTACAGTCATGCCTCCTCTGAAGAATGAAATGTGTGTTTCTGCAGGATCTAGTGTAGCAGTTAAACTGGAGAGTGAAGCTGATGGAACAGCGCTGGTGAAGGATGTTCTGCAGTTTCCCCATCAGACCTTTTCACTGGAGGTGTTTCATTCCCTCATCCTGAACTTTGCACCAAAGCACACTGGGTTCTTCTTCCTCGGGATGTACAGCAGGTGAGTATGTGATGGTGAAAGAATGAGTACTTCTGAAACTAATGCAGGCTAACACAGCAGCCCAACTTTCATTAGATGTGCAGTAACGTTTGAACAACAGCATCGCATACCAAGATGAATCAACACCACTTGAAACAGCTTGAACCCTAATGACAATACAATTCAGAACTGTATTATCTTGGTAAACCCAACTAATTTATTCTATTTGAATATTGTGTCCTGTCTGAGTAATGGCAGTTTTTAGTCACGTCGCCTTAACTCACTATACAGGAACAATTCAGTTTCTCCAAATGTTCTACATGTTGTTTTTACTTTACTTGTTCTTACTTTACGTTGAAAGCGTCACACATAATTAATGTAATTCTGCTGCATTCTGTGATCCACATCAGATCCAAGTTGGATGTAATGTCACTTGCTGGTGTTTGTTTTGAACTGAAGACTTGAACGAATGAATGAATGATCATTCAGAGATGTGTAAATTGCTGGGACTATTACATTATACCAATCGTTTCCGCTCAATGTCATAGGCTTTTTGTAAGCCATTTAGCTGATTTACTCGCCGAACTGCAATAAACAGTTGTCTCAGACTGTCATGTTCACTCAGTGTGTGTCTGTACTCTGGATACCATTATAGCACTTATAAAAATTTGAATTAATGCATGAAATAATAAAATTACATTTTATTTTCTGACAACAATGGGAAACATAAATGAGTAAAAGAATGAATAAAAGTAACCATCACAATAAATAAATACACAGGACAACAAGACAAGAAACAAAGCTTTATTCAAACTTATTCTTCTAACAATCAACTGACATTGCTACAGTTGTTATTTAATGTAGTTTTGTTTACACAGGAACTGAACATTGCTGATATTGATTGGGAAAGCAGTGGATTGCCTCCTGATGAAAGTGTTGGAGTTAATGTCCACTTACACCAGAGCAATTTACAGCCCTGAAAGACATCATGGGATTGTGATGGATCCTAGGTCACATCACAATCCCATGGGATAGACATTTACATGGCTGCAGTGCAGTTTTGCCAAGCACTTGAGTAATGACACATTAACTGGACTGCTGGAATTGAATTTAACTTTATTTGATGAATAATTCAACCATAACATTCAATGTGTGTTTTCAATAATGGTTTCATTTATACATAGAAGAATGGATAGCTAAAGTGCTTCAAAATCAATGTAGGTCTGTTGGAAAATATTGCATTGGGTTTTCCCCCTTCTCAAAAATAAAACAACAATACTACATGAACATGTGCATAGATTAATTGCATCAAAATCACTGTCCCAACAAGTCCAAACAACAGGTCAAACACAACAATTTATAGGCATGGTCTTTGTGTCATCGGTATCTTATTTCACATATCTAAAGAAGTCCAAACCAACTGGACAAACTAACTGCTGGCACTGAATTTAAATTTATTTGATAAACAATAACATGTATTTTTTAGTTTTCAACAACTGTTTCATTAACCCTTATGTGTTGTTGGGGTGTTTTTGAGTCTTAATTTGGCCACAACTTTCTCTGCTTTTCAGCAAATGGAATGATTTTGGTGACAAATCTTATTTTGATACATATTTCGAGAAAATGCTTTGAAAATTTTCAAAACCTCAAAAATACACTGTGGGCAAATTTACTACCCTTTCATTATGTTTGTGGATGAAAACATACACTGGAAAGTAAAAACTAGAGGTCAACCAATATGATACAATATTTTACCGATACATTAACTAGGTTGGGCCATACTTGCAGATTAACTGATTAATCAACAGATAGTTTTTAAGGGTGTACTCACACTAGAGAAAACTATTGGTATGGATTAACGATTGGATTGCGATAAACGATTGTTTCCAACAATCAACTATCGGTGCCGATTAATCTGCAAAACCGATGAATCGGTCGACCTCTAGTAAAAACGTCTCTGGTTACGTATATAACTCTGATTCCCTGAATAGGAAACGAGATGCTGCGTCTTTGCAGCCTGTGTAGTTTCAAGTTCCCTAATTTCTTAGGTAGGCTAAATAAATTCTATCAAACCTGCAATCATTATAAAGCCTATTTAGTTTTGTTTGTTGTTTTTTTTGTGTAATTTTTTTTTTTTTTTAAACTAAACATTTTTTTTACAGTTGTAACGAATGTAGCGGTTATTAATCAATTTATGGATGAAATATGAATATAATAATTCATAAGGTTATGAATAAATTATGATTCATATATCGACCCAACGGGGAATTAAACATATATTGTGAATCAATTACAACGAATTATAATCAATTACATATATGATTAGTTCTGGTTTAATAATTATTTAGAGAAACTGTTCGTTTGTCCAGCAAACTAAGTCCCTCACAGAATATTATAAACTGAGTTATTCTCTGGCCATGAAAATAACTTGCTATTATAGCATCAAAGCATAAAGCGATCGAAAAACGTTAAAGTGACTTGGTCTTCAGTTGAAAGAACAAACAGAACAATCGAGCATGAATTAAGTGTTTAATATATGCAGCTATGACTACAGAGATTATACGTCTAAAATATATACAGAAGGTATACACATATATATACACAAGAGTGAAAATGAAGAAAAGACAGGGAAAGAAAGATAATCAAAGAATGGCAAATTACACAGTTAAACCTTTTTGAGAGAGCCAGCACAGAAATCAGTTTAAACAAATTTCAGGTAAATTCTAATACTTGCGTATTGGTTCAAGTCCTTGTGTAGCAGTTTCAACGCGCTTGGCTTGGTCCTTTCCGAGAGGGTTTCTCCGGCGGGGTTTTCAAAACAAGGTTTAAACTGAAGAGTAACTTAGCCGAAGAGAGAGAGAGTCTAAGGAAGTGGTCGGGAAGCGCGGTCACCTGAGGCGTCCGGAGAGACGTGCACGAGACGATCGGGAGATCACCGGGAGAACAAAGGAAAAGGTGTGTGTCGTTGTTTTTATGGAAACCCAAGCTAACACACCTCCTGAATTGTAGCGGCCAATAGATGCGCAGCACTATTTGGTGGGCAAAGTTCCTTGGTTTGGTCTCCTAGATGAATTTGCATACTTAATGGCTATCAGACCGGATTTCGAGATCGAGTGCTTTCTTCACAGTATCATTAAACACATAGAAAAATGCATATGTCAGCCATGTGACCCACCTCAGTGAATAGCTCGAGTCCGGAGCTTTACGGAGAGACCAAACTCGACAGATCAGAAAGGCATAGACAAGAAGTTATGGTTTACAGACAGAATTCCACTATTAAAATGCCACTAGCACAAATACACTCATTTAACACTAGGAACATGCATAGGCCCTAAAATATATGATGGATATATTTCAGCATAGTGGTAGTTTACATATACAGTTAAAAATGTATGATTGTGTGTTTCTGTGTGTGTGTTTTTGTGTGTCCCTGTGTGTGTGGGGTGTTAGAATGTGGATCTGGTCAGTCTCTGGGGGGGGTGCTCCTTTTGAAGTCACCGAAGTGAGGAAGTTGGGAGTTTTTCTGTTTACCCTCGCAGGTCCACAAAAGTGTCACGTGGGCTCATCTTATGGCAGACTGTTCGGAGCCGGGATGGTTTTACAACCCAGTCCAGCATGCTAAAAGCGTTCTGAACATTCCAAAGTTTATTGATCATCCTGATACGTGTGCATATGCTACACAGTGTTCTCTGCTGTGTGGTATTCACCGTTTCTACAAAGAGAGTGTGTACAGCAGTGGTCGCCAACCCGTCGATCGCGATTGACCGGTCGATCTTCATCACTGTTCCAGTAGCTCGCGAAAACAACAGAAATATGAGTGCAAAAATACATTACATTTCTCCAGTCTTTGTACTGTATTTTTGTATTTATTTTTCTGTTATTTTCGGGAGCTACTGAGACAGTGATAAAGGTAAATAGCCCACATTATGTCTGAGTCTGTAAAAGGCCATTAACAAAAGGCCAGAAACGCTGAAGACGGACGCAAAGAGGAGACAATTCTGTAGGAGGCAGAGCAGCTCACTGCTCACGATGCTCGAAATATAGGAAGAAAATATAAATATTGAATTGGGGGTGAAGGGTTATATGAATACATCTCTAAAAGGAATTACTGTCTTCAGAAAAAATTCGATGGCAATGGCATTTTATTTTCCTCTGACCTCCGAAATAAAGTAGCTAATTATTAGCGCATTTCAGCTTTGTTTACACAGCGGTAACCAAGGAAACACTGTATCACTGCTGCTCCATAAGCGCCACCTGCTGTCAGAGAGTGAATCTGCATCTCATTCAGTGCTGTTTTTGTTTCATGCTTTTTTTGTGTAGCATAATTTCACAAAGATAAAGTCAGACGTTGTGTTTTTGCTTTAAATCTTGAAATTAAATCTCAATTAATTCAAATAAAAAAAACTGCTCATGCAATGTGATAGCATCTTTGTTTGGATTGTGATTAAAAAGCAGTGGTTCCCTCTAATTTGAAATGGCTATGTATTTTTGTTTATAATAATAATAATAATAATAAATATCTGCAACCAGTATGAGAATCTGCCAATTTGCTTGTAAAAAATAAATAAATAAACCAGAATCTAAATTGGCATCGAAAAAAATACTAAATACAATCTGGGCTGTCTTTTTCTATCAAGTAGATCTTGTCTTTCATAAAGGTCGAGGTCAGGGATCTTGGGCTTAAAAAGGTTGGTGACCACTGGTGTACAGTATGTAAGGTAACCTTTAAAGCATTACCCTACCAACTCATAAGTATATGATGTCATATGGCTTTAGAGAGCCTTAAAGGAGGTTTCTGTGACATGATATTAAGTGATGGTAGGGTTGCAATAGTGTGGGATTTTCAATAAAATATCACTTTATACAGTATTAAATAACAGGGCTCCAGACTGCGCCTAAAATGGTCGCATTTACGAATAAAAATATTAATTTGCGAGTGATATTTTTGCTGAGGTCGCCATTGGTGACCATACAAATTCACACATTATGACTGTAAAATTTGCATGTTATTTGCGTGTTCCGTGACCAGTGGCCTATCACATCATTTGCTGTGTTGACGTAATTAAATGAGATGCTGTGGGTGAATGTTTCACTGAGTTAGATCGGCAAAATATGAACAGGTAGGGAAACATTTCACACACCAAACAGATGCCAAAGAACTACAGCTGATGAAAGCCGACTGTGCTGTTGCCTCGCGTCGCAATGCATCGCGTGTTCAATCATACTGATCACTTTAATTATTCCACTCCAATCATGCTCATCAGATAAATTCAAAGTCATTCAAAGTCGTTAAAAGTCTTGTAGTCAGTAATGTTGACGTCCATAGCATTGCCATTGAAATGCATAAATCCGAACCGCTCCTGTCACTGGTTTCCATCTCTTAATTATGTTATTGCATGAACACAGCAGGAACTCATTGTTTGGGTTCTGGAGGGGCCATAAAATTTTACATTTATTATCTGATTCATCCTTCTGAATATGTAATGTAATCTCTGATAATGTGAACAGGTTAGACAGGCAGAATAGATTAGTGTTTTTAAGAGTTTAATATAACCACTCGCTATAATGATTGCAAAACATCTCAGGACAAATATGCAAGAGTATTAAGGTAACTAGCTGTAGGAAATAGCTGGAACATTAAAACTAAACCTGTACATTTACTGTCACTAATAGTACATGAAGAATCTAATAATGCTGCCTTTTATTTTATACAGGATTTATCTGAAAGCAGTGACGGATTGTCATCGGGTGAAGAATTTATCCCTGATCTCTCAAATCTTGAATTCGAATACCGTATCAGCAAGAACTCTCTGAAACACTGCATGACCATTAACAAAAAATCAAATGAAGCTATGGAAGTGTGCATGACACGTAAAATAGATGAGAGAAATACTTCCATCCCACAAGATACACCAGTCTAGTTTTCACATGATAAAACCACTGTATCCAAATGTGGTAAAAATTTCTGTTTTGTTTGTGGAAAAGTGCAAACTAAAATAGCGAGACATTTTAAAGTTCATGAAAACAAAAATTCTGAAATTGCAAGAGCACTTAAGTTTCCCAGCGCACTCAAAAAAAAGGAAAAGAGTTACACATAACGACGTTCTCAAAGTTAATCGTTGTTCTGGAAAACAAGACTCAAAAACATACGAATATTGTGTATATTGCCACGGAATGTTCGTTCGAAAAGAACTATGGCGGCACATGAAGAGTTGCTCTGCTAAAAAGGAAAAACACAAAAACAGTCAGATGAAAAACTCCTGGAGTAGCAAAGGCTGCATTTTCAGGTACTGTTTCAGATGGTGTCTTAAAACTCCTTGGAAGTATGAGAGACGATGAAATTGCAAGTGTGGTTCGAAGTGACCCATGTCTTTTACAGTTTGCACAATCTCTCTTCAATAAACATGACCGTGAATTATCAAGGCATGGACATATATGGCAAAAAATTTGATTTTTGATAACCTTTCGAAAGAACTTGTCCATTACGACACAGGAGGATGTAATTAAGCCTGCAAAAGCCATGGATGGATGTTGCACAAACATCTTGAAAAGGTTTCAGAATCAGCCTACAACAAACTGAAAAAATCTGCCTCAATTCAGAATTATTCTGACCTTGCCAGAGTAATTATCTTCAACCGACGACGTTCTGGATAATTTTCTAGAATGCAACTGAAGAATTTTCTTGAAAGGGATGCCTCATCTACTCTTCCAGAATTCGGACTATCAAACTATGAAAAACGTCTTTGTTCCTACTTGAGTAGGGTTGAAATCAAGGGAAAGAAAGGCCGGAAAGTTGCTGTTTTGCTGACCCCAGATCTTGTGAACGCACTCAAATTGATGGTAGAAAAAAGAAAGGTTTGCGGTGTCCTGGATGAAAATGGATACCTGTTTGCGGTTCCAAAATATCTGACACATTTCAGAGGACATGACTGTGTTAGAATCTGGAGCAAAGCAGCCTGAATACTTGAGATCCACTCAGTTGCAAAAACAACATCACAAATACTCACAGGGTTCACAGGGTTTATTACAGACTCGCTGATGCAACAGTTCAGGTCGCAAAAATTTCAAAAATGCTTTTAGCATTGGAAAAAGGAAATGTTGCAGAACTTCAGGGAAAATCTCTCGATGAAATCCAAGGTATGTACATTTTTGTAATTTTTAAGCAGGTCAAGTCAATGTTATTTGTATAGCGCTTTTTACAATTTCATGGCATTCATGGTGTAAGTGTTCATGATACCTTAGTTCAGGGTTCAGCAGAGTTTAGCTCAAACCCTGACCAAACTCATCTACATGTACGTTTCAGTAACTAATGAACTTAATTAGTATTCTTTGAGTTGTCTTTGATTAAAGGTATTAATCATCCATTATTGTCAATAATATGGAAGTCAGTGGCTTCCCTGTTTGGTTAACCACATTCTTCAAAATATCATCTGTGTTTAGCAGAAGAAAGAAACTAATACAGGTTCTCTCATTTTTGGGTTAACCATCCCTTTAAAGGTGACCTAGAATCAAAAATTTAATTTACCTTGGTATAGTTGAATAACAAGAGTTCAGTACATGGAAATGACATACAGTGAGTCTCAAACTCCATTGTTTCCTCCTCCTTATATAAATCTCATTTGTTTAAAAGACCTCTGAAGAACAGGAATCTCAACATAACACTGACTGTTACGTAACAGTCGGGATCATTAATATGTACGCCCCCGATATTTGCATATGCCAGCCCATGTTCAAGGCATTAGACAAGGGCAGCCAGTATTAACGTCTGGATCTGTGCACAGCTGAATCATCAGACTAGGTAAGCAAGCAAGAACAATAGCGAAAAATGGCAGATGGAGCAATAATAACTGACATGATCCATGATATCATGATATTTTTAGTGATATTTGTAAATTGTCTTTCTAAATGTTTCGTTAGCATTGTAAGAATTGAAAATATCCAAAGATATTTTAAAATGAACAAAGACATTTGCTTTACTGTTTCACACCCCTCTCTCTTGCCAAGGGCCATTTGGGAGGCACAAAGGTGATAGTGATCAAGGCCTGTAGGCCAAGATGTGTGTACATCGGGGGTCTACAAATGGTCACACCTTTAGTACAGTGGGGGGAAGTTTTAATCTTCTGATTGGTCAGTTTGAATGTCTCACATTTGAGTTTCAGTCACATGGTCAAGGAAGGGATAAAAGAAGATTTTAACTGTTGCTCTGGTCTCTTTTTCTAGGCTCTTCTTCCTTGGATCTCGGGCACTCTCTTGCCCTCTCTCTCTCTCTCTCTCTCTCTATTTCTCTTTCTCTCTCTCAGGTAACTTTTTTCTTACATGCTGTGTACGTTCAATGGTATATGATTTTATCATCTCATACATTTATTTTGTAATTATTTTAAGTGTAACCATAATCAGATATTGTCATTAAACCCTTTCTATTACAAATGATGTGCTAACTAGTTTTGATTTAGTAACATTAATGTGCTCCCTATTGCAATACAATATTGTCACACTATAGCAACGCTCTCCCACATATTTTGCTATTATAACTGCGCTTATTTCCGTCGTTGGTATAAGTTGCAGTGGGTGGTAATAGACAAGAAATGTACAGTATTCTAACATCTTACTGATGAAGTTTCTTTAGTCGCTCGGCAAACCTTACAGTCTGAACCCCTGTAGGAGTTCCACCCTTACAGCATGTTGCTAATGTACTGTTAAATGTGATTAAAGTTACCATTCTGGAAATCGCGATTTTATCTTTTTTTTTTTTTTTTTTTTTTTTGCAGCTTGTCAATGAAGTATAGCTCCAAATGCTTATCCATCTAAAAGCACTGCAAGTTTGAGTCGTTTATGTACATTTAAAAAAAGCAACACTTCTTTCCAGACATGAGAAGCATTTATTAACATCTTGTCCAACAAAAGACAACATTTAATAACATGTTTTTACTCCAAACTCACTTTGGAGCACTTTCTCTTTAATAACAGACATTAACTTTCCCATTACTTTAATTTCCAGGGGCCTTTTTATATCTATTTCTTATGTGTTTTATTATTATTATGTGTTTGGTTCTTCTTTATGTAAAGCACTTTGAATTACCATTGTGTATGAAATGTGCTATACAAATAAAATTGCCTTGCCTTTTTACCATTATAAGATTTTTTTTTCCTAATCATATTAAAAGTATGCATATTTGTTTTTAAATGTTAAACATTAAATTCAGTTACAATAAGACCCCATCAGACTGTTACCAATCAAAAGAAATCATCAAAAAATGAATCTTAGCACTGCAGAAGTGGCACAGAAGCGGCATTATTTAAACATTTACAGACTGTTTTATGCACGTCATTGGTAAATATTGTTCTACGTATGTTTTATTATTATTTGAATTTAGAAATATGTAAAAATTAAATTAAGCCAAAGAAGACATCCAAAATGTACAGTGTTGGGGGGTTACAGGAATGTGGTTGGGAACACCTGCTGTATAGTATGAGAAAAAAGTGTTATTAAACTTAAATTTATGTGAATGTATTCTAGACGCCAATTTGTAAATGAGCATAATATGGGCACATCAATTAAAAAAAAAAAAAAAAAAAAAAAAAATCGCATGCAAATATTGTTAAGCCCAGAATACAATTTGTGGGTGTGTTTGTAACAATAAACTACATAATTTAGTAAATAAGCCACACAATCAGATCTATGTTTTTATACCCATTTAATTTTTTTTTTATTGCATTTGTCCCCCTCATCTAGAATTTGCAGAAGTCAGTGAGAGTGACAGTGAAGATTCATGTGAAGATGAGCAACATCTGGATGACACTTCTGGTGTGTAATGAAAGTTAAAGTCTGAACCTATGGAAACAAATGGAGTTGCAGATGCAGTTAACCATACTGTGATCACTGCAAACAAATGTATAAGCTGAATTTGTAAGATCATTTAGAATAAATGGTTTAAATTTAGGATTTTGATCTTACTTGTTTCTTTGTAGCACCTATGAGGCCAAACTATGTAAAAAAGCCATGGGCAAAGCAAGAAGTGGAAGCAGTTTTCAGGCACTTTAAAACTCAAGGGGCATCTTGCCTCTCTAAAGGAATGACATTCGTGCAAAAATGTGGAGAAAAAAATACTGCATGGACGAACAATCCAAAACATCAGGGACTTCATCCGAAACAAAGGACTGTGTTTAAAAAAAAAAGATTTTTTTTTTTTTAATTTTACACAAGATATAGATATAGAGAATAAAAATAAAAAAAGAATAAAAGTAAATGCATCCATCTAACAACCACTTAACAAGCTAGTTGCTACATACTGTTGTGCCAGTAATCTCTCATTAAACTTTGGGAAACACAAATAGCATGTTTAGCACTTTTAGAACATTTTTGATTTGACAGTGATGTTATGATGCACTCCATATCCATGAATCCATCTTTAAGGAACCATGGTCTCGTACCACCCATAGTCCTAATTGGGATGTTTATTCTCGCTTGGTTTTCCGACAAGCTATAATTATATTTGTTTTATCAAGTAATTTATTTCTTAGTTTTCCTAATTATATATATATATATATATATATATATATAAAATAAATAGGGGTCATTTTATGAAAATGTCACATTATTTAGAGTGAAATGTAACACAGACATGTTCTTGGTAACATCCACCAAGTCAGAGGCACACGTGACAATTGAAAACCTCACAGTAAATGTTTACTTACAGGTACTTGTAAAATCCAGTCTTGAGTCTTGGACCAAATCAATGTATATATAAGTTACCAACCGTAAAATGTGTCATTTTATTCATTGAATCTACATGCCAAATTAAATGATCTTCTGTACTGCAGCTGTAGAAAGGGTAATTCTGTAAACTCTAGAGAAAATGGACCTGAAGATCAACCACCTGACTTCACTGGTCCAGTCTCTAGTGGGAAATAGGTGCTTTTTACCCCCAGTGCAGAACGATGAAGAGGATGGCATCTTTCCTCTTGCATCCACTGAGGATCTAGACCGGCTGGAGCAAAGTTTGTCAGACAGAGGGTTTATGCAGAGAATGGTAAGAAACGTGAATCGTCAACCTACAGCTACTAATGAAATGGTGTGTATGTTTACATTGAAGATTTTGCAAAAAAATTACTTTCTTTTAAAGAAGTGTCTTATGCTCACCAAGGTTGCATTTAGCAGATATGAAAGCTCATTAAGGTTAACCGATCAGTTAAAGTGTCGTTGCCCAACCACAGAAACGTGCACAACTCGCTCGCTATAGCTAACAGGTGATTATGACAGGGCCGTTTCTAGCCTTTTTGGCACCCTAGGTGAGATACCCATTGACAACCCCCCCCACCCAGAGTGAGACTGACATGGCTTTTCAGAATAGACCAATGTTGTGTGGAGGCTGAGAAATGAGTGAACAGCTTCTGCAGGCAACCAAAAAGGGCAGCAGCTTCTGGGGAGCTTTTTCCTGCATCAGCTACCTCCAGGTTTGAAGAGTGTGTTGCACATGGCACGAGATTGATTGATTTCTAACAGTCTGGCTTGGACACCTTTCTTTTTCCCCTTCATATTTGCCCCATTATCATACGACTGCCCCCTGCAATCTTCAAAAGAGATGTTGAGATCCTGCAGTCTCTTCAGAATGAGGACGATAGGCTTTCTCCAGACGATTCTGCAGATTCAAGGAACCCCATGAAATATTCTTTATTTAAATATAAAGACGACTATTGTTTGCCTTTATTCCAAACGAATCTTTAATTCCTTCCATGATGCCTGTTGTGTTATGGAGTACTCTCATGGTTTTTCAGGATGTCAGCACAGACAATCATTCAGTCCTTTGGTAATTAGATTACAATCTCTACTTGAGAAGATCTTACAGCAGAAGCAGTGAAGACTGTTGGCTTTTTTAGAATAGACCAGCCAGCTTCTCTTCATTTTTTCACCATTCTGTAATTTTCTAAAAAAGTCATTTTGATGATATATTAGTCTTTATGTATAGAAATATAATGTATAACAATAGCAATACAGCACTCATTTGTGTTCTATAATTTCTCAGTAGCCTATCCAGTGTTCGAGAGTAACTACTGTGCAGCAGTATTATGTTAGCGGCCTCAGATCTAGGGGATATATCTGTGCCGGCAGCAAATGATGCACAGGTGGATTGGTGAATAAACTCTGTGAAAAACACGAGAGGACAGAAGTTATGTCTTTCCACAGCGGCAGTCAGATTATTACTGCAATAATTTCTCTTTAAAAACTTCTGTAAAAGATTTAACACTCTCAAAGTGCACTTGGTGGAATACAATTAAACAACAAATCCATTAAAACACTATATAAGTGTATGTAAAATAAACCTTTGTACATAATATTGTGTATATTTGTATATGGTAACATTTTATGCAGATATGCATTATATTCATTTAGAATCTTACCTAGATTTATAATAATCAGATACTTTACAATGACAAAAGAGTGTCAAAAATGCACAACAAAAACATTAAATCAAGATACCATAAAGTCTTCAAGACCAGATTTCAGAAGACAATACTTTAGTCAAGTCAAGTCAAGTCACCCTTATTTATATAGCGCTTTTTACAATGCAGATTGTGTCAAAGCAGCTTTACATTGATAATTGGTATATAATTTTTCCTTTTAAAGAATAGTGTCAATGCAGGCAGATCAAAAGCACTGTTGAATAAATGTCAAGAATACTGTTGAATATCAAATGTCAAGTCAAATTAAATTAAATTAGGGCTGCACAATTAATCGTATTTTATCACGATAACGATATGCTTCTCTCCATTGATTTTAAATAATCGTCACGATATTGGCCCGCTCTATGAAAATGAACATAATTTGGAAATATTGGAAGTAATATTAGGAATTTCGCTGTTTTATCTTTTGAAGTTCCTAAAGGTTTTACCAGTTTTCATAATGTTGATCAGCTAGAAATGATTTTCTTTGCTTTACGAATTTGCCGGGCAATTTGAATCTGGTTTGTCTTATTGCAAACGAATTGTGTTGCTTTAAAATCTAATGTGAATACATATTACAAAGCGCTCACCAAAACCATGTTTTGTATTGATTTACCATCTAACGAAGTTATCATAGTTGGTTAAATTTAAGTCTTTGTGTCACCTACAGGCCTTTTGGGTGAAGTGTAGGTTGGTAAAGAACTTGCAAAATAGCCATAGTTACATTACTCTTTTGATAGAATAAACATGATTAATAATCGTGATTATAATTTTGAGGAAACTGTGGCACTGGCTTTCGTGTTGATGATGTCTTCACAATGGATGATCTAGTCGACTCGATCTCTGCTGATACAGGGCTGCGTTGTGGTCGTGTCAAGGTGCAGGTCCTCGGTCTCATCTGGAAACGGCCCTGAATCCGGTTGACTACGGTAAACCTCGGGATAACAGAAAGACTAATATTAGCGTAGATGCCCATTCTTTTTCTGATGTAACAGTACATCTGGTGTTATAGGAAGTGTTCCCGGTTCCGGCTGAACTAATTTATGCAGCCTAATAATCCTTTAACGGATTTGAAAATATATATAATGTGTTATGTGTATGCCAGGTTAAAGAGATGTTTTTAGTCTAGATTTAAACTGACAGAGTGTGTCTGCATCCCGAACAATGCTAGGAAGATTGTTCCACAGTTTAGGTGCCAAATAGGAGAAGGAGTTGATTTTGATATTCTGGGTATTATCAGCTGGCCTGAATTCTGAGATCGCAATAAACGTGAAGGACTATAATGCATTAAGAGCTCGCTTAGGTCTGGGGCTAAACCATTTAGTGCTTTGTAAGTAATTAGCAAGATTTTAAAATCTATACGATGTTTAACAGGAAGCCAATGCAGTGACGACAGAACTGGGCTAATATGGTCATACTTCCTAGTTCTAGTAAGAACTCTAGCTGCTGCATTTTGTACGAGCTGTAGTTTATTTATCAAGCGGGAGGAACAACCACCCAGTAAAGCGTTACAGAGAGATAGGTCTGGCTACGTGAGACTAGATTCTTCCTATAGGAGTTGTGGGTACTCTCAGGTTTGCACCAAGCTCTTTCTGCCTTCATTCTGCTCTTTCTCCCAAGACTCAAATCACTCACTTGTTTTTATGGACTTTCCAGGACCCTTTCAGTGTGTAGGTTGTCTCGATTGTTCAGTGGAGATGCAGAAGGGTTTCCCTTACTGTAATATACCTACAAAACAGTAACCTGTAATAGGCTAACCCGCGTTTTCTCATGCAATATGAGTTAGCTTGTCAATGGCGGAGAGAGCGTCAATAGACTATTGTTTTGGAGTTGCCATTCATTCATCTTACAACTGCAGTATTGCCCAGTGGTTTACACCTCAAAGCACTGTAAAACGATGATTTGCCTATCTATATCCACAGAGCCTTTGAAAAGGAGGAAACTGTGCCCGAAGGACACATCTGATGGACCAAATCTCTCTGAAAACAATGGTATGGTAAAGTTGGGTTCAAATCCTAATTTAATTTTAATTTTATTAATGTAATACCTAGATCAGGGAAGCAGGTCTGGTTAAACAAAAAGGCACAAAAAGTGGTAGGCAGTAATGCTAACAATTTATCATTGTTTCTTTTCAGTCCCAAGCAGAGGAAAACGGACAGCCAAAAGGCCATGGAAAAAATCTGAGGTGAATGCTGTTATGCGACACTTCAGACAACACATAAGTAAAGGCCGCTTGACATCGATGAGGGAGTGTGAGGTCTGCAAAAACTCATACAGTCTCGATGACAGGCAAATATTCCAACTGGTAGCTAAATGTCACTATAGATCATAATGGCAAATTCATTGATCTATATAAATATGAATATAGATCAGTGGGCAAAATAAGAATTTATATAAGGTTTATCCAAGAAGTTGATAGATTTGTCCCTAATCTTTTGAAAAAAGTTTCAAAATGGGTGGGGAAGTCATTAAATCAAGTGACAAAATTGTTAAATTGGCAACATTGCTTCACACGGGGCGTCGGCATCAACGCTTACCGGAAGGCGTGTCTGAAGTTTGCGCTGAGGCGACTGTCATAGTGACAACAGCCATCACGTTACTTTCCGATGTTGCATGAACACAATTGGCTTGCGTCTGTGATCTGATTGGCTGACTCCTCCATTGGCGCTTGAAAAGTTGAGAAATCTTCAACTTCTACCATGAGGCATGCGAGTGAAGCGATGTGACGGAACCCACAATTCAGTTCAGGCTGCACAACGTGCTAAAACCATTTTAAAAAATCATTCTATAGCATAGTCCTATATTGCAATTGACAGTTCGCAATGACCCGCCCCCTTTAGTTACTATTGCTAAGTCCGACAAGCCATGCCGATCTCTCGTCGCACATCATGTTCTCACGCAGTGAAAAATACAATCGCGGAGCAAAGAGGACACTGACAACATGTCGACAGACAAGGCAGAGCAGGTTACTTAAGATATGAAACAAAGTCTCAAATTTTGTCATTTTTAAAGAAATTTTAAATATAAAAACCGTTTTGTGGCCCTTTAATGTGTCGTGACAGATCGCTGTAGCGCCTCAGTTCAAGCAGCTTGTGAACCAATCATCTCTTCCTACTAGTTAATTTATATAATCAAATAAACATGAATGAACATCAGAAGGAATTTTGTTTCAACCGTGGAAAGACGTCAGTACACACCATTTTTGAAGTTCAAGTCCACCTACATTATTAATCTACTAACTCTCCTGACTGCTTTGGCAGACAAAATGGTGGATTCGGCATTATGATTGGTTAGATTGCCTGTCATCAAACTCTTGGCGAAGGGTCAATTCAATTAAATAACACCGTGTGCACCGTTTCATAAGATTTGTAAGGTAAATCATTTATAAACCTACACCAAAATAGGTTTATGTTTCTAATCAGTATATTTAAAAGTGCGAACTGTTCGGCACAATTTCAAAATAAAAGTTTAAACCCTCACTCTGAGTTTGCATGTTTTGATGTCCACATATTTTTGTTCAAGAAATTACAGTAGCTGTAGCATTTCTATCGTAAAGTGGCCACATATGAAAGATTAAGTACATATTAGAATTAAATGTTGTTTGGCCAATATTAAACAGGGATTTGATCTGCTGTAAAGTGCAACAATCACCAGGCCGTTGGCGCCCTCTGCAGGCATTTGTTATAATAAACATATAATATACTGCCTCATTGTTATTATTATATATGTATTTTAAATCATTTTAAATGGTCTATTTTTATTACCACAAAAATATCAGATTACTCAATTAATTTCATTTGTCTTATTCAAGATTATATATTATAACATTTCTAAAGTACTTTTGTGGTATGAATAAAAACAAATGTGTTGTGTTAAACTGCAAGCATGAGTAATCTTACAGACAACACATTCTCATTTAACCTGACACCAGCTCATTAGCTCCTGCATCACGATAATTAATTATTTATTTTAAATAAATTAAAAGTTTTCTTTTTAATTTTTTATAATATGCTGTCTTAAGTATATGACAGTTTGATCTTTATATTATTTTTTAATGAGTCCATACATATAGGGAAGCAAGGTATTTGGACACACTATGATCAGGCTCATATACTGGATAAAACAAAGTGAAATGGACATGTATAGTCTGAGGAAATGAAATATGGAGGCTGAATACCCCTGATATACAGTAAAACACTGTACATAGTTTAACAAGTGCAAGCAATGCATTGATGTATATATATATATATATATATATATATATATATATATATATATATAATTTTGCTTCTCATTTTTGTTATCAGTAATGTTTTAACATTACGTCACTTGATGAAATATGCAGTTATAAGTTGTAAAATATATAGGCATCAATATGCCATCCCATAATACCTGAAACAATGTCACCATATTTTATGGTGATGAATTCTTAGCAACCACCACAGCTGCTAGATGAGTACAAAAACATTTTTATAGTCACCATGAAATCAAAACTGATAATATTGTTTTTAATGAAATACTGCAGTATTTATTAAAAATAATAAATCTTTTTTTAATTAAAAAAAAGGGTGGAGACGAGAGCCATGGGAACGGAGCGATATAAGCGCCACGTTAAGCGTTAAATGTCCCATGGAGGAGCTCCGGAAGGATAAAAAAAGAGGACGACTGCTGCTTTACTTTTGTTTTGTTTTGCCGGTTCCATCCTCCTTCTTCCCTGAGCCGAAACCCAGAAGGAAGGAGGAACGCACTGCCAAAGATCGATCACCGCTGTGGGAAAGGGGGACTCACTGCCGGGTGCACAAAGCTGGAGGAGTTGTTGCCGTCCACCGAGTAGTATCCGGCGCCACCACCAGGCATCGTGGAGGAGTTCACCCAGCTGGTGAGCTTGTGTCTCCTCATCCTTCCGTCTCCTTCTCTCTCGCCTCATCTGTCCTAACCCTTAGGTGCTGGAAAAGGTTAGGGGGTAAGTGACAAGCAGGACGGGGTCGTGGGAACGAAGCAAGTGCAAACGAGCATCACCTGCTCACCACACCGGTCTCGAGTCCCACGGAGGAGGATAAAAAGAGTGACGGCAGTGCAAGATGAGAGAGGACCAGGCCTGGATTTTATGTTGTTGTTTTGTTTAAATTTATGCAGCAGTCGCCCGTAATTTATATAAATATTTTTTTAAATAAATTTTTTCTTCTTCTTTTCCAAAGTGCATGTAAGCTGTGCTTGGGCCCGTATTTGTATCTATATACATATAAGTTTTTTTCCGAGCACGCGAGGATTAAATATATCTCAGGTTGCATGAATCCGCGCAAAGCTTTCTTTTTCTCAGGACGCATGAATCCACGCATGGGAATTCACTTACTATGGGTTCCTCGTTTTGACTCTCCGGCTTAAGGAGCAAAACTTGGAACCAGTCATGGTCGAGGATCTTGTCCATGTCAATCCTCATCGTGGGATCTGTTTCCATACACAAAGATATCAGTTCTTTGCTTTCTGTGAAGAAAGTGGGGAGAGATGTCAGATTATTATTGTAAGTTTTATAGTTTGTGTAACTGATCACATTATTTTAAGCTGTAATGAAAGTTCACATGCTCTTACCTTTGGAAATTCCTGCTTTTCTCAAGATGTCGGCAATGACCTCAGGTTTCACCTTGTAAGGGTACTTCCCAAACAGCATGGCAAACAACAGTACGCCTAAAGAATACACTGTTGCCGGCTTGGCGTGGTACCTCCTTATTCTGCGGAAAGCTTCAGGGGGAGCGTAAAGTTTTGTACCTGAAAGAAAGAACAACATTTTGTCCATTGCAATGAATTTGTATTTCTACAGCTTTTTAACAAGTGATCTTTGCTGTCTTTGGCTCTGTCTAGAAAGCTCATTATAACTTGTCACCATAGATTTGTAGAATAATACGTACCAAAGTACCTCGTATAACCAAACGTCTTAAAGCTTCTACTAACACCAAAGTCGATTAATTTGACCTGCAAGCTGTTCTCATTGATTAGCAGGTTTTCTAGCTTAATGTCGCTGTGGAAGATTCCCCTTTCAAAGCATATTCTTGCAGCAGTAACAACTTGATGCATCACAACTCGTGCTTTTGACTCGCTGATTTCTGCCACCATTTTTCACTAAATACTGCCGCAGATTTTTGCAAGGCGTGGGCCGCTCTATGACCAGTATGTAGTCAGTGCGTGTCTCATACCAGTCCAGCAGCTTTATTATTTGGGGAACGCTGGGGCCTTCGCTCACACGAATCATCATGGCGACCTCATTTGGAAGCAGTTTGCCAAATAGACTCTACAGGAGAGATAAAAGTTACACAAAAGTGAAATAATTAGAGGACGTGATGCAACTCATCTTAATTATGTCCTAAGTAGTCTTGTAATTTAAACTAATTCAACTGGAAATGGTACGGTCACATTTACGGCTGAATTTTGAAATTTTGCAAGGCAAAATTCAGTCATTTTAACAGGAATCCACATGCTCTGGAGTTTTGCGTAGGGTGGAAAAGCTCGATCGTGAATTTGCCAAGCTGACCAACAGAAAGCTGCTTGGTTTGAAAGTTAAAACTATTGACAATGGATTTTTTTGCCCGCTAATGGGACCGTGTGCTCTAAGAGTAAGAAAATGAAGGGAGCAGCAGCCTACTTACAAGTCGCTCATTTTCGTAGCATTCTTTCTTGAAGACGTATTTGAGTGCCACCTGTTCAAAAACAGAGAGATTTTTTTAGTGAGAATGGGTTACAACTAATTAATTATCTGTGCAGAGGTCACATGATTCTAGTAATAAACCTTGATGTAACTTTTAATGAATTTAAAGAGTACCAAATACTCTTGTTATCAAGGAAAGAAACAAACCTTTCGTGAATCAGACAACCGTATTCCTTCATACACTTTTCCAAATCCTCCTTGACCCAGAAGTCTACCAATATTATAGTCCTTGTTGATGTCCCCTGTACAAAGAAAGATTATACATGTATGCATAGTTATATAGTAAATGTACAGTATAAACCATACAATGAAAGAACACTTTAAAAATGGACACATTATTGTGGTCCAAAACCCATCCTCAGTCCACATTAATGAAGAGGACTTTAATGTTGGGGTTACTCTGTGGTAGTAAACTGACCTCTCTTTGCATTTGAACTTAAATTGATTATTTCATCCTCAGTTTTCCAAAAATTGTCATCTGATAGCAAAGGAGCGCTGAGGTCCCCATTAGTACTGGATGACGCAGTTGGAGAAGTGCTGGTGTTCACGTTGGATGACACAGTTGGAGAAGTGCTGGTGTTCACGTTGGATGACACAGTTGGAGAATTACTGTTGTTCATGTTGGTCTCCTCTTGCTCTGGTCTGGGAGCATCAACCTCCTGCACAGTGTTGAGGGTAGATACACAGCTGTGCCAGCTGTACACTGAAGTGTTGCTGTTTTCTTCAGCTTTAGGAAGATCTACGTTAACCTTCTCCACAGCGCTGAAGGAAGACACGCAGCTGTACACTGAAGTGTTGCTGTTTTCTTCAGCTTCATCTGTGTTAACCTTCTCCTCAGCGCTGAAGGAAGACACATGGCTGTGCAGTGTAGTGGCACTGCTGTCTTCAGCTCTATGCACATCTACTTTAACTACCCTCACACCGCTGAAGGAGGACACATGGCTGAACGCTGAACTGTTAGTGTCACTGCTCTCTTCAGCTTTGTCCAGTGAATGAACAATGTTGTTCTTGCTGGGAGTGTTGATGCTCTGGGTGTTGTTCTTCTGTTCATCTTCACCATCAGAGCATCTCTGAGATTTTTGGTTCCTGCAATTTCTGCACCGACCCTGTTGGGCTTCGATGGGCGTTTTCTTGGATTTCCTAGAAAAACACCATCTAAAAAGCCTCCCTCTCTTCTTCTTTTCTACTCTCTCAGGGACAGGTGTTGGTGACATACATGCAGAAGGATCATGGACCGCAACGCAGCTGTGAGATGTGCACTGCCCCATTGCGTCAGATGTCTCGCTGATGTATTGTCACAAACTTTATCACAAATCGATTTAACTTTTATAGCACACAGATCAGTGAAAAACTACAAATCAAGTGATATAACACACACAGACCGAGTGATATAACACAATTTGAGGGACTTTCACCACAGATGTACTACAGTACTAGTCAGACCGACTGATGCAGCAGAAACAGATGAACTGAACTTCAGTCTTCGCGGGGTTCCATTTATAGGCTGTGGGAGACTGACTGTGACGTCACAAGCGCTGACGCGTCGGCCGGTTGCCAAGGGATTTTTCGAATGTTTTGGTCGCGATCATCATATACAGACACATTCAAACGATAACTGCTATTGTTTACAATTAAAATAAATATATTTATCAACTTTATCTTCAAATATTTCTTCCCTCAAAAGCTTCATGTCACGATTACTACAACTTCTGACGTCAAACACGGAGCTCGACGATCATAACCGACTCGAGGTAAAAAGCGTCATTCACAAACATTACTGTTTAAAAGAAATTAAATGATTTAAAAGAAATAAAGTGTCAGTGGTGCTTGATAATTGCCCAAAATGATAAAGAATGATGGAAAACTTCGATATGATGATGTTTTCATGAAGCTTGAAACGAATTCAGCAATGTGGTAGTTAATCTATTTTCAGCCCGTTTATTGAGTTATGTTGATATTAATCGAAACCTTGACATTTAATCTGAACATTAATGTGTATAGCCATATATGTCTCGTGTTAGAACAGTATTACTCATACAAGCATATATGTGTATGCTTATTTTGTTTTTTAAGAATATAATTTCTCTATTATTATTATTATTATTATTATTATTATTTGTTTTAATAAACTGATTTAGGGAGTTCCCGATCGCGTTATTTGATGGTTTCGCTCTTTAAGGACCTGAATAACTGAAGGAGCTGTCCAAACACACTGTATTTAATTTATAATGCTGGGAAATTCATGGACATATGTCATTTGTTAGTCATTTTAATGCTTTTAATCCTTTCTGTAATTCAAAATCTGTTGGTGACTTGGCTATTATTTTTAAGTATAGCCTACAGTATTCCTGAAACATTTATTTTATGGTATTTGTGTAAGTAAATGTCTACATCTGCCACTGCAAAAAATCAAAATGAGCCTTCATGAATGAATAGACGCATCAGTAAATGTTTAGTTTGGTCTGTACGTAATAAAAATAATGTAAAAATATATAAAATAGCGCTATAAACATAAACTCAACAGTATAAAATGAACCTAAAACACCAAACTGATTACAAAACTAAAGAATTGAATGTGACATACAGAGTCTTCTGAAGGTCTTTCCACTGAATTACACATTTTTTACGTAGGCTACAAAATACTAAACAATATTGTCTCAATGAACACTGAAAAAAAAAATATGCTAGATCTTTTAAAGCAATTTTCTCATTGAATTTTAAGCCGTATTACCTAAAAATCTTCAGTTGGCGATGCTTAAAAGTTTGAGTGTCCCAGCAAATAGTTTTACTCAAATTTATTGGTTGGTGTAACAATATTTGAAGTAGTTTTTATATGAAAAATTACAGTTATTTCTACCTGAAAAAGTTTACCTAATTATAAAATGTAAGCTCATTTAGATTGATAATTTTTAGTTATTGATCTTTAAAATACAAAAAGGCACTAATCAATTAGTAATACATTACAATGAGTGGAAGAAACAAGACAACTGGTGAGTATGAAAGCACTTCTTTATTAGACAAATGCAACTTGAAACATTTTCAGCTGTTCAACAATTTAATAGAAACGTCTGTATGATTTGTTCTGAAATTGTGTTAGTATGTTTAGTGTGCAATGGTGTATTTGTCAATCATTAAAGGGTTAGTTCACCCAAAAATGAAAAATTTCTGTCATTAATTACTCAGCCTCATGTTGTTCTACACCCGTAAGAGCTTTGTTCATCTTCAGAACACAAATTAAGATATTTTTGATGAAATACACTGGCTCAGTGAAGTCTCTATTGACAGCAAGATAATTAACACTTTCAATGCCCTGAAAGCTACTAAAGTTATATTTAAAGGGATCCCCTTGTATAGCTTAATATAATGTAAATGATGTTTCTTACTGAAATATGCAGTACTAAACCCATGAAAGATTTACGTTATTTAAAAAAATCCATAACATATTTGGACAATGGGTGGCGCCATTTTGTTTGTGTTCTATGTCGATGACGTCAAATGGTTGCTACTGACACTGTCCTATGGCTATTTTTACCGCAACACAACTCAGAATATAATATACGATGCCATGTTGTGCAGATTTTGCTTGTAATTTTCAGTCGATGAGCCACAAGAGAAGCAATAAGAAGAGGAGAAAAGAATGGGAAGTTGTGAAGAATGTGGACGAATAACTGCGTCTTTGTTCTCTTCACTTTAGCCCTGATGACTTTGAGGCTTTTTTATCTGTATGTTTTGATGCAACAGCAATCTAGTAACGCATACAGGTCTTAATATCCGCGGGGTTCCTTTTAAAACACGATCAGCCTTTTCAATTTGAGCCAGAGCGGAATATTAGTGAGGCTGAAAACATCGAAGACGTGCAATGACTCTGAAACTATTGTTGTATGGTGTGTTAAAAATCGTCTGATATGTCACCTGAATGAATCACACATGCTGAGAAGATGCTGCTGTTTATGCGATCACAGATATCTCATGCATCTCAGCGCACCGCGAGCTTCAAGGCAGTCCGTCTCAATCCAGATGTGTTATATCCATCGCCAACTGTAATATAATAATAATAATAATAATAATATGATCTCTGATCTCAATTCTCTAATTGCACCACAAGAACAAATTATTTTTTCTTTTTCAGTTTTTGAAGTTAAAAGTAAAGGAAACTTTCCCCCCATAAAAACACTTTCCCATTGGATCTATTAAATACCCCATTTTATAGTTATTTTGTGGCCATTAATACAATTGTTAAAATGTGTTTGTATGAGAGTACTCGTACAATATGATGCACATGCTGTTATTGCTGAGCAGACTTAAAATTAACAGTATCTAATACAGAATAGAAAGAAAAAAAGAAGACAAATACCATTTGCTGGCATGAAAAACATTTGTATTTTTATTCAAACACTCACGCATGTACACGCACACACAACACATCTAAATGAACCAATTCACTAAAACATGCTCATTCAACCAAACAGTCAAGGAGTCCAGAAATGTTTCATCCTGCAGATGGTACGTGAGATCTAGAATTTCACGTAGTTAGTTCACCACACTTTTGCCTTTTATTTGTCTTGTCGCTGTCTCTGGGAAGGGTGCTCCTTATACACACCACATCCAAGGAAAATAGGCGGTTATCCCCATATGTGACTCCTAATTTCTCCCAGCCCCTACTCTTGTACCATGCTGAAAACAGCACAGAAGGGCTTGCAAGGCAGCAGGTTCCTCTGCCAGTCTTCACATGTGCAGGAGGGCATTGTTGTGTGGGAACCAAAACACATCTTGTGCTATTCTGCAGTCTGGCTCTTCACGCTGACAACTCCATCCCAGTGGTAGGACATGGCCTTGAGATGGCGATCCATGATGTGGTCAACCACAACACGAGGCCAGTCTCTCAGGAACAAAGGCAGCCTCTCACTGTATTTGCGGTACCCACCAGAGCTCTTCACATTGAGCTCAATGTACCTTGAATGAGAAAATGGAATAACACTTACATCAGGATGAGTTGAATGGATTGTTATATAAAAGTCGTATTCAATTTATTTACTAAGCAGTCAAGCAGTTCTCAAGCCTTGGTAGAGACAATCAAATGACATGGTATGTATGTAACATTGCCTAGTCTCAGCCTAAAAATTGACTTCATCATTACTTTTAGGGCTCGACATTAAGCTTTTACATGTGCTTGTCCTTCAGACATTATCCTGTCAACAAATCGAACAAATCAGACATTAACTTGTCCAAGAAAAAAGTTGCTTGTCTAGAAAGAATAAATTATATATATATATATATATATATATATATATATATATATATTTTTTTCCTCAGTAGTGTTCTATCAGCATATTTGTGATATCTGGCTCCTTAAATTGATTTATATTTTTATCAATAAATTCAGAATAATAAGGCACTAGGGCTGTTAACAAATGCAGACGAAACCCAGAAGTAACCTTTAGTCACATCAGTTTAATATAGCTCGGAAATGACAGCACTTCGCCGAATATCAGCTCAAATCATCACATTAATGTTAATGCAATACATTTTTAATGGATTTTAACGTTGGTAAAAAAGTGATGTCATTGCATGAGTTAGATTGAGTCATTCATTAAACCGGTTCATTAGAACGGCTAAATCATTCACGAATGACTGTCTTTCTGCATGGCTCACTGAATCATTGACTTATCAGTTAATATTGTGTCTAATATGTAAGACCTTGCTGTCAATACATTATCATGTCGCCATTTACTAATAAAGCAGAAGCATTCTAAAAGTTTTGGTGCTTCCGTATTTTTTATTTTTATTTTACTGATGTATTAATCAGGCTACCTGTCCGGCCGGGCAAGTAAAATAATCCTCCACTTGCCCCTTCAAAAAGTCTGATAAGAATTAATGTCAGGCCCTGACTTTATCTACATATTTACAATGGCTTCTTTGACTTACTTTTGATATGTCCATGGCAGAAAGCCTGTCATAATCACTGTTAGCATTTTGCTGGGACTACAGTTTTTGTAGCCCTCCAAATATAGCATATTCTACATAATTTGCATTTTACTTTTTATTTACACTTGAAAGTGGTAAGAATGTCCAGTTCCAGTGCTGGTCCTGGACCTTTGCTGTGGGGCCAAAACTTCAAACCTCACCCTTTGGCGGGACGAGGCCCTGGTGCCATTAGGCATTGAGGATGATGTTTTGTTCACCCACCTTCGACCATCAAGTGCCCAAATGAAGCTGAACTCATCAGCATATACACATGGTACCATAACCCTCCACAACACTTTAAGTAGGAATGATCTGTATGACAGTTTTCATAAAACTCACTCTCTCACAAAATCATCACAGCAGAAGACCAGATGAGATACATTGTCATATAGGACAATGTAAATTTCCACCTATCTGCTGTGGTCCAAAACTGGTTTCATAAGAATCCATAATTTTCACTCCCAGGGTGTGATTTGTGAAAAAACCAGAGGGGGGATGTTTTGAATGTTTGTTAAGATGTTTTGAAAATTTGTTAACAGTGGAGCTATATACTATTTTTGGCAGCTGTTACAGAAACATTTTTTACAAAAAAAATCTTCTGATTTAACCTTGAGATTTGAAGTATTAGATAGCTTAGATATTTGCAACACTAAATGACACTAATGATTCTTAATTTCTGGCATTAGCTTTACAGTAATCAGATAATAATTCTCCATGAACATACACAAATTGTATACAGTCACTTTAAGTAGGCTAGATATTTAACTCTGTACCAAGGCAGTAACCATGTCTTGAACATTTTTTTTAAATAAAGCATAAAGAAACAAAACAGTGAACGAAATTGCTGCTAATACAATGCTAATTATTTTGTAGAAAAAAATAACATTACAATGTACAGATATCAATTTTAATAGTACATTGAGAACCTAATGTTATAATTTCATAATACAATATATTGTTAGTTCCAAGATTCTTCAGTTTAGTCAATAATAGATCCGTTATGACCTTTGGAATTCCCTAGTGGTCTAGTGGTAGAACTTTTGTTAACAGTATCAAAGGTTGCATGTTCTAATCCCCCCTCGCAGTTTTTTTTCCTCATTAAAATCAAAGATGTCCATCAATATGGTTGTATATCGAGAGCAGGGACACATTTGTTTTGTGATTTTACCGGAAAAATAGAACCTCCGCAACGGCGTAAGCGATCGATTGACACGCCCGTGCTGTGAAGACTGTGTGCACGAGCATAAAGAGAACGTAAACCCCGCCTACTTTTTAATTTGATTGGCCATCTCAATCATTTTGACATTGACGAGTGTTCTTAGACCGCTGAGGCAGACCAGACTAAAAATTTAACTTTTAAACCTTTTTGTCATCCTAACAACTTGCAGATTGCTGTAATGAAGTGCAAGAATTTCAAATATTGGGTTATAAATACGGCCCTGCTCTGTACAACTGTATACTCTCTTCAGCAGCATCGTAATAGTCACCAAACAATCCCAAAAACGCCTTAATAAGCAAATGTTACTCAGGTATTTTTATAAACAACAATGATCGCATTGTAATTACAATCTCTGACGATATCAAGCATTCTGTCATGTCGCAAAACCCTCGCACAGCATCGGATCTGCGAGCGCACGCAGAGTTGGTCTCATTCCAGCTGCGGGCACGCTGATGGGGTTATTTTATTGATTTAAAATACAATCAAACAAACACATCTCACGTCTTTTGAAATTGTAGGTTTTGCAAATGTCAAGTTGGCAGAGCAAACAGGAAGGCTGCCCATCTCGCTCCTTAACAACTGATTCTTCCATTCTTCTTACCTTTGCTGCTGATGCTACGACTCTTCTCTTCTTTGCATGTGTTCCTTCATTGTATGTTCCTCATTTCGTTTTTCTCCTCTAATAATAAATTTGACCATTTTGATCCCTAAATTTACTAAAATAATGGCTACTGTTGGAATTCTGCCAAAGCGCACGCTTGTTCGTTAACTGGTAAAGGCCAAGTAACGGGGGTTCCCTCAGTTGAAAGCCTATGCCTTTTTCCCCACTTTTGGAAATCGCAAGCTCTGTTTAACAAAAAACACTTTCACTTTCTATCAAGATAATCTTTAGTTAACAAACATTTATAGATTTTGAAGCCTAAATAAAGTGGTCAAAGGCTAACAGTAGGCTATAAACGGACTACAGCACACATGGTCGATCAACGTCGTCACCACCAAGCTTCCAAACTTTATTTAAACAACTCTATTTAAAACATTCTCGCTGATTATGATCTGTGCTGTTATGAATACTATCCACTTTTTCATGAGAAATGCAGTCCAAATGTCCCGTTTTAATGATGACGTCTAAAGTCCCCGCCAAAGGAAGTAGTCCTTTTAGCAATTTGTTAGCAACCGCCGATTTTAAGACACAGTAAAAGTTTAAAAAATCACAAGGGGGTTATAATGGTGTGTTTTTGTCATCGTATTTAGAGGCTTTGTTAACCACAGACCTATTTCAGGCTTTCAAACTCCAAAAAAACCACCCTTTAAACGCGTTCCGGGTATTGCGGGTTTCACAAAAATAGGCTAGTATAGGTCTGCATGTGTCTAAAAACAAAAATGCCCACCAAAATTTTTATACAACATTATAACATTATTAATTCAATATTTTATTGTTTATTCCTTTTTAATTTAAATTTAAAAACAATAAATTGTAAAACTATAATAACCCCTTTAGAACCACTTTCCCCAAAAAGCAAATTTAATTCAAAAAACAGCCTCCGCACCTCCTCATCACAAAAAGCACCTTGTGAAAGCACGTCTCAACAGATAAATGTAGGATACTCTCAATAAAACTTTCCGGTTAACTGTTAGCTGTTCATTCTGTACTTGCTATACACCGACACAAAACCATTTTTAAAACAAAGTTACATCAGTGTCTCCTGTGCGGTTACAAGGGGAAAGAGACAAAAACAGAATGTTTGCTGGCCCACGACCCAAATGAATGAACAATATGTGTGAATTCAACACCTATATTTAACAGTATAATTTCTAATCATATTACAGAAGAATAAGCCTAACACCATAACATTATAAAACAATTGAAAAAATGAACAGAAGTTGTAATTTTTAAATCTATTTTGTGCTGTATTAATTGTAAAAAAAAAAAAAAATCTGCATCTAGCTTATAAATTATCACATTATCAAATTATCAAACCAAAGAAACCACTAAATTTATTGGAGTCCTAATGGTTTACGCTGGTGTCCAGTAGATACCAATATGTAACCTAAAAATTGCCAAATGTGATCTTGGTCCTTAATGGTATCCAGTAGACAACACATGCAACCAATAGAGACCCACTAGGACTGTTACAACTTCCATTAAAACCAATAGTTCCCTATATAACCATTAAACCATTACAAATTCTGTGATGGTTTCTATTGTTTTTTCAGCAGGGTCCCCTCTTTCACAAAGATATATTGTCGAGAACAGCACTAATGTAGCGCGATTTGCTGGCATGGATGTAGTCAGTTTTGACCGCGAAGATGAGGTAATTTGACTGAATGTCGAGTATTTACGGCATTTTACCTGCTAGAAATACATGCCCAGTTTTAATGTTATTTTAAGGTGGAGTAGATTAAAATGTACATCAAAACTCAGCATTTTGTTTGTGTACGTCAGTTTGAGAACCACTGCTGGATATCAGCCTACACATTGGTCGCAGATGTAGTCAGTCAATGAGCAGCGCGATAGACCGACTGCATGACACTTTACTTTAAGTAGAAAACGTCAAAAGGAGATCGCTGAACTCCAGCTTATTTGTCTGTGTTTTCAGATCATCCACGCTTCTTCCTAGATAGAGCATGTGTGGGGTTGCCAGATTGCAAAAAGATTAAAGGTGCCCTAGAATTGAAAATTGAATTTACCTCGGCATAGTTGGATAACAAGAGCTCAGTACATAGAAATGACATACAGTGAGTCTCAAACTCCATTGTTTCCTCCTTCTTATGTAAATCTCATTTGTTTAATGAAGAACAGGCGAATCTCAACATAACAGTCGGGATCATTAATATGTACGCCCCCAATATTTGCATATGCGCCCATGTTCAAGGCATTTAAGGGCAGCCAGTATTAACGTCTGGATCTGTGCACAGCTGAATCATCAGACTAGGTAAGCAAGCAAGAACAACAGCGAAAATGGCAGATGGAGCAATAATAACTGACATGATCCATGATTACATGATATTTTTAGTGATATTTGTAAATTGTCTTTCTAAATGTTTTGTTAGCATGTTGCTAATGTACTGTTAAATGTGGTTAAAGTTACCATCGGGGGAGGTTAAATTCTGGAAATCTGGCAACCGTAAGCATGAACACAGTCTGTAATGTTTTGTCTCCTTTATTCAACCAAAACAAAAAAGTGATTTCAAAAGAGTGTTTTTGGTAAAGTTTTAGTCTTTTAGCCACGTTTCAGTCTCGTCTTTTTTCGTCAATGATATTGCATGTGTTGATTTAGTTATCGTTTAATGACATTGGCGTCGTCTCATCATTTTAAGCCAAGATTTTAGCAGTCCTATAAGATCATTACTTTATAACACTGGATCTACTAAACTTGGGTCTGACATGCATGTAGACTGTCCGATGATGACACCTGTTGACTCGTGAGCTACGATGCAAGTTTCTATAGAAGAATAAATCGTCATCAGCATGCGCTAGTGGCAAATAAAAAACTGTTGAATCACACCTGGCTTTAGTCATGGAAAAAAAGGTTGTCAACGAACATATTTTGTCAAAATTTTTGGTTTTTATTTTTATTGACAAAGTTATTAATAGAAATACAAACATGTTAAGAAGGACTACTTTAAATACTTTCAAATGGCTACACTGTTGTCCACATTTTTGGGGTTCAGATAGGTGTAGGGAAGCTCCAAATTCTTGTTCCGCTCCTCGATGAGATCCGACAACTCCCTCAGATCCTTCTGAAACTCTTCAATGAGCTTGCAGGGGACCTCTTCATCATGCAGATTTTCTGGGAAATGTCCCAGAGGGTACTACAGACAGGGTAACAAGATTGTAATCATAAATAACATGTTGATAATAAACATGTTTATATCAATGTTTAACCTGCTGCGTATGACAGCACACTAATATTCTGCAAGAGTCCACTGCAACAGTTTGCTAATGTCCTTTGTAATGTAACAGTCAGGTAATGCAAACCAGAGGAATGAAAGCAGTGTAAGACCGTGACATACAGAGTAGTATAATGGCATACTTGAGAATTTTTTCACAGAACTGCACTCTTTTAACATTTCCTCTGATGATGTACAAACTCACATGGTCTGCAGAATCCTGGCTCAGCTGTCTCAGGACAGCCATTCCATTCACCGTCGTGCTCACATCAGGAAGGGTCTCCAGGATCGTGTCCTCAGTGGTCTGGCCTTTCTCCTTGGGAGGGGGCTTTCTGAGGGCACTGGGGAAGTTAGGCATCCAGCCGCCAAACTCAAACTGGGGAGAAACGAAGTGGTGAAAAATTATGACATGTAACCTAAATATTCACAAAGAATAATAAGAACACATAATTAACATCACTTAGGCCATGAAAAGTGGATATGGACAAGTTTTTCTTGGCGTTGTGGAATACTTGCTCTAAGGGCTTGAAGTATCTTGAGGTAATGTAAATAACAGACAAGAGTTAAAAGTCCACAAATCTGTTGAGCTCAATAGCCAATCAACTGAAACCCCTCCCCTTCATGCTCCTGTTTGTTACTCATTCAAGGAGCCAGGACAACAGAGGGTTTTTTGAGCTGGATTTGAGAAAAGGCGTATGGGATTAGGATCAGGGACTGCAGCTTTAAATTATGTTTTATTAACAAAATTCGGGAGGAGCAAGTTCAGATAATTAACCTAATTAGCACAGGTGGAGAGCATTCAGTTAATCAACTCAACCAATGTCAAAAGGTATAAATTCAGCAGACTGACTTCTGTTCATCTGAGAGTTTATCAGCATCCCTCCTCCACCCCATCTCCTCACTTACAGTTCTATCTACTTTTACCACACCGGGGGGAGTACTCTGGGTTCGGGCCAAAATTCCGAGCTCGGAACCCTCTCCCCGGACAGCACGCCAAATACGCAAAACTTTACTCCATTTAATTATATGGATATGTGAACTCGTGAATGGCTCTGTGTGACTGGAAGTGAATTGACTTGTACTAACTCACCTGTCCATTGTTTAGAGCGGCATGTTGGGCTGATGCAGTGAAGATCACCATGGTGACAAACTTGACCAGCTCTGTCACAGTCTGAAGAGATGATGGTATTCCTGTGAAGTAGAATGAAAGGCTGTTTCTGTGAGGAACTCAATTTGGGATGTTTATACATGCGTGCGCACACACACTGAAATGGAGAGTTGAGCCATAAACTACAAACTACTTTTGACTGTTGACCTGGTTCAGTTCTAGTATGAAACAGATAATTACAGTGGGGTTTACAAAAGAGGTTGTGCCTCAAACATGTCTATGCTATGCAGTGCAAATACTGAGATGATCACAAAAAAGAAAAGGAAACCTTTGTTGGATTAAATGTCCTGATATGGCAACCGTTCCTTTGGAAATTCATACTCCTTGGTCTAGCCCATTTCATTTCCTTTAATCTCTGCCTATTCTAGCTTATGCTGAAAGCTGTATTGTGAACACTTCTTGAGTCTATATCTATTTGCTTCTTGTATTCCTCACTCGTAAGGTGCTTTGGATAAAAGCGTCTGCCAAATTAATAAATGTAAAGGTAAATATAACACACCTGAGCCATCTCTTCCCAGGAAGCCATTGGTGAATATCTCACTGATCCATTGCTGCAGCTCTGTGTCCTTCTGCACGTGTGCATCACATTGATAGTAGTGTGACAAGAAAGCCGCAACAAACCTGTAAGCAACACAGTCAGATGTTTCAGGTTTACATATTTATAACTTACCTTTTTTTTTTTTTTTTTTTTTTAGATTTGCTTTGAATAAATTCCAGCTTAAGAAATAAATGCAAAGTGACTTTCAACAAATACAGTGTCAGTTATACAGGTTCATGGGTTTAATAGTTTGTAAGCACATGCTGTACTGTTGCAATATGAATCAGAAAGTGTACCAGGACATATTAGTTCAGCCCTAAAAACAGGATGTCTTAAGTAACACACACATACACATAGGTGGAGAGTAGAAAGCATACTTCTTGATGATGTTCCACAGTTTCATCCCATCATCTCTGTAGTAGTAGTGGGGTACATTCTCCAGACCTCTCTCACAGATGTTATCAGGAAGACAGAGGGCGCTATAGGTCAGGGAGGCAGTAGCACGCTTCAGCAACTTTGCCAATGACTCTCCACCTACTCCTGCATACTAAGAGTTAATGGAGAAAAGACACATGACATAAAGTTAGGTTAAGGGCTATAAACAAAGATCTGGCACCATAAATGCCATTGTGAGGAGAAATTAGCTGGATTCAACAAAAAAGTGTATTGGGTTATAACTGAAGTTTGAACCTCTAGTGCCTCTTTAACAATGCTATTTGCATACCATGGTAATTGCCCCATCCTTGGATATCAGCCGATTCCGGGCCATGATGTTGATCTGGAGCGTGTATCGGATATGGGGAAAGAGCAGCTACAGAAGGAAAAAATGTAAGTAAGAGATTTGCATTCACTGATGTCATATTCTTTAAAAGATAAAACTATATTAATTAAAAATTAATTTAAAAAGTGTGAGTGTGTGCAAGGTTTAGGAGTGTGTTTATGGGAATTTGTGACGATTCTTCTAGAAGCGCATTTGTGAGGTCAGGCAGTGATGTTGGCGAGAAGGCCTGGCTCGCAGTCTCCGCTCTAATGCATCCCAAAGGTGTTCTATCGGTTTGAGGTCAGGACTCTGTGCAGGCCAGTTAAGTTCCTCCACACCAAACTTGCTCATCCAGGTCTTAATGGACCTTGCTTTGTGCACTGGTGCGCAGTCATGCTGGAACAGGAAGGGGCAATCCCCAAACTGTTCCCACAAAGTTGGGAGCATGAAATTGTTCAAAATGTCTTGGTATGCTGAAGCATTAAGAGTTCCTTTCACTGGAACTAAGGGTTCAAGGCCAACCCCTGAAGAACAACCCCACACCATAATCCCCCTCCACCAAACTTTACACTTGGCACAATGCAGTCAGGCAAGTACCTTTCTCCTGGCAACCGCCAAACCCATGCGCTGACCCCGCTCTGTGATTTTACGTGGTCTACCACTTCGTGGCTGAGTTGCTGTTGTTTCCAATTGCTTCCACTTTGTTATGATACCACTAACAGTTGACCGTGGAATATTTAGTAGTGAGGAAATTTCATGAATGGACTTATTGCACAGGTTACAACCTATCACGGTACCACGCTTGAATTCACTGAGCTCCTGAAAGCGACCCATTCTTTCACAAATGTCTGTAGAAGCAGTCTGCATGTCTAGTGTTTGATTTTATACACCTGTGGCCATGGAAGTGATTGGAACACCTGAATTCAATTATTTGGAGGAGTGTCCCAATACTTTTGGCAATATAGTGTATATTAATTAACTCGCTATCATTCTCTCTCTCTGGATGTGGCATGTCTGGAATTACCCGTTTTGCTAAGAGTTCACAAATCAAACCAACTCATGCACAAGACAGATTCAATACCTTGTAGAGAGGGTGTGGAGAGGGAAGATTGCGCAACGTCGCCACGGTGAACACCTCTGCCAGCAGGTGAGTTCTCAGCAGGTGAAAGTCGACCTCGTGAACGCCAAACTCTGCATTTCGGACAAAGATCTTGGCCAGTTTCCAGTCTGCCTTTGAATCCGTTGGGAGGAAGATGGGATTCTCTTTGCTGGGCTTTTGCTTTAACTGTGCAGATTAAATTTGAACATGCAAGAAAAATTGTACAAACAGTTTCTGCGGAAACCTAGGTTATGATTTTTCTCCCTTTAAGAAAATGACAAAGGATTTCCATGGCATATGTCATAATTACTCTATGAAGACATTGACATGTTCAGACAATATTGCCTACTCATCAGTTGTACATTACATATCACCTTTCCTTCATTTCTTTTTAATAAGTAGATTGTTTACCTAATCTTTCAAGATTATTCATCTAAATTTGATTTTTAATAATGCCCCCCCTGAAATTTGGTGCCTATGTCCCCCAGGTCCTCTTTCGGTCAAAGCACTTCGATGTCACCCTGTATGGGATATTGCTTCTTGAGCATTTCCCAGCTGAAGCAAATTCTTATCCCACTACATCTGCATCAGTCAGCTTTAAAGTCATCCCCCTGCAGCTGGCCCTAAAGCTAGATGTTACCCCAGCTCTTGCCTCCTCAGCCAGAGGCAGAAGCTTCTCTTCTCTGCCTCCTCAGCATGGTCTATAGGGGCCTTCCTCTGCCTTACTCCTGCTACCCCCATGCCTCTCAGGAAACAAGCTGCTGATGCACCAATGAAGCCACAACACCCTACCTGTACTGAATCTTGTTTTCAGTCCCTAGTGCCAGGCTCTCCCCTTTTGAGCACACTCAGGGTGGGGAATGCATTGTGTCCTCCTTCTCCAACAGACTGAGTGTGGCAGTCTGACGGGGAGGTATGACACCTACAAATCTCCATTCTGTGCCTCTCCAACATCTCTTCCAGTCTGCGCAGGACCTGTGCCATAAATCTCCCATACAGGTTGATGTCAAAGTGTTTTGAACGATCTCTTTGATCTCTGAGGGAGAACACAAGACGTCCCCCCGTCTGCCTCAGTGCTCAAAATTGATGAAGTGCAGGACAGAGGCAGAACCAGTGGTGTGTACCAGCTTTAAAGCAGACTGACGTGGCTGAGAGCATCAGCACACTGTTACTTCACAGCAGGATTAGAATTGGCTTCAGCAGGGACATGCTCAAGGAGAGATATCTCATACAAGTTTGACATCTCGTGTTCTCCCTCAGAGAACTGAGCTTGTATTCATAACCCATATATTTCTGCTCTGACTTGCTTAGTTGAAAAAATGGGAAATTACACAGTTTTCTTTAAGAGCCAATATTATTTACCAGTTTTCACTGTAAAGCTGCTTTGACACAATCTGCATTGTAAAAACTTGACTTCAAATTCAAGATATTCACCTGTATGGCGATGGGCAGCATCATGCCATGGGGTTACTGTACAGCAGGACCAGGGGAGCCGTGAGGTACTGCTGCCTGTCATTGACTACATTTCCCAACAGCCCATCCAACATCTTATAGTCAGACAGGAAGATGTTCCCTTTCTGGGTGTGGGGGTAGATCATACCAAATAATGAAGAAACACAGAAAATTAGACACAACCAATGCAAACCAGACACAGTAATTCCAAGTCATGCCAGTAGCAAGTAGTGTACCTTCATCTCCTGCTTCAAGCTGCTCCCTCTTATGGAGTCTTTGACCATGTCGTCTGTGACGGGGAAATTCTCAGGCAGCTTTGAGCAGCGCTGGATCATCATGGGATTGAGGCCATTCAGAAACTGGTAGCCAAAGAACTCATCCTCATCCCAGTGCTCCTGAATGTATTCTGCAAAGCATGCTATATCAGACCATATGCTGCAGTACTGCCCGTACAGACAGTACTTGTAATAAGTCATTTTGAACAGTTCAGTTGATTTAAGATGAGTACCAATGGTTTTCACTCTGTTTTCACAAAGAATTACTTCCAGTTGGCTCATGCTTTCCCACGATCTTCTGCAGTCAGCTAATCCAGTTAGTTTCAGAGCAGCTAACCTACACACACAGAATACACAGGGACACAGTTAAAACATTAATAGTGGAACTAACCTTGATATACAACCTATGATTTACAGCTTTAGTTGTGAGCATTTTTGTACTTACTATTAGATATTATATTATTACTGTTTTCAATAAGAAAAAAGTTATTTTGCGAATGCCATCCACTTACATGCAAAATATACTGAATATAAATGGATCCTGTTTTTAAATCACCACAGTTAAAGGAACACTCCACTTTTTTTGAAAATAGGCTCATTTTCCAACTCCCCTAGAGTTAAACAGTTGAGTTTTACTGTTTTCAAATCCATTCAGCCGATCTCCGGGTCTGGCGGTACCACTTTTAGCATAGCTTAGCATAGTTCATTGAATCTGATTAGACCGTTAGCATCTCGCTTAAAAATGACCAAAGAATTTCAATATCTTTCCCATTTAAAACTTGACTCTTCTGTTGTTACATCGTGTACTAAGACCGACGGAAAGTGAAAAGTTGATGAAAAGCAGGAAAATACCAAAATGGGTGAAATTCATTGCCTTTAAAGTGGAAGTACAGAAGTAGAGTTACTTATAGCCAGTAAATAACAACATTAGTAACCTTATGGCTTCTAGAGTGTGAACCAAAGAGATGAACACTACAGGAGGGTTAAAAATGACTTGGTCACTTACTGCTTTCCAGCATTGAAGTTAAACTCGGTTTCCTTTGTGAAAGAGAATCGGACTTCAGCTGGCAGAGCAAGGGCAGTGTCGTAATCGATAACTTGGGGTGTGCCCTCAGCATACACTCGCCACCTGGGAGTGGAAAATTCAAATGTGATTCAATGAATTTAATTTCACTGAATTTATTTTATTATAGCACAGACACTTGTGCTGGTATGCTGCCCACAAACCTAAATAACTTTTGTTGCTCTTCTAGCTGCCTCGTCCTTTGTCTTTGGGCTATTGGGTTGATGTCCTGGAACACGAGTGAAGCTGGAATGCAAATGCCAACATTAATTCACAGTCTGAACTTGTTTGTTTGCAAAACAAATGTAGGCTATATTTTGTATGTATCATTACTTGATCATAGGATGATGACTTGCATTTATGAGAACACATATGTATAATGACATTGGTATTACACTGGTATTACGACGTAAACATTTCATGAGTCCTCATATTGTTGTCGCTTTAAAACCTACCGCCCATGTTTTCTTAAAGATCCGACAGTGTTCCTGTGAGGGGAGTTTAGGCGAGTAGTGTGTATGGGAGAGAATGTACAGTGGGTGCTGTATAAAAAACATTTGATTAGCCAAATCACAAACCTGAGTGTGTGTGTGTGTGTGTGTGTGTGTGTGTGTGTGCTTTGTTTATATTACATTGTGGGGACCAAATGTCCCCATTATATGATTTGGGGTGATTAATTATACAACGTGGATTTCACACATACATCGTGGGGACAGCCAAGCGGTTCCCACCATGTACATGGGTTATCACATCCTCTAGCCTGCGTTTTGTGCCCAGGTAATAAGTTGTGCACAGTCTTCCTGTGTTCGGGTGTTTAGATTGTTTGTATGGGCTGGTCGCGTGGTGTCGGCAGGGTTGAGTACGGTCTTTCTGAAGCGGTGGGATAGACGATAGAATGTACCCGTTCGGTCAGATTCAGTTTAGATTAGCGGGGTGCCATTTGAGGCCTTTGAATAGCGAACAGGTCCCTCTATCATTCCGACGTCCCGTGAGCCGAACACCCAACTCTCTGTTGCGTTGTGCCGTGTGTGTGCCTTGTGTGTGTTCATATGTGCTAACAGCTCGGCCCTAATTGATTAGATGATTTAGCCCATCGCTGCTGAATTGGAGTTGCCGTCCACCTAACCTTGCTCGCCCGGCGTCCTTTACAGATTACGACGCCTTTTCTCGTTGCGTTGGTCAAGCCATGCGTTGTATTGCCAGGAGCATCAAAAGATCTTCTGTCATCAGCTTTTCTTCGGATGTGGTCCATCTTAGATATCACTTTACTGGTGTATGCTTAGTTCGGTCATTGATTCTGCGGCAGCAAAATCGTGTGTGTAATATGGAAGCAAGACCTTTTTATAAACGGCCTTGGAGTACGCGGCATTCGACAGGTATCGAGCTCTCCGTCATGGACGCTCCATACGCGGTATCTTACATGCTCGCTCCTGCCACCGACGTTTGGGTCTCTTAGGCGTTTATTAGCGCAATATAGGGGTAACATATTGCAACTCATAATAATCCAGAGGTGTTGGGGGGAGCCGGTGTGATTCCTTGACACCATTTTCAGATTTATTTTTACTTTGCAAATTTGCTGAACTTTATACTCACCTAATATTCAAGTTGGTTTAATTTGGGGCGACAGGTTACCTGATCGCTTGCGCCACCCCTGAAGGTGCGTTAGATTCTGTCCTCAAGCCTCGGGCCTCGAGTAACCACGCAGAGCTGGATGTAGATGAGGCTAGTGGTTGCCCGCCAAGGCCCGCGCTTTCCTGTGTGCTGCCGTCATGTGTAGATCATCCTGGCTGTTTGCCGCGCCCGGCCCATCCCCATGCTGCGTCCCTGTCACACAATCTGAGTGTCCTGTCCCCCCTGATTGGCGGCTTTGGTGCCGCTTTCCGCGCTTCACAACCTTGCTTTTGCCGCTATGTGGACGCTACCCCTGGGCCTATATACACGGGACCTCAACATATTCCTCCCAATGCCCTCTTGCCTGAAATGTGCCGCTGGGAAATGAGCTTGTGAGGACAGGGATGATGGAAAAACCTCTGTCCCCACTGCCCTCCTTCCCCGCTCCCAATGCCCCCACATATGATTTCTTTCTTCTTCTGGTAATGCACTTCCTCTCGCTTAGGGGGGTTTTCCTTCGCGCCGCCGGTGGGGCTCCTCCGGGTTCGCTCCGCTCGTGGTCCGTACCTCAAGCCCCCCCCTCTGCACCCCTGGCTTGGCGCCCCCTTGCGCCTTTAAGGGTTCCCCCGTCGTTGGTGTGGAAGCGTCACCACGAACCGTCGGCACTGGGCACCTCACTCTGTTTAAAACAATCGCCCCACTGACGGGGAAGTCAGGGACAAGTTACGCACCCTTCCAATTTCCTTGTACCTGCCCACCCGCCCTCCTGCCGTCCATTTACCCTTTTCCGTTTGCTTCCCACCGTGCCCAAGGGTCCCTATTGGTCATGTGCGTTGTCGCCCCTATCGGAGTCTAGACCACACACGTACACCACCAACTCCTTCCGTGCTCCCCTGCGTTTACCGCTCTCAGCTGACATGGGGCAGTGTAGATGTAGCCCCCCAGCGCACCTCCCCTTCCGGTTGCTCTTGTCCACCTGCCCTGTGTGAACCCCCTTTTGCCAGGATTCCTCCCCTTTAATAATTTCGTTTGCTCGATTTGCTCCCCCCGGCGCTTCCCGCGGTTTGCGCTAGTAACAATACAGGGGCTCAAGTACCCTTCTCCCACTCCGCCTTCCCCTTGCCCTATTCCTCCCACCGCCCCCCTGTTCGTCTGGTCCTCCTCCCCTCGGGTTACTCCCTCCCTCGGTCACTGCCGTGCGCGGCTGTTTCTCTTTCCGAAGCTTGGCTGACGGTGATGTGCGCGCCTCCCTGTTTCTCCCGGCCCCCCTCTGTCGTCTTTCTCTCCCCTTCTCACTTTGAACTTCGCTACCCCCGGCCCCCCGCACCAGTTCTTGCACCCGGTCTAGCCTCTTCGCCGGAGTCCTTTTTTGCTCTTTGTTTTCCCTGTACCCAGCCTCCCTCTCTCCCACCTCACCCTAAGCGCATTCCCGCCGTCTGCTAGCTTTCCGCCTTCAACGTATTGTGCTCCGTTTTCCGGCTATGCCTTGTTACTGTTTCAATTCTGCCACTCCCCGCCCCACTCTGGTCTCTACCTTCCGGTGCCCGGTACTTCAGGTCCAGTTGCGTCAGGGTGGCGGTTCCTTCTATCGCCGCCCCTATGCCGTGGTGAAATTAGCGCATCTGCTTAGTGTCTTGGATCTTGGCTTCATGCCTCCTCCTGCCCCGCTTCTTTTTCCCGCTTTGTCCTTTCCGAGTTTAGACTTTCCTTATTCCTCACTAGCTTGTGCCCTTACCCTGCCAGTCCCACGTACTTAACGAAGCGTCGTAGATGTAAGATCGTTTCCAGTTACAACTCCGAGATTTTTTAGCGTGTGAGTGAAGTCACCATCTGTCTCTCTGTTTCGTGGCCACCCACCCAGTTTTTCATCCTGCTCAGGGTTCACAGGGGGTCTTCTATCTGGGGACGGAGCTGGGAGTGTTTCTGGGGGTACTGCTGTGCTTCCTGCTCTGCCCATCGCCCCCCCCCCGACTCACACGGCTGGTGTTGATGGATGGCTCTTGGAGGGTCTGGAGGGCGGGGGACGGGGGGCGGAGGAAACCCCCGTTAAATGGGGGGGGCACATTTTTCTGGTTAAAACCCACACTATAAAGACGGACAATGTTGAGTGTGGAGCTTGTAGAGTTGATGGGGGGTTGTTATGGTACGGTCCAGGGCATCAGCTGTGTGTTCAAGTTTTCTGGAGCTTGTACTTTCTCTACCCACTATTCAATACACAAAGTGAGCTGTAATTAAATGAGTGTCTTTGCCAGTAAAACCTGAACTATATTAGCTTAGTGATCTGTCTGACAGTTTAAATTTTATGTGTTATGTTTCGTGCTTGTTGGCCTGTGTCCTAATGCTTTTACGGACTATCCATGTGTGTGTGTTCTGCTCTGCTTTTTTTTGCGTGTGTGTGTTGTTTGAAGGCGCGCAAGGTCCTTAAATTATCAAGGGATCCCTTCTCATCCTCCTTCTTCCTTTATCCCTCCCCCCCAGACAGTATTTCGCATTGTTTAACATACAGCGAAAATGCTTAATTGTAATTGTAAGAAGTCTTCTTAATTTATATTTTGGTGTATTTTTGCATTCAAAGTCAGTAATTCTGGATCCAAAAATAGCAATCTTTTTTCATTACACCAAACAATGCATCATGTGTTTAAAGAGCTCTCCAGGTTGAGACTCTCAGCCCACACACCAGTCCAAATTGCCATATATATATATATATATATATATATATATATATATGTATATATATAGGTATGTATGGTGGAAACACCTTGCTGTGAGGTGACAGTATTAAAGTCCCTGTAAAGCAATATTAATGTGTTCAGTATAACAATATAACATAAGTGACATATTCAATATGTGTTCTGAGTTTGTCACTCCACAGAAAAACGTGTTATTAACCACCCAGCCAAATTTGAATGATTAAAAAACGCCAAGTAAATGTGTTACGAGTGTTACGAGATTTCAGGTTTCAGTGGGCGGAGCGTACATGAATATTCATGAGTTTCCCGGATATTCACGTGGAGCTGAGAAATTTAGTTCAGCTTCTCCTTGTATCTGTATTAATGGATTACTAAATATAGTTTCAGCACAGACTTATGCCTAAACTACAATAATTTTTTAGTGACACTGGGCGAAACTTACATGAATATTCACGAGTTTCCTGTTTTGTGTTGAAGTGACTCTGAAAATGTTATATGTGATTCGCAGAGGTGTCATTAGGATTTGCTAAACGAGCCAATAGCATTTTAAGTAGCCTATGTTTGTTGTTTCTGTTTTACCTTGAGTCTAAAGCATATAGTTTTAAAAGTTTGCCGCAATGTATGGTGGTATTAATTGTGAACTCCTGTGATGGTAAAACTCAACTGTTTAACTCTAGGGGTGTTCAAAAATGAGCATTTTCAAAAAAAAGTGGAGTGTTTTTTTTAATGATGACATGTTCAGAAATGAGCATTTCAGCTTCTCGACAGCCAAACCTTCCCCAGAGTTGAAATGGTGGATCTGAATGACAGGAAACACATGCAGGACATGGACAGTCGTTCAAGACTGCATGTTAAACAACAAAAGCACGTGTCCAAAATATGTGTCGTTCTGAAAAAAACAATCCACTGCACAACTGTGGTGCGAACAAGACTGGTGTTTCAACACAAAGGCGAGAGCGAGCGCTGCTATTGAAGCTACTTTTGAGCCGTTTCTCGATGACGATCAAACACGAGCCTCGTTCTGTGTTTCTGTATGGGGAAATATAATGATTCAGAAATGACTGTAAGGAAGCATCACGTGTTTGATTTCTAGGTGGCGCTGGTGTTTCCTCAGCGAGTGTCGTGGATCGATGTGTGCACTGGGACTCTTTCTGGGCATGTGCTGGAGAAATCAACAGATCATTCATTTACCAAAGCAGAATTTACCTGTTTGCTATCAGCTGCTTCTTGTTCCACACATCTGATCAGAAAATTGGGAATGGACACGTTCTGCGGGAGATTGGGAGCTGCCACTTTTTTACACATATTTTGTGCATGTTCATAAACAATTATCATTTGTTCATGTTTTCAGTTCAGTTTATCATGTTCTTATTGCTCACTGTCATATTGTTGATCTTTTCCTGATTGTTTTTTATGCTTTATTGCCTTTTCTGTGTAATTTAGAAAAGATTCATCTCATTTTAAAGTGGTTTTGTTGAATCTGCTTTGCATTTGGCCAGCAGCGGCCCTGTTAAAGGCCCACTGAAGAGTGTTGGAACGCGCAGCACTATTCAATGTGTTGATGTAATGTAATATATATATATTTTACAAACAGCTCCGCCCCTTTTTTTAAAATAGCCAATAGCGTTTCATTTATGTTGCAGCTTGGCCAGAGCCATTATACCTCAGTTTCCTTCTAATCTCCAAGCGTTTCTCCTCGTAATGTCCTTTATATCACTTAAATATGTTATCTTTCTTTCCAGTCATGTGAATGCTTCACTGTGTATGTCAGAATGTTTGAACCCTGATCATTACAGGTATATGAAGTCCATTTACTAACATTTTAAATATATAGTATAAGCCTGTAGACTATATGAAAGTATAAACAGTATAAAAACAATAAAATAACAGCACAATTTACTTGCCTTAAACAACTCAGTAGGTATTATTATTAGTATTACAATTATAGTTGTTGAATTTATTGCCACACTTTAATATGCAAATTATATTAACAGAAAACGAAACACATTTTTAGCGTCATCAGGCTTTTATTTGTGCTTAAAGGTGCAGTTCACCCAAAAATGAAAATTCTGTCAATCATTTAATCACCCTCACCACTTTGGGCCACCATTGATTTCCATAGTATTTTGTTTTACCTGCTATGGGAGTCAATGGTGCCTCAAAGCAGCCTGGTTACAAACTTTCTTCAAAATCTCTTTGTTCAACAGAACAATTTGAGGGTGAATAAATGACAGACTTATCATTTCTGGGTGAACTATGAAACAACGGCGCTGTAAATTTGACCTGCCACAAGATGGCACTCTTTGAAACCTTTCTCGAATCATTTAGAGAAAAAGCTTCAAAAATTTAAGAGGCTTCATTTCTCCATCCCTACTCAGTAGTTTGTTTTTTTGCAAATGTTTCAGTTAAATTTAGCTGTTTTGGAGAGCGTTTACTTAATTTAAGCCTGTTTTAAAATGTGGACTATCTTTAATGTCGTTGTTCATGTGTGGAAACAAAGTGACTAAACGAAACTAGCCCGTCAGATTTCTTCTCATCGTTTGGGATCGTGCTCGATTAAATCAAATTCTCTCATTACAAGTTACAATAATCTAGTGTTGAGAAACAATGACTATGTGTAAAAAAAAAATAATAATAATGAAAGAGAGATGTCAGGTTTTGTTTACAGGTGTGGTGATGCTGATTTTGTTTTATTTCATTTATTTGATTAAAAATACAAAATCTTATCATATTGCTGAATGCTGAAAATTCAGCTTTGATCACAGGAATAAATTAATCTTTACTATATATATTCACATAGAAAACAGCTGATGAAATTTTTTATAGTTTTTTTTTTTTAATCAAATAAATGCAGCTTTGGTGAGCAGAAGAGACTTCTTTTAAAAACAGTAAAAATCTTACCAATACCAAACTTTTTAATGGCAATGTAGGTTTAAACATTACAATTGGTAGAATTATACTGAAATACTACTGCTGCTACTACCACCATTTTTAGAAAACACAGATGGACAAGAAGTCCATCACCAGGATGAATCTGATGATGAGCATAACTCTGAAATGAACACAAACGGTTTGAATTGAAGTCAGAAAGCAAGGAGAGTGACTTGATTTCAGTGTCCACATATTCTGAAAATGAACAAGGACATGAACCTAACAGAAACAACGAAGAGTGGAGGGTCACAACACCGGGTCCAAAAACATTTCAGTATTGCAATAAAATTGGAGAGCTGGGAAATAACAAATCCTCTTCACCTGAATGCCACCGGTAGTGTCAGACCAAGAGAGTCTCTTCTATGCTCTTATGTTGACAGGAATGGGGAAAAACAAGCCATCACTTCCTGTGAGTGTGAGCTCATAACAAATCAGCACTCAATTCATACCTTGACGTATTGGCTATCGGAAACATTAAGGGCCCTTCGTCAAATAACATCAAGTGGAGACGGACTTCAGCTGGGGACTAATGCAAGTGTTCTTCTGGCATTTAATCATCTCAATGTATCTACAGAGAGCATTGTTTCAAACACAGCAAACAGTGGTGATCGTCCATTCACAGTCATGCTTCTTTGCTCTTCACACATTATAAAGGCAGTGTGTTTTCCAGAAAGACGGACAGCAAGGCTTTAAAAGAGTACGCCACCTACTGCTGCACCTTGCTGTGAAAACAGCACACATCTAGAGGAGGCAACGGCTGTATGGGAAGATATGTGTGTGCTGTTAACATCGTCAGAGGAAACTGATGTGCTGAATGCAGCCAAAGCTTCCCTGGACCTCAAATTAATGAAGACCTCCATAAACATCAGTGAGTCAGAAACAATGACACACCACAAACTGCAACCTGTGTGTGGAAAATCACCATTCACAGCAGTGTTTAGTGCGGTTTAGGAAAGGGCCAAGAGCCTAAACCTCAGTAGCAGCACACGGGAAAAATTATCTTATTTTATATATCTTAATTATCCATATCCTAACCAACAGCAACATGAGTATTTTCCCCTTACTTCTAGGGATCTTAGCTGGTTTTCCAAAATCAGCACAGCTGCATCCAGCAAACAATCCAAAACCAGGGAAATGAACTGCCATGTGGAGGAGTGGTTCTGGATTGACAAACACAGCATCCTTCAAACTAAAACGTTCCTGCGTCCTGCTGAATTCATCCACAAAATGTGAGGATCCCCACAAGGCAGATTCAGAGAACACATCATTAACAACAGTCTGTCACTGCCTTGCTGTGATCCACAACCGAAAGAAAACTTCTTCAGCCAGAAGGAAGATTGGACAAAAAAAATCTCGAAAATATCACAAACGAAGGACAGCATACTTTGACCCAGCTCATGTACTGCTACAGCCATCACGTCCAGAGCGCTTTTACATAAAAGACACAGGAAAAGTGAAGATTAAACTCCAAAACCTGACTTGAGTTAATCTAACAAATGAGTTGGGGCTAAAGGGCTTTCATAAAAGGTAATTGAAGTTCATACAGTCCCACTAAATTGATCCAGGTTTACCTAGTCAAGATAATTGCGTGTGGACTTTGGATCATGGATCAAATCGATCAAACATGGCAAAAATCAAAGAGAGAGTGGCGATGTTCAGCGCCACAGAGCACACTATAAAAAACAATTAGTAAAATTTATTTAATTTTGCTTTTTTTTCTTAAGTTTTTGCATATTTTTAAGTACATTTCAAATATGGAATTCAGTAACTCTACTTAACTAAGATAAGTAAAATTAACAAAAAAAAAGTCATTTTAACTTGGCCAGCAAAAGGTTGAGTAATTTCTACTTTGTTTAAGTTTCTTTTGCAATACATTTTACTTAATATAACGCTGAATTAAGCCATGCTTTTAAAGTGTCAGCTTTACTCAGAAACATCTAAGTAAAAACATCTATTGAACTAATGTAGACGCCATCTCACTGTGTTAGAAGCAACACAACCCTTGAACACAGAGACCTCAGTACTTGGTACACGATACATGATGACGGTAACATTCGATGGATGTTTTGAGTGTAAATGTGCCATTTTGAGTAGAAAATGAACTCCAAATATCACAAAATGGCAAGTTACTAAACATAACCACAAAAGCAATGATAAAACAGTGTAAAAACAGCGAAAAACTGACCTCATTAATTATTCAAGGCCCAGTGCATGATGGGAACACCATTATCAGAAAAGTTGAGTAGTTTTACTTAATTTTATAATGTTGATATTTACACTTTAATTTCTACAAACTTAAATTGAGTACTAATATAGAATTTACTTTAATTCTTGAACTTGAACTAACTTTTTCATATAAAAATTACATTTGTTTTTTCTGTAGCATTTCCTTCACCATAAAATCATTTTTACAGTGCAGCGTCTGTTATTAGAAACCTACGAAGAAGTGAAACGTGTAATAAATGAAAAAGGTAATACTGCAGCAATAAATAAAACGAGAGAGAAAGGCTATATAGGCTATATAACTGCTTGAACATGGCTGGGTTGATGCCATAAATGTCTGATTTCATGATGTTTATTAATGCAGCTGCCAGAAAGAAGAGTGATGTTGCTGGATCTGGGGATGGCCACCACCAGCACCCTTCACTCCTGCAGAGGAGCTGGACCTGAACAAGACGAGACCATGCCGTCATCGAGGGAACAGAAGGGGGACATCTTCTAAATCCATGCCACCTATTAGAAGGTTGATATACAGTATGTTTTAGCATATTCTTGATCAAATCTAACATGTTTTGTCATAGTGATGCCAAATTCTGTGTGCTTGTTGGAGTCTTGTTGAACCCTGTGAGTATGAGAGACGTTAAAGCACTGATTTACTGTCTAATACCCCTTTTCCACCAAGGCCGTTTGAGTGCTGGTTCGGAGCCAGAGCCTAGTTTCAAATCAGTTCTTTGTGTTTCGACACCCAAAGCACCAGCTCCGAACCAGGAAAAGTGGTTCGTAAGTAGCACCAAAACATTGCTGGGCTAGAAGTAAGAACCGCTTGCGTCTTACTTCTAAATGCGCTGTACAAATAAAACTGAAAATGAAATTGAAAATTGAAATTACAATTTGTCTTACAAACTGATTCGTTCTAAACGCGGATTCAGTCAGTATAACAAAAACATTTCTGTCTGTTGCACGGCACTCTTGATCATGTGATATTGTACATCATATCATATAAGTTAATGACAAAAACACATTGGGGAAAAAAATGCCCATAACTGCATGCATAGCTACATCACACTGAGTAAAGAAAATGTGCTACTTATTAAAAGAATCACCCTTTATTTAAATACATGAACACAGAAAATCCCTGTTAACAGGTTAACATTTCCCATTCCATGACTAGTAAAATAACTTACTCTCTGTAAAATGTCGTAATCTGCAGGGTGATGGACACGGAGGTGGGTAAAAAGGGTCGGTGGTGTTGCCACTCTTCGTGCTGATGTAGCCAGGGCAAATTAACACAATATCGATATTTCATGCTTTGAATATCACGGTTATCGTCAATGCCGGTATATTGCGACTCTATTCGAGATGCATCGGAGCAGTGTGGACCAGTTTAGCGGGTGACATCGGAGTGTCACAGGAGCGTTTGTAGAGCATACGACTCCTTGTGCTTTTGTTCTTGCGGTGCTTTGATATCATGCGCCGATCGAAACCAATGCATCTCGAACAAGCTTGGTGCGTTTGTGTTTGCCGCTGCAGCAGTAGCTTTGCTGTGAAATGAGACGTATACAGTGACGTAAGGCCTGGCTCTGTGCTGCTCTCTAGCCCGTGGAAAGGCAAACCGGTTCTTAGAAGACTCGTCAGTTGAACCAACTCTGGCACTAGCACTAGCTCTGAACTAGCACCCGGTTTGTGCTGGTGGAAAGGGGGTATAAGTGGTCTAAGTGGTGATTATTAACCACAGTGTGATTGTTGGTTTCAGGATGAAACTCTTGAGGAGGATGAGGAGACTGTCTGTATGTTCAGGGAGGCCTGAGGTAAGCACTGATTGCACATTATATAGCTACTTAAAGACGACTTGTGTGGTGAGGGGCTCATAGTCTGTATTTTCCAAAAATGATTGGCTGCAGGACACTGAGATCCTTCCAGAGCCCACTCAGACTGGGACTACAGGAGACAAAGTAAGGATTAAGTAATTACAACAAATTGTCAAAAGCATTTCAGGAAATAATCAATTTTGTTTTCTACAGAATGAAGAGAATGTAAAGAGCATGTATAAGCGCTACCTCCTCAAACAAATAGACGTTTTGGATGTAGACATCCAATATAAGAAGTTGAAAATGAGAAAGCTGGAGCTGGAAATCCAAAAACTGGAGAAAGATGGAAGTAGAACAGTCCTAAACTGACAGGTACACCATTCGCATAGAGCGACAAACTGATGATTTGCTGATGTTTTCTGCAACTTCCGTGAAGTTGGCATCCCATAAAATGGAATAATCCCCAAAACAAAGAATGTGTTAATCACGTTGCCTTTGCAAGTGATCTCAATTCCCCTTAGAAAGCCCTTCCACGTACCACAGAGTCAGATAGCCCAAACATCATGGTTTGTCCCCTTTTCCAAATTTACCAAATTTTAACCTAATCACAAATGCTTTCTTTCTCTCATTCTCCCAGCTCTTTCAACCAGACAGCAAGACTTAAAATGCATTAAAAGTCAGAAATAACAAGATGATAATACATTAAAAATGGAAAAAAACACACTTTAATTGTTTTCCTTCCGCAGATATAACAAATATAATCCGGGAGCTGTGATGTCACTCTCCACCCCACTTCGTTTAAATCGCATGAAACCGGCGTTGTTGGTTTGTGCTCGATTTGTGCCGTTAAAACAAACACTTTAACTGTTTTCCTTCCACAGATATAACAAATAAAATTTCACGAGTATTTGGCGTGCTGTCCGGGGAGAGGGCTCCGAGCTCAGAATATTGTCCCGAACCCAGAGTACTCCCCCCGGTGTGGTGAAAGTAGATAGAACTAGAAGTGAGGAGATGGGGTGGAGGAGGGAGGCTGATAAACTCTCAGATGAAGTCTGCTGAATTTATACCTCGTGACGTTGGTCGAGTTGATTAACTGAATGCTCTCCACCTGTGCTAATTAGGTTAATTATCTGAACTTGCTCCTCCCGAACTTTGTTAATAAAACATCATTTGGGAGCTGTGACGTCACTCTCCACCCCACTTCGTCTAAATCGCACGAAACCCGCGTCGTTGGTTTGTGCTCGATTTGTGCCGTAAAAAGAACCATTGTAAATTATAAATTGGTCAGTCTTTTTTTGATAAATGGTTTAATAAGAACATAAGTTTTGTTGCTGATCTATTCAACTCTAATGGTGATTTGTTATCTTATGAATGTTTTATGAATATCTATTCTTTAGATATTGCAAAATCTTTGTCGTACCAGCAAGCCGCGCTCTCCGTCCATCTCTCCATCTACATTACCGTCTGGTTCGATTGTGCTCGCACAGGGCCGCTGCTGTCATTGCTCTTAGATATGGGAATGTTTTCACATTCTGATCTGTGCTAGATATTGTCACATATTGACATTTGTTCTTAATATAATCAACAATCCACTATGATATGTAATGTACTGTCACTACTAACACTGAAGTGTGAATGATGCTTTGATTTTGTCCAATAAAAAATATAAAAATAAAAATGTGTAGTAGGACATCTGGTGGTGAAAAAGGTAAGCATGTGCTCTGAGATTAAATACTAAAAAACTAAAATCAATACAATTTACAGGATCATTTAAAAAAACAAGAAATTGACAGACATTTCAAAGATGTGAAACTTTTTATTAATTTTTGGGCAATTAAGTAAATGTTAAGTAAATTGGTCACATTAATAAGAGTAGGCCTATGACATTCTTATGCCATGCCATAAATACATTAAGTTATTAGTAAAGATATGTACAGAAATGTACATTTCATGGCAGTAAAGATGTAATTTCTTTCTGTTATTTTTGGGGATTTCTCATAATATACAAGTGGAATATGTGAACAGAGTAAAATGTAACTGACAGAAAATATTGTCATCCTTCCTGCACTGGCCAAGTTCACTTATTGCTACTTTTCTCGCTGATATGAATTACTACTGTGGTATGAATAATCATGTAACCTGTTGGGTAATGAGTTAGTGCCTTTGGCCCAACTACTTTGTTAAAAATGACATTAAAATAATTAATGTTTTGATCAGATGCCTAGGAAACCAGGCCTGTGGAAGTGATGACATCTTCAAGGTTATCAGTGCAGCAAGGAGCAATTATTAAAGGCACAAATATAGCAGTTCCAACAGAAAGGTGTGGCAGATTTAAGCCAAAACTAAACAACTCGACCTAGGCAAAATTGATAAGGAGATCCCAGATCAAGGTCCAATACTAACAGCTCACCAAGAAAGCTCTGATGATTTCCATTCCCCAGAGTCAATGCTACGAGATTACATGAGATGAGTATCTCTCATCAAAAATGGCAAGAAGTGGTTGAGTTATTTTAAAGAAAAGAAATATATGCTGATGATCTTATTTGGTGGACTTTGTACGGTGGCCCAGTAGTGCAGCAGAACTAATTAACCACAACACAACGAAATCGCCACAACACAAAGAATCGCCACAACACACTAAATCCGCCACACCACAACTGAACGAGCCACAACACAACGACAACGAACCCAACGGAAACGAGCCGCAACAGCAACGAAATCGCCACAACACATCGACATGGAACGAGCCACAACACCACAAAATCGCCACAACACAATGGAAACGACCACAAACAACGAGACCCCAACCCAACGAAATCGCCACAACCACAACGTAAACGAAACGAGCCGCACACAACGAAATCGTCCCCAACACACGAAATCCCACAAAACAACGGAAACGACCCGCAACACAACCGAATCACAACACAAACGAAATCCGCCACAACACAACGAACGACCACAACACAACGGAAACGAGCCGCAACACAACGAAATCGCCACAACACAACGAAATCGCCACAACACAACGAAACGAGCCAACCACACAACTAATCGCCACAACCAACGAACTGCCACACACAACGTATACGAGCCACAACCATGGAAACGAGCCACACACAACGGAAACTACCACACCACAAAACGCAATCGCCACAACCACAATGGCAACTAGCCAGGTCCTTTACAACACAACGGCAACGAGCCACAACACTGAAACTCGCCGCAACCAACTAATCCACAACACAACGGAAACAGCACAACACACCAAACGGCCGCAACCACCACGAAATCGCCACAACACAACGAAATCGCCACAACACAACGGAAACCGACCTCACCACAACGTAAACGAGCCGCACACAACGAAATGCCACCACACAACGAATCGCCACAAACACAACTTAAACGATCCACCCACACGAAATCGCCACACCACAACGAAATCTGCCACAACACACGATACGAGCCACAACACACGACGAGCCACACACAAACGGAAACGAGCCGCAACACAACAAAATCGCCACAACACAACAAAATCGCCACAACACAACGGAAACGACCCACACACAACGGAAATCGCCACACACAACAAATCCGCCACACATACACAACGGATTCGAGCCCCAAACAACGTATACGAGCCACAACACACGGATACAGCCACAACACAACGAAACGAGACCAACACAACGAAACGCTCCACAACGACACGGAAACGAGCACAGACACCACGAAACGGCCACAACAACAACGGAAACGACCACAACACAACTATACGAGCCCCACCACACGCAAACGGCCACAACACAACGGATACGAGCCACAACCCAACGGAAACGAGCCACAACACAACGAATGCCACCACACAAAACAACGCAACGAGCCGCACACAACGGAAACGATCCCACAACACAAGGAAATCACCACAACACAACGGAAACGAGCCGCAACACAACGAAATCGCCACAACACAACGGAAACGAGCCACAACACAACTTAAACGCGCTCAACAACACAAGGAAATCACCAACACAACGGAAACAGCCACACACAGAAATCGCCACACACAACGAAACGAGCCACACACACGAAATCGGCCACAACACAAGAAATCACACACACAACGAACGACCACAACACAACAAAAAGCGCCACAACACAACGGAAACGCGCCACAAACACAACGGAAACGGCGCAACACAACGAATCCGCCACAACACAATGATACGACCGCCACAACACACTCAACGAGCCACAAAACAACTGAAACTAGCGCACACAACAAAATCTCCACAACACAACTGGATACGAGCCACAACCACACGGATATCGAGACACAACACAACGGAAACTCCACAACACAACGGGAACGAGCCCACAACACAACGGATACGAGCCACAACACAACGGACAACGAGCCACAACACACCGAAACTAGCCACAACACCAACGATACGAGCCCAACACACGATCGAGCCCAACACACTGGAAAACGAGCCACACACAACGAAATCGACACACACAACGGAAAACGACCGCAACACAACGGAAACTACCACAACACACGGAAATCACACAACCACAACGGAAACGAGCCGCACACAACGAAATCCCACACACACGTAAACGAGCCCACCACAACGTAAACATCCACAACACAAGAAATCACCACACACCCCGGAAACGAGCCACAACACACGAAATCGCCACAACACAAGCGAAACTATCCCACCACAAACGGAAACTGAGCCACAACACAAGAATCACCACAACCCAACGAAAGAGCCACCACACAAGGAAATCACACAACACAACGGAAACGAGCCACAACACAACGAAATCGCCACAACACAACGGAAACTACCACCAACCAACGAATCGCCCAACCCAACAAAGCGTCCACCACACCAACGATACTACCCACAACACAACGGAAACGAGCCACAACACAACGAACTCGCCACAACACAACGAAATCGCCACAACACAACGGAAACGAGCCACAACCCACGAATCGCACACACAACGAATCGCTACAAAACACAACGAAACGAGCCGCAACAACAACGGAAACCGGCCACAACTACACGAAACTACCACAACACAAGAAATCACCACAAACACAACTTAGAACGCGCCACAAACACAACAAAATCGCCACAACACAGCCAATCGCCACAACACACAAATCGCCACAACCAACGGAAACATCCACAACACAACGACTCAGCCACAACACACGAAATCCCACAACAAACGTAGTACGAGCCACACACAACAAATCGCCACAACACAACTAGAATCACCACAACACACAACGGATACTCGGCCACACACAACGGAAACGCTCCACAACACAACTTAAACCGCCACAAAGCACAACAGATACAGCCACAACCCAACATACGAGCCACACACAACGGAAACGAGCCACAACACAACGGAAACGAGCCGCAACACAACGGAAACGAGCCGCACCGACAAGAATCACCACAACACAACGGAACGAGCGCACAACACGAAATCGCCACCACACAACGGAAACGAGCCACAACCCAACGAAACGAGCCACAACAAAGTAAATCACCACCCACAACGGAAACGTAGCCACAACACCACGAAACGCCCAACAAACGGAAACGAGCCACAACACAACGTAAACTACCCAACACCAGAAATCGCCACAACACACGAAACTAGCCAGCAACACACAACGGAAACTAGCCACAACACAAGGAAATCACCCAACACAACGGAAACGAGCCACAACACAACGAAATCTGCCACAACACAACGGAAACGAGCCACAACACAACGGAAACGAGCCACAACACAAGGAAATCCACCACACACACGAACGAGCCGCAACACAAGGATATCCCACACACACAACGGAAACGAGCCCAAAACACAAGAAATCACCACCCACAACCGAAACAGAGCCAACACACAACGAAATCGCCACCACCCCACGGAAACGAGCCACAACACAACGGAAACGAGCCACAACACAAGGAAATCACCACAACACAACGGAACACCACACACAACAAAATCGCCACACAACTTGAAACGCGCCACAAAACAAGTAGAATCACCACAACACAACGAAAACGAGCCGCAACCACGCAATCGCCACAACACAACTGAAACGGCTCACAACCAACCGGAAACGACCGCAACAAAACGAAATCGCCACAACACAACGGAAACGACCACACACCACGATGGCCACAACCAACGAAACAGCCACACCACAACGTAAACTACCTCAACCACAACGAAATCGCCACAACCAACGTAAACGAGCCACAAAACACAACTGAAACGATCCGCAACACAAGAATCCCACAAACCAACGGAACGAGCCCAACACAACGAAATCGCCACACACAACTGAACCTATCCACAAACACCTGAAACGAGCCCAACACAAGGACATCACCACAACACAACGGAAACTCCACAACACAACGAAACGACCACAACAACGGATACGAGCGCCAACGACAACGTTACAGCCCCAACACACGATCGGCCACAACACAACGGAAACGGCCACAACACCACGAAAACGCGCCCACACACCGGAAACGAGCCACAAACAACTGATCGGCCCAACACAACTGATACATCCCCACACAACGGAACCGAGCCCCAACACCACGTAAACATCCCCACCACAACGGATACGAGCCCAACACTACGGAAACGTCCCCAACACAACGGAAACTAGCCACACACAACGAGACACGGCCCAACACAAACGAAATGAGCCACAACACAACGGATACGCACCCAACACAACGGACCAGCCAGAAAAAAAAACAACACAACGAAATCGCCACACCCGCACACACGAAACCGAGCCGCACACAACGACGACCACACACAAGGAAATCACCACAACACAACGAAAACGAGCCGCACACAACGACATCCGCCACACCCACACGGAAGACGAGCCACCCACGACGAATCGCCACAACACACGGAAACTAGCCACAAGCACAACGAAACATGCCACAACACAAGAAACACCAAACACACGGAAACCGCCACAACACAACAAATCGCCACAACACAACAAAACCCACAAACACAACGGAAACTAGCCACAACACAACGAAATCTCCACAACCCCAACGAACGACCACAACACAACGGAAACGAGCCGCAACACAACGAAATCGCCACAACACAACACGGAAACGAGCCACAACCAACTCAATCTCCACAACACAACGGAAAACGAGCCCAACACAACAAAATCGCCACAACACAAAACGACAATTCGCCACACACAACAAAATCGCCAACCCACAACGGAAACTAGCCCCAACACAACTGGACGCGCCCACCCAACGAGCAGGGAGAGGGTCCACAACCACAACAGTAAACTATCCACACACAACGAACCGAGCCATCCACACAACGAAATCGATCACCACACAAAGAACGCCGCACACACGGAACGAGCCACAACACAAGGAAATCCCACACACAACGGAAACGAGCCGCAACAACACCGAAATCGCCACAACACAACGGAAACGAGCCACAACACAACGAAACGAGCCACGACCAAACGAAATCCGCCACAACACACGGAACAGCCCAACCCCAGGCAATCCGCACACACAACGGAAACGGAGCCCACAACCCCACAAAATCGCCACAAACACAACGGAAACGCCACAACACAACGAAACTAGCCGCACACAACGAAATCGCCGACAACACAACGGATACTAGCCACAACACAACTGATCGTAGCCACCCCCACAACGGAAACGGAAGCCGCAACACAACCAAAATCGCCACAACACAATAACGTAGTACTAGCCACAACCCAACTTATACGAGCGCACAACACACGGAACAGACCAAAACACAACGGAACGGCCACAACACAACGATACTTATCCACAACACAACGAACGATCCACACAACGGAAAACTGCCCAACACACGGATAACGTAGCCACAACAAACTGGATACGAGCCACAACACACGAAACGACCACAACACAACGAATCGCCCAACACAACGGAAACGCCGCAACCAACGGAAACGAGCACACACAATGAATCACCACCACACGTCAACGCGCCGCAACCCAACTAAATCGCCACCACCACAACGAAACGAGCCACAACACAACGGCAACTACCACAACACAATGAAACACCACAACACAACGGAAACGAGCCACAACACAACGAAATCGCCACAACACAACTTAAACTATCCACAACACACCTGGAAACGAGCCACACAAGGAAATCACCACAACGACAAACGTAAACGAGCCACAACACAAGGAAATCACACAAACACAACGCGGCAACGAGCCACACACAACGAAATCAGCCCCAACACAACGGAACGAGCCACAACACAACGAAATCTGCCACACACAACGAAATCGCCCCCACACAACGATACGATCCCAACATCAACTGAACCTAGTCCACAACAACACGACTCGCCACAACACAACGAAATCTGCCACACACAACGGAAACGAGCACACCCAACGAAATCGCCACAACACACCTAAATCGCTACAGACCCAATCGGAAACGACCTCACACAACGAAACGAGCCACAACACAACGAACGAGCCATCAACACAGAAATCACCACAACAACACAACGGAAACGAGCCACAACACAACAAAATCGCCACAACACAGCAAAATCGCCACAACACAACAAAATCGCCACAACACAACTTAAAGACCCAACACAACGAATTCCCACAACACAACGACAATCGCCACAACACAACGATACGAGCCACAACACAACTAAATCGGCCGACTAACAGCAACTAAATCACCACAACACAACTGAGACGTATCCACAACCAACTGAAACTACCACAACACACAACGTGAAACTAGCCACAACAAACAATACGACCACAACACAACGATACGAGCCAACCACAACTGAAACGACCCCACACACCGTTAAACGAGCCGCCACCAACGGAACGAGCCACACACAAGACATCACGCACAACACAACGGAAACGGCCGCACACACGAATCCGCCACAACCCAACGGAAACCGAGCCACAACACGACGGAAACTAGCCAACACAAGGAAATCACACAAACACGGAAACTATCGACAACCCACGAAATCCCGCCCCCAACACAACCGGAAACGAGCCACACACAACGTAAAACGACCGCACACAACGAATCGCCACAACACAACGGAACGAGCCACACCACCAACGGAAACGAGCCCCAACACAATGAATATCACCACACACAACGGAACCGAGCCACACAACAACGAATCGCCACAACACACGTAAACGAGCCACACACACCACGGAAACTAGCCACAACCCAAGGAAATCACACACACACAACTGAAACTAGCCGCAAACCAGGCAATCACCACCACAACAACGAAAACTAGCCACAACACAAGGGAAATCACCACTACAACAACAAACTGCCAACAACACCAACTAAATCTCCACAAACCACAACGGAAACGGCCCAACAAAACGGAAACGCCACAACACAATGAAATCACCACAACACAACTGAAACGACCCAACACGAACACAAAGAAAATCGCCACAAACACAACGAAACGAGCCCCACCACAAGGAAAGTCACCACAACACCCTAAACTGATCCGCAACCACAACGAAATCGTGCCACAACACAAACTTAAACTACGCCACAACACAACGAAACTAGCCGCAACACAACTAAATCGCCACAACACAACGAACGAGCCACAACACAACTAAATCGCCACACACACCACGGAAAACGAGCCCCAACACACGGAAACAGCCACAAACACAGGAAATCACCGACAACAGAACGGAAACGAGCCGCAACCCAAGAAAATCACACACACACAACGTAAACGACCACAACCCACTGAATCATCCACAACCCAACGGAAACTAGCCTCAACACAACGAATCGCCACACACCACGGAAACGACCACAACACAACGAAACGAGCCACCACACAACGACATCGCCACACCACACGGAAACGAGACCAACAACACAACAAAGTCTCCACAACCACAACGAACGCCCACAACAAACCAAAAATCTCCACAACACACACCAACGGAAACTGAGCCCCAACCCAACGGAAACTGCCCAACACAACTCATCTCAACAGACACAACATAACCTAGGCCCACAACACAACTAACTATCCACAACACAACGAAATCGCGCACACAAACGGAAACTATCGCAACTACAACTAAACGAGCCCAACACCATGAAATCACCACACACACTGAAACTAGCCGCAACACAACGAAATCGCCACACCACAACTGAAACGAGACACAACACATCACGTAACACTACCCACACATGTAAACGAGCCACAACACAATGGACACGAGCCACAACACATTGAACACTTAAATCACCACAACAACAACGGAAACGAGCACAACACCACAAAATGCTCCACACCACTAAACTAAACTATCCACAACCCAACTAAATCGTCCACAACACAACTTAAACTGCCCACAACCACGGAAACGAGCCACAATAAACACAATGAAATCACCACAACACAAATGACAACTGAAACGATCCCCAACACAACAAATCGCCACCAACACAACAAAATCGCCACAACACAGGAACGAAACTATCCACACACAACTAATCTGCCACAACACAACGCAACGATCACACACAACGTAACGAGCCTCCACACAACGAAACGCCAACAACACAACTTAACCTAGCCCACAACACATCGAACAACGAAATCCCGCCATAACACAACTTAAACGAGCCACAACACCACAAAAAAAGCGCCACAAACAACACGAAATCGCGCACAACACACAAATCAGCCACAACCAACGTAAACTACGCCACAAACACAACGAAACGAGCCACAACCAACTACAGTCTCCACAACCAATCAAAAACGATCCACCCCAACGGCAACACACGAGCCCCCACAACGAAATCGCCACAACACAACGGAAACGAGCCGCAACACAACGGAAACGAGCCACAACACAAGGAAATCACCACAACACAACGGAAACGAGCCGCAACACAACGAATCGCCACAACCAACTGAGACGATCCACAACCCAACGGAAACGAGCACAACACAACGCAATCGCCACCAACACAACTGAAACTCTCCCCAACACAACAAAATCGCCACCACCCAACGATCGCCCACAACACAACAAAATGCCCACCTAACGTAAACGACACAACACTAACGGAACGAGCCACAACACAACGAAATCCGCCACAACACAACCAGAACCGAGCGCACAACCAACGGAAACACCACAACACAAACGAAAACTAGCACAACACCACGGAAACTTAGCCCCCACAACTTATACTAGCCACAACACACGAAACGAGCCACAACCACTACAACAGAAATCCGCCACACACACGGAAACAGACTCACACAAACGGAACGAGCCCCACCACAAGAAATCACCACAACCAACGGACCGAGCCGCAAGCAGCAACTAAATCTCCACAACACAACGGAAACGAGCCACAACACAACGAAATCGCCACAACACAACGGAAACGAGCCACAACACAACGTAAACTAGCCAAACACAAAAATCACCCCTAACACCGGAAAACGATCCACAACACAACAATCGCCCCAACACAACAAATCTCCACACCACAACGGAAACTCTAGCCACAACCAACGTAAACTAGCCTGCAACACAACAAATCCGTCCCCAAACACAACTGAACTAGCCACAAGCGACACTAATCGCCACAACACACACGGAAACGAGCCACAACCCAGGAAACTAGCCGCAACACAACGACATCCCCACAACACTACGATAACTAGCCACAACACAACGACTCGTCCACAACCCAACGGAAACGAGCACAACACAACAAAATCGCCACAACTACCCTAAATCCGCACCAACACAACAAAATCGCCACAACACAACTTAAACGAGCCACAACACAAACTTAAGCAGCCTACAACACACGAAATCTGCCACAACCACATAAAACGAGATCCACAACACAACGGAACATCCACAACACAACGAAATCATCCACACACCAACGGAAACGGCCTCCCCACAACGGAACGAGCGCACACAACAAGTAATCACCACAACACAACTAAACTAGCCGCAACACAACGATATCCGCCACAACACAACCTTAAACGGCCCACCCACGAAACGAGCCACAACACAATGAAATCACCATCACCGACAACACAACGGAAACTAGCCCAACCCACCGAAATCGCCACAAACACACCTGAACGAGCCACAACACCACTAAACGAGCCAGCACACAATTAAATCACCAAATCCCAACAACTAGCCCCAACACAACAAATCTCCCCACCACAACGGAAACGGCCACAACACAACGAACTAGCCACCACAAACACAATCCGCCAACACCCGGAAACGAGCCACAACAAACGAAACTAGCCGCAAACACAACTAACAATCGCCACCAACACAACGGAAACGCGCCACAACACACGCATCGCCAAAACACAACGAAACTAGCCACAACACCCGGAAAGAGCCGCAACACAACCCAATCGCCACAAACACAACGTAAACGACCCCACACAAGGAAATTCACCCAACACAACGAAACCGAGCCCGTCAACACAACGAAATTCGTCCACAACACAACGAAACGCCCACAACCCAACGGAAACCGAGCCCGCACACAACGAAATCGCCACAACCAACGGAACGTCCCAACACAACGAAATCGCCACCAACCAACAACGGAAACGAAGCCACACCACACTGAAACTACCCACAACACCAGGAAATCACCACAACACAACGGAACCGAGCCGCAACACAGGAATCACCACACACAACGAAATGCCACAACACAAAAATCACCACAACACAACTGACAACGCAGCCCAACACAACTAAATCCGCCACAACACAAACTGAACGAGCCACAACACAACAGAAACGGCACAACACACGAAATCGCCACAACACAACGGAAACGTCCACAACACAACAAAATCCTCCACAAACACAACGAACATCGCCACAACACAACAAATCGCCACAACACAACACACGAAAGCTATCCACAACCCAACTTAAACTATCCACAAACACACAACAAATCGCCACAAACCACAACAGAACGCGCCACACACAACGAAACGACCACACCAACTGAAATTCTCCACACACACAACTGAAACGCGCCTGCCGAACACAACGAAACCTATGGCCAGCACACCAAGTAATCACCCCGCACAACACAACCGGAACGAGCCGCAACACCACGAAATCGCCACAACACAACGGAAACGAGCCACAACGAACAACGGAACGAGCCACAACACAAGTAAACGATCCACAACACAATGGAAACGAGCCACAACACTATAGGAATCACCACACACAACGGAACGAGCCACACACAACAACATCGCCACAACACAACTTAAACGGCCACAACCACAACGAAATCGCCACAACACAACGGAAACGAGCCACAACACAACGGAAACGCCACACACAAGAACACCACAACCAAACGAAACGAGCCACAACACAACAAAATCGCCACAACACAGCAACGCCACAACACCCGAAACGAGCCACACAACACAACGAAATCGCCACAACACAACGGAAACGAGCCACAACACAACGGAAACAGCCGCACCAAAATCGCACAACCAACAAACGAGCCCACCACAACGAAATCGCCACAACACACAAACACCCACAACACAACAAAACGCCAAAACAACGAATCGCCACAACACAACAAATCTCCACAACACAACAACCACGGAAACACGGCAACAACACAACAAACAACAAATCGGAAACACCAACACAAACGAAACGAGCACACACAAACGGAAACTCTCCACAACACAACGAAATCGCCAACAACACAACGGAAACGAGCCACACACAACGAAACGAGCCCACAACACAAGGAAATCACCACAACACAACGGAACGAGCCAGCCACACAACGACAAAATCCGCCACACACACAACGGAAACGAGCCACAACACAACGGGAAACGATCCACAAAAAATCGCCCAACACAACGGAAACGAGCCCACAACACAACACCAATCGCACACAACACAACGAAATCGCCACAACACAACAAAATCGCCACAACACAACGGAAACGAGCCACAACACAAGGAAACAGCCACACACACCGAAATCGCCACAACACCAACGGAACGCGCCAACACAACGAAACGGCCCCAACCACGAAATCGCCACAACACAACGGAAACGAGCCGCAACACAACGAAACGCGCCCAACCAAGGAAATCACCACAACACATACGAAACGAGCCGCAACACAACAAATCGCCACACACAACGAACCGCGCCCAACACACAACGGAAACGCGCCCAACAAGAAACGAGCCACAACACAATGTAAACAGCCACAACACAAGAAATCACCACAACGACCAGACACGACCACAACACAACGAAATCGCCACAACACAACGAACGGCCACAACACAACGAAATCCGCCACAACCCGGAAACGAGCCACAACACAACGGAAACGACCACGAACACAGCAAACGCCCAACACCCGGAACGAGCCCAACACAACGGACCATCCGCAACACAACGAAAACGAGGCCCACAAACGACATGAGCCACACCACCACTGATACGCGCCCAACACACACTGAAAACGGCCACAACTACACAACGTAAATCGCCACAACACAACGGAAACGACCGCAAACACACGGAAAACTAGCCACAACACAAGGAAATCACCACAACACAACGGAAACGAGCCGCAACACAACTAAATCTCCCAGCAACTACCCCTGAAACGAGCCACACACAACGAAATCGCCCACAACATCAACGGAACTATCCACAACACAACTGAAACGAGCCACACACAAGATCCCACACAACACAACGGAACGACCCAAACACAACAAAATCGCACAAACAACAACAAATCGCCACAACACAACGGAAACGAGCACAACACCACGTAACCGAGCCGCAACCCAACGAATCAGCCACACACAACGGAAACGAGCACACACCACGAAATCGCCACACACCACGAACGATCCACAACACACTGAAACTATCCGCACACATCGCAAATCGCCACAACACAACGGAAACGAGCCACAACACAACGAAATCGCCACAACACAACTGAAACGATCACAACCAACAAAATCGCCACAACACAACTAAATCGCACACACACACAATCTGCCACACACAACGGAAACGCGCCACACACACTTGAAACGAGCCACAACACAACGAAATCGCCACAACACAACGGAAACGAGCCACAACACAACGGAAACGAGCCACAACACCACTACATGCGCCACCACAACAACGGAAACGAGCCGCAACACAACATGACCTAGCCCCAACAACCAGAAATCACCACAACACAACGGAAACGAGTCCTCCACACAAACGAAATCGCTCACAACACAACTGAACGACCACAACACAACGGAAACGAGCCCACACCACAAGGAAATCAGCCCACAACACCACTGAAACATGAGCCACAACACACGAAATCGCCACAAACACGTAAACGCCACAACACCACGGAAACCTAGCCACAACACAATGAAATCACCCACAACCACAAACGGACCCGAGCCACAACACAACAAAACGCCACACACAACTAAACTATCCACAACACACTGAAACGATCCCACACAACAAAATCGCCACAACACAACGGTAAACCAAAGAGCCACACACAACGGAAAAACGAGCCTCAACCAACGAAATCTGCCACCCCACAACGGAAACGCCCACAACACAAGAAATCGCCACAACACAACGGAAACGAGCCACAACACAACGGAAACGAGCCGCAACACCACGAAATTCGCCACAGACACACGAAACTAGCCCCAACACAAGGAATCAACCACAGGGCGACACAACGGAACATCGCCTCAACACAACAATCGCCATCAACGACAATGAACAGACAGCACGAACACAACTAAATCGCCACACACACGTAAGACGAGCCACAACCACACGGAAACAGCCCACCAACAGGAAATCCCCCCAACACAACTAAACTAGCCACAACACAATAAATCACCACAACACACCGTAAACAGCCGCAACCAACTAAATCGCCACAACACAACGGAAACGAGCCACAACACAACGGAAACGAGCCACAACACAAGGAAAATCACACAACGGAAACGACCACACCACAAGGAATCACCACAAACACACGGAACGACCAACAACACAACGAAAACGAGCCACAACACAACTGAACGAGCCACAACCAAGTAAATCCCACAACACACCGAAACGAGCCACAACACAATGTCATCACCACACACAACGAAACGACCGCAACACACGAAATCGCCACCAACCAACGGAAACGGCCCACAACACAACTAAATCGCCACAACACAAACTGAAACGAGCCACAACCAACGGAAACCATCCAGCAACACAACTAATCGCCACAACACAACGGACACTGCACAACAAAACGAAATCGCCACACCCAACGAACAGCCCACACCACAAAATCTGCCACAACGACAACTCACTCGCCACAACAACAAACAAACCGGCCACAACACAACGTAAACGATCCACACACAACAAAATCGCCACCACCAACGGAAACGAGCCGAAACACAACTTAAACGAGCACACACAAGGACATCACCACAACACAACGAAACGAGCCGCAGAACCAACGAAATCGCCACAACACAACGGAAACGAGCCACAACACAACGGAAACGAGCCACAACACAAGGAAATCCCGCACAACCACAACGAACCCACAACAAGACAAACACACAACCAAAAACGAGCCCAAACACAACGAAAGGCCACAAGGGAATCACCACAACACAACGGAAACGAGCCACAACACAACGAAATCGCCACAACACAACGGAAACGAGCCACAACACAAGGAAATCACCACAACACAACGGAAACGAGCCGCAACACAACGAAATCGCCACAACACAACGAAACAGCCACACCACCAAAACGCACAACACAACCGTAAATCACCACAACACAACGGAAACGAGCCCACACCACCAGAATCCCACAACCACGTAAACGGAGCCGAACAACGAAATCGACCACAACAACAACGGTAAACGAGCCACAACCAAGGGAAAATCACCACAACACAACGGAAACGAGCCGCAACACAACGAAATCGCCACAACACAACGGAAACGAGCCACAACACAACGGAAACGAGCCACAACACAAGGAAAATCACCACAACACAACGGAAACGAGCCACAAACCACAAAATCCCCACAACACATCCCACAACGCACAACACAACGGAAACGAGCCACAACACAACGGAAACGAGCCGCAACACAACGAAATCGCCACAACACAACGGAAACGAGCCACAACACAACGAAATCGCCACAACACAACGGAAACGAGCCACAACACAACCGAAACGAAGCGCAACAACAAGCAAAATGCCACAACCACACAACACCAATGAACGAGCCACAACACAACGGAAACGAGCCACAACACAACGGAAACGAGCCACAACACAAAAACGACAACATCCGCACACACAAAGAGACAACACACGGACGAAACGAGCCACAACACAACGGAAACGACACACACAACGAAATCCACAACACAACGGAAACGAGCCACAACACAACGAAATCGCCACAACACAACGGAAACGAGCCACAACACAACGAAATCGCCACAACACAACGGAAACGAGCCACAACACAACAACGCAACACAACGGAAACGAGCCACAACACAACGGAAACGAGCCACAACACAAGGAAATCACCAAACAAACACGGAAGCACAACAACGAAACGACAACCAACGAAACGAGCACACCCCAGGCAACACCCAACACAACGAAATCACAACCAACGAAATCGCCACAACACAACGGAAACGAGCCACAACAGACAACGGAAACGAGCCACAAACAAGGAATCACCACAACACAACGAAAACGAGCCACAACACAACAAAATCGCCACAACACAACGAAACGCCACAAACAGGAAATCACCACACACGAACAAATCACAACACCGTCGCCACACACAACGAAACTCGCCACAACACAACGCCCAACACAACAGAAAGGTTACATTTTTTTCAGAAGAATATGGTTATTCTGAATGCAGTTTCTGGTTCTCCCTGAAGTTAGTGATTTTTTACAGATCCCAAGTATGTCCATTTTGTGGCGCTACACTGGAAAGCTGTCCTGCTTTTTGCAGTGCATGTGGTAAAAACGTAAAGTTTCTAAAAGATAAAGTTCCTGATGGAAATGAGCCAAGCACAAGTAGGTACATAGCGAGGCTGTTGCAATATTGTTTTTGGACACAATAATCTGCTGGGGAACGAGTATAATGTGAGAGATTTCTATATGTCACTGTGTTCAAAGCAGGAAAATCAAAAGAAATACACTGGATTCCTTCATGAAGTTCAGAGAAAGAGGAAACTTCTTTACTAAGAATGTCAGGAATCTAGGAAGGATAAAAAACAGTGAAGGTATCTTCATACGCACAATAGGGATGACTATTTCAACTTAAGTTACATTTCATATTTACTTTAAGTTAAAGGCAGTTAGCAACATTAGTACCTTTCATATGTTTCCTATGGGATTCAGTGCAGTTGCTAGGTATCAACTAGTTTCAAAACATGATTATTCATTTAATCTTTCAGTTTTATTTTCATAAAATAAAGTTTTTAATAAATATTTGTTAAATAGCCACATGCCCCACGTTAAAGTCTATTTTAATTTTCAGTTTGTGACACATTTTTTATGTAATCTTTTCATGTCTAGATTTATGTTGGAGTTATGTGGAGACATAAGGTGTTCAAAAGCCTATGAGAGGGAAGACCCTGCCTCTTGAAGTTCAACCTAATTGGTCATCTGAGCAACTGTTAACAGCTGCTGAAAAGAAAGTCAAAGATTTTAATCAGGACATGGAAGAGGGTCCCTGTGTTTTGCTGTACCCAGACGGTTCAGAGGTGAAAAACATTCCAGGAACAAACACCCCATTCAAACTACAGCTGTACAAAGAGGCACTTGGAAAGGCTTACCAAAGAATAACACTGTTCGTCTGCACAGGTCAAGATTTTTCAGCCTTTAATTTAAAGTAAATCTTACAAAGACATATGTATAAAATACTGTTGACATGAATGGGTTTAAATCAAAGTGAATTTCTTACGTTCATATTGGTTTGAAGACTGTAGTGGAGATTCTTCCAGCGAAGACAGCGAAGTGCAAGTAAAATCTACCTCACACAGTCCACATTATGAGAGTGACACTTTGGTGGGTGCATTAATGTCTCCTAACATAAATATAACATTTAATTGTAACTCATTTTAACATGTGGCTTGTGTTTTTTATGCAGATGTGGGATGATCCAGATGAAGCAAGCACACCAAAGGCAAGAAGCACATCAGACAGGTATTATTTTAGCATAGTTAACAGGGCATTCTTTGGAGGTTAGGAGTAGTTTAAATTAATTTATTGTTGTTATTTTTCAGACCTTCTAATCTCTCTCTGCCTTTTTTGGACAAAGTTTATAATTTATGTTCATACCATGCAGTTACTTTGTTAGAACAAATGAAAAATGTACTCTGTCTTATGGGTTTTGTTGAAGGTCAGTTATAGTGTTGTTTTTGTTTGTTTGTTTTTTTAAATTTCTAACAAATCCAGGAAGCAGGAAAAACAAATGTCCAAGAACACACACAAAAGTGCTACACGTAAGCTTATTGTTTTATCTCAGAGTTAAAAAAAAAAAGAAATTAATTGCTTTAAAAGCAGCCTAACAATTAATTTTGTTTGTCAATGGATGTAAATTCCTGATACTCTTTTTCTTTTTACAGCAATTACACACATCTGTACGCACCAATTGTCATTGAAAGTGATTTCTGAAGAGTCAGATGAGAGCAGACAATATGTTCAAGAGGAAAGGTTCTAGTTTATTAATTACTCTTAATATCATGTTCCTAAATTTATTCACTCGTTTTTTTTTTTTTAAATTTCATTATTATTATTTTGCTTAACTCAATAAAAACCTCTTTATGTTTTACAGCACAGATGTATTATCTGCATCTTGTGTCAGATCTCTCACTAAAGGTGAAAAAGACATCATGCAGCAGATTCAATATAAATAGAGCAGATGTTTGGGACGGAGCAGTTCGTGGATTTAAACGTCTATCATATGACCCACTGCATGACATGCTCGTTACATTCACCGACGATGATGGCACAGTTGAAGATGCAGTAGACACAGGTGGTCCCAAACGTGAGTTTCTAACCCCTCTCATGGATTGTTTAAGAGCACGGAGAATCTTTGACGGTCCAGACAATAGAAGATTTCTCACCTTTAACAATGCAGGTAAATTATTTACTTAACTCTACCTTTTATCTACCCTGCTCATAATTGTCTTTTTTACTAACTGAAAAACTCCATTTACCTCAGCTGCCAGAGATGACGATTACTTTCTTGCTGGGCGGATGATTGCGATTTCTATAGTTCACGGTGGTCCAGGTCCCCGCTTCCTCTCAGAAATGCTGTACGATCACCTCACTGGGAGGACTGACATTAATGGAACAGCTGAAGATATAACAGATGAGACCATGAAGGCAGCTTTACTTGAGGTGCATTCAACTTTCATTTAAACTTATTAAGTTTAAATCTTTTTTGTATTGGCTTTATGAAAAATTTATTAGAATTCAATTTGTTCCTTTTGAACGTTTTTATGTATCCTATTTACCAGATATCCAGTGCAGCTTCATTGAATGAATTACACATGCTCATTGACAAGTATGCCAGCTTGCTGCAGACTGCTGGCTGTTTTGATTACCCATGAAGTGTAGAAGGCAAAGACAACACTGTGAAGGATTTCATACAATGGTACACATTATACAGGAACCAGTACTCCATACAAAGGTAAGTGGATGTCTAATTTGCATATTAATTGTTGCATTTAATTATGTTCCATATAATTGTCATTACTTTCTGATCTTGTTTGGCTTCCAGATTTAGGGATGGGCTTTCCACCTTGGATGTCATCCATGCCCTGGAACAACATCCAAGTGTATTCAGACCCTACATGTGCTACAGCGTTGAGAAACTAAAACCTGAATCATTGGAGGCTGTCTTCAAGGCTCAGCTCAGTGAAGATGGTAGCACCAGACGACAAGAAGAAACAAGGATTCTAGGATACTGGAGAGACTATCTGCTTGACACTGGAGGTAAAGGATTGAACATCACTTTTTATTGTTGTTGTGTACATATTTCATAATATTCCATTTTTTCTTTTCTTTTTTCAGAGCAAGAAACTGGAGTCTTCCTCCAGGACATCCTGATGTTTGCTACAGGACTGGATTCACTCCTCCTTCAACAATTCTGCCTCAGCCCCGACTGAGTTTCTAAATTTCCCATTGCCAGCACCTGTGCCAACACAATCAAACTGCCAATGTCCAAAAACTATGAAGAGTTCAAAAATGCAATGGGCTTTGGTATCCAAAACTCACCTGGTTTTGGATTGCACTGAGCAGAGCAATGTAAATGTTAAGGGATATCTATCCCTTTAACAGTTTTCCAAATAACAAACGTTTCTGAACTAACCAGAGTTTAAATGCGGGCCATGTTCTTTAAAGTTATATAGTTCTCCACACCAGTTTCCCAAGTGTGAGGTGCAGTCAGATTGCTTTGAGCATGTAGTTCTTCAAAGTTTGCCTGAAGCTGTTCATCTCCACAAGTACTAATAGTCGGTTCATTGAAAAAGTGGTCCAAGTCTTCCTGTGAGACACGAAATCCACATTCTCTCCCATTAAACCTTTGAGAAAAAGAGGAAAATGTGTCTACCATTATATTGTTTGGTGTGAAAATTCAAGGCACAGTATTGAGAGCAATAAAAGGTTAAATTGTATTAAATTCTGAATTTTATTTTTGGCTCAAAATAACACTGTACTAAACCTCATGTCAATCCAAAGTTGAATGACTTTCTTCTGTGGAATAGAATGTTAGCCCCAATCTCTTTTCACTTTAACTTTACGAAAGAGCATTGAATGAAAGTAAATAGTAAGTGAGACTAACAATATGTATATTATTTCTATTTTGTGTTACATGGAAGAAAGCAAGCCTCGTGGCTTTTGAACAACATTAGGGTGAGTACATGATGGCAGATTTTGAGGTTTTGTGTCAACTATCATTTTAACAATTCCATTGTAAAATGCAAGTAAGTTTAACATTTAAAGGCAGGGTAGGTAAAAAATGTATTAAAAACTTTTTTTCAAAATCTGTTTAAACTTTATTTATATATCAATACATAATTAAAATGTAAGTACTCTGAAAAAGAAAGTATAAAAATCGAGTGTCTGTAGACCTCTCACGACTGTTTTAAAGACAGCTCATTATTTCCATTCACTCCACCCCCTCCCTTCTGGGCTCCTTCCAAAGCCACGCCCCCAAAACGCATGAACGCGCGACTCCGACCACTGAGCTGGAAGACGCATTATTTACCTGAGACGAGCGGAGAGGAAGGAGCACAGTGCATGTAGTGACATCATGTCAGAATCACATGTAATAAAAATAGCTTTATAATTATGAAGATAAACAAACAAGATGTATTTTAGTACTCACTATCAAGCTAGCATATTGATATTGGTAAAGTTTAAAATATATATTTTTTTGATTCGCTAACGAGCTAGTTATCTATAAGGCAAAGCTAAAACAGGTTGCATGATACACGTTTTTCCATTACCATCATTTACACTGTGATGAAGTGAATTTTGTGTAAGATTCATAACATATACGTTGTTCTGCATGTAAGAGTTTCCATGATGAAAGCATTGTTGACTCTGATGAGGACTACACTCCAGACAAGTACCGCATTGCAGACACAAATAATAACACACACATACAACAAGTGTGTACGACACACACAGATACAAGAAAGACATCAGTAAACATAGGTAGAGAATATAAAACAAAACAAGGCGAAAAAAAAATGTGCAGGTAAACTTACAGGTGAACATGGTAAAAGAGTTAGACAGAGGTAAATATAGTTTCTAAGAAAAGTTCCTAGATGCGGAGTAACGTTAGGCCTACTATCTGTTAAACATGTTTTAGTTATCTAAAGCAAAATTATGCACAATTCACACTATAGCTATCATCTTGAGCTAGGCCTATAGATTATTTATCGTCTCTACTACGGCTCGCTAAGTAATGTTATGTTAGCTATATTACACAGCTACGTGTGCTAATGACACATGCTTCATGAACAAATAAACAAAAAAATATGTATGATCAAAATACAAAAAGAAAGATTTACCTGTCCAGCAGAAATAAAGCCATCAAGGAGTCACTTTTCAGCCCCTTGAGTTCCCTCAGTTCTCGCCATCGCTGGAAAGCCACGCCGATTTAACTCGCGTTTTATTTCTTTGTTTATCCAAAGACTTTTTGTTCATTGCCTTTTCTTGTACTGTTACTGTCTTCCTTTTTTTGCCTGGTTTGCCTTCACTAACTGCATAGGCCGGTACTGTGAATTTTGCTTGCTGTTTCTCTGCCATTGTTTTGGTATTCCTAGGATCGCGTGCCTCTTGAATTCCTCAAATCAAACGTCCGCGCGCAAGTGGGCAGGTCATGTGTGGCAAAAGGGTGGTTGCCATGGTTGCGAGAGAGTGACAGTCGCCTAAGCCAATCCTGTGTTTCGTCCCGAATGGAAATAATGAGCTGTGTTTAATACAGATTAAACGGTCTAGAGTCACTCGATTTTTATACTCTTTTTATCAGAGTACTTACATTTTAATTATGCATTGATATATATAGAAAGTTTAAACAAATTTGGAAGAAAGTTGTTTATAAATTTTTTACCTACACTGCCTTTAATTTAGTCATATACCAACCTGTGTGGAAGAGCATACATTGCATCTGGTTTACCAGAAGGACAGCGAGACTGTTTAACTGCCCTAATGGTGTGAGTGTTCCAAATTTCTTTGCATTCATCAAGGTCCATCTGCAGCACACTTAAAAACACAAAACGCACCAAGCATATATGCTCATGACTGCCATTAAAGAGTTGTTTCTCTTTCAAATCATTTAGAAGATCCATCCAGAGGGCTGTTTCATAAAAGATGCTAAGAAAAGCGAGGATTAAACTCTAAAACCTGACTTGAATTAACCTAACAAATGAGTTTGGGCTAAAACGGTTTCATAAAAGGTAACTGAAGTTCACGCAGTCCCGCTAATTCGATCCAGGTTCACCTAGTCAAGATAATTTAGCGTGCACGCTTTTCTTAAGCAGCCCTAGAGGTCGATCATGGATCAAATCGATCCACCATAGGAAACGGCATACATTTTGTGCTATTTTATGCGTTGGAGACATGGTGTTTTCCTTAGTGCATAACTTACTTTTCACAAGTTTATTCTCCATCTGTAAATGTTAGAAAGTAATGCAAATATTTCCATTTTGAGGCTAAACTTCACATTGAACGAGCGCTGCTGCGCGCATGCGCGCTAAACAGACGGGACGCAATAGAAGCGCATTTTTTAATTCTAAAATATACATTTCGCTAAAATATTTGATGTTGGACATTAAATGTGCCTTATGTACAGTTTCAAACCTACAAGTAAGTGTATTTTTATGATCGTAACTGTAATGGACTAATGTAATGGGGTAAATCAATATACTTTGGGACAATTACTGAGTTTAGATTCATCTTACCAATTAAAATTTAGTCTGTGCATATTAATTTTAATTTTTAATTTTGTGATTTTAATTTCTGCTCTTCTAATAACCATAAAGAGTACTACTGCCAAACAAAACCAGAGAGAAATGTATTCATATATTTAAAACAATCTAATTAATATTGGGCACAAAACATTTAGCCAGTAAGAAGGAAACCCTATATATATATATATATATATATATATATATATAATATAATATATATATATATATATATATATATTTCAGGTTGATTAGGACACTTTTTCCCAGTCATTTCAATAGCAAAAAGTCAACCTGAATTCCATATATATATATATATATATATTGTTTTGCGGTGTGTATTTTGATCTTAACACCTTTTAACCTTATTATTTATTATTCTCAGGTTAGGTAAAGTAAGTCGAGTCTGGCCTAAATTATAAGCATTTTAAATTACTTACAATTTGGTCAGAAGACTCCTCTGTGGTACGTTCTTGTTCAAAGTCTTAAAACACTATAAATCAAGCTAAGGTAGGCAGCTTTTGTAATCAATTAAATTTCTTTTAATTGGTTACTTTTATAATAAACAAAAATGTAAAGGCAAATAAAACTTCATCATTAAAGTATAAAATACAGTAATCACTCTTGAGTCAAAGGTGTAGTCCACTCTGGGCTTCCCATCTTCAGCTTGGGGTTTCTTGTCCTCAGCTCTGGGCTTCTAGGCGTCGGGGGTACTGATGTATCAGTATCCGAAGAGGCAATCAACTCATCCGTCTTTTATACTCGTGTTGTTTATCACATACGTTACGTTATCTTCTTGATTGACATACGTTGTAACTTTCCCAAAGTTTCCAGACACTTCTCAAGGCCTCGCAGGTGCAAGCTGTCTGGCTTTTGTGTCCTTGGACTCCAGTAAACTCAGCCAAGATGGCTGATGTCCTTATAAGGTTCTAAGAGTAGAACCACAGTTCTGTGTGTCCTTGAGCAAACACACATAGAACCGCACACACTTCTGTGTGCTGCAGTCCAGTTCTGCTCCTCCTTCTCATGGACAGGCACACACACATATCTAATAACTGTACTAACTATCAATAACTGTACATCTGTGGCCATACAGTATAATGCATTTCTTAGAAACAAACAAATATAACAATAATATTGTAAGCAATGCCTAATATTTAATACATTGGCCAAATGTGTAGCAACAGACATCCAAAATCTTACCAAGGAGGCAGGGTATAGATTAAATATGGGCCTTGGAAAAGGCTAGCTGACTTTATTGTGCTTTGACTACAGTGGGTAGTTTCAGTGTGGACAACAACCATGCATGCCACTTCTGCAGGCTGCATCTTACTCTGTCACTCTTTTCATAGCTTTTGCTGGCTCTGAAACACTCACTTGGTATTTGTCCTGCTCTTTGTCTAGCAAAAAAATCACTCATCACTTAATGAAAGCTTACAAATGAAGGCCTGATTGTTTCAGGGGCCTTGTCACAGGTTTATTGATTTTGAATTTCTGTGTTACTTTTGCTATATTTTCACACTTGATTTGGTAATCCTCTTGTATTCTTCTGTGCTAAGAAATAAGTCTCCTAACAGTTCTCTCACAAGTGCTTCTATTGTTGTCAGCATTAAGTCTGAGAATGATTCAGTGGGCTACTGTATATAACACTTAATTTTTAAGAAATTACTTCTCTTTAAATGTTTTGTTTCTCATCATACTTACCTTTTAATAAAATATTAAAATAATAAAAATGTCTTAAACTTACACCAATATATATTTTTATTTAGCACAATTTAGTAAATGTGTGTATTATATATATATATAATATATATATATTATATTATATTATATATGTTAAAAGTCAAATAATTGTATGTGAGAGTCAGTTGTAATATCATTGCGTTCCTATTGGTCAGTGTTAGAGGAGCTCAGCTTAGCCTGACAGTTAGCTGCAAAGTGTAAATCTCCATAGTAACTTAATGTAGATTAATTTAGCCTCCCTTCATGCAACCGAGCAGGGCTAATTCAGCCAGGATAACTGGAAAATCCCAGCTTAATCCCTTATCTTGCTTTTGTGCAATACCCCCCAGAACTGAGACCTGTGTAAATAATCCAACAATATTAACATCCCTTTTAGACATTCGGGCCTGGTTTCACAGACAGGGTTTAGATTAAGCCAGAATTAGGCCTTAGTTTAATTAGGACATTTAAGTAGAGACAAAACAATGGTACTGACATATTTTAAGATACTTCAGAGCCAGTTGCTTTCAATTAAAACAGCTCAAACATAAATTTGAATCTGGAATTAGAACATGTTTTAATTGAACATTTCCAACTTTAAAATTCAGCAAGAAAAGTAATATTAAATATAACCCCAAAACATCATGACTGTAGACTATACCTTTGTTTTCTGAAGTATGACCACCAGCTTTCAGTTCGTTGGTTTGTGGTTGAGGAGCCATACATATGGCTTGAAGCTCCTGCAAGGTCATCTGTGTGGACTGATCTCAGAGAACAGTGGATCGCAGCCATAGTTCCATTTTCAGTTCCACAGTCTGTGCGAAGAAGCTTTGGTATGACCCCAACTTCAGTAGCACACTGTAGGTAATGATGAGCTATAATATCTGGGTTGTTATTGCTAGCTCCACAAACTAACCATATCACTTTGCGTGAGTAACCATCAATGCAGCCACTTATAGCCAAACCGTATGGTTTTAATTTGTCATAGCCATCAATGTGCCAAACATGATTTGGCCCCAAAGAATGGTAAACCCTTCTCACAAATCTTCTTCTTGAGCGTTGTTCAATACCTAATGGGTCAAGGTCTGCCATCATAAGCATTACATCTTGCCTTCTCACCGTAAGATTGTGTTTTTGGCGTAGGGTCTGGCACACTGTTTGGTTCTGGACAGCATTATGGTTACCTTTCAACTCTGCAATAACAGCTGTCCGGACATTGTCCAAAGGCGAGTAGTTTTTTCGTTTGTACAAAGACAGTCTGTTTCAATTTTTTTTCAGGGTACGAAGGCTCATTTTAATGTTGTGCTTCGATTCCAAGAAATCCACAGTGACACTGTAACTGTGTCCATCTCTGAAGTACTTTAGAAGAAGATCATCCTCAGAAACATGGATTGATGACTCTAACCATCAATAAAGAATAAAACATAGCATTAATATGTTTTAAAGGACATAATGTAATTGGACACACTCAAGCTTTCAATACATAATAGAAAGGGTATTATTGAGTTACAATTTTAACTGGTAGAGCCACCTGCCTCAAAGAATTCAGTTAATAAAAAGTATGCTACAATAACAGTAACTTATGTTTTAGATACACACTAGACTTTAGATTCTAAATGTTCTAATATTTTAATGATTATTTGTGCATTTGAGCCCAGTGTTCAAAACGTGTGTATAAATTACATCCGCTCACATGATCAAGCTGAATTCATACATAGGCCTACTTACCACGTTGAACTTCAGCCAAAAACTGGACATTAGAACCACACAAGCCACAAAAGGCTATAATAATCCCCAGATCATTTCCACAAAATGGACAAAACATGCCAGCCTATAAAGAGAACGGTTGAAATTAAACATTTATCTGACTATCAGGCATTAATGAAACAAAAGCAGATCTAAGTTGTCCAAATCGAAAGTAATTTATCTTTTGCTCTTTTTATGAATCGATACATTAAGGTAATCAGGATATCCAAACATTCAATAAAACATATTTTGTTCATTTAAATATTATTACACATAGCCCTATTATGCTCACATTACTTACATATATAGAGAGAATCTCTTCGTGTCCTGGGGAGATCGGCTTTTCAGTGCCGACACTGCCCCCTAGTGGTCGGAGCATTTCCGTTGTGTTGTGACTTGATTCCGTTGTGTTGTGGTGATTCTGTTGTGTTGTGGTGATTTCGTTGTGTTGTGGTTATTTCGTTGTGTTGTGGTGATTTCGTTGTGTTGTGGTGATTTCGTTTGTTGTGGTGATTTCGTTGTGTTGTGGTTATTTCGTTGTGTTGTGGTTATTTCGTTGTGTTGTGGTGATTTCGTTGTGTTGTGGTGATTTCGTTTTGTGATTTCGTGTGTTGTGGTGATTTCGTTGTGTTGTGGTGATTTCGTTGTGTTGTGGTGATTTCGCTGTGTTGTGGTGATTTCGTTGTGTTGTGGTGATTTCGTTGTGTTGTGGTGATTTCGCTGTGTTTGTGATTTCGTGTGTTGTGGTGATTTCGTTGTGTTGTGGGTGATTTCGCTGTGTTGTGGTGATTCGTGTGTTATTTCGTTGTGTTGTGGCTTGGTTCTGTTGTGTTGTGGTGATTTCGTTGTGTTGTGGTGATTTCGCTGTGTTGTGGTGATTTCGTTGTGTTGTGGTGATTTCGCTGTGTTGTGGTTATTTCGTTGTGTTGTGGTGATTTCGTTGTGTTGTGGTTTTCGTGTGTTGTGTGATTTCGTTGTGTTGTGGTGTTTTGTTGTGGTTATTTCGTTGTGTTGATTTCGTGTGTTGTGGTGATTTCGTGTCGTTGTGTTGTGGTTGGTTCCATTGTGTTTGGCGTTGTGTTGTGTGATTCGTTGTGTTGATTTCGTGTGTGGTGGTGTTTGTTGTGTTGTGGTGATTTCGCTGTGTTGTGGTTATTTCGTTGTGTTGTGGTGATTCGTTGTGTGTGGTGTTGTGTTGTGGTGATTTCGTTTTGTTGTGGTGATTTCGTTGTGTTGTGGTGATTTCGTGTGTTGTGTTATTTCGTGTGTTGTGGTTGGTTGTGTTGTGGTGATTTGTTGTTGTGGTTAATTGGTTGTGGTTATTTCGTGAATTCGTTGTGTTGTGGCTTTATTTCGTTGTGTTGTGAACTTATGTTTGCTTTTTTAATTTCGTTGTGCTGTGCACTACTGGGCCACCATACTAAACCCCACCCGAACCTAAACATACCATTTTTATACAGAATATTAAAAGAATAAAACATAATGGACAGAAATGTGTAGGAACATGACTATTTTAGTAACAATATAGCATTAAAAATTATATTTTGAGCCGCTAATCCTACACCTACCCCCAAACCTACCCGTAACCATTTCTTAAAAACTAAAATAAATAAAAGAATAACAGACAAACAAGCGTAAATCACAATAATTTATTTATTGAGAAAATGTCAAAAGTGGTAGTAAAAGTAGTGCAAATGATGATGAGTTGAAGTTGCAGTGCTGTAAACATTCTCCTGTCGTAACACTTCTCGAGGACGGGCGCAACTTTCAAATTTGAATCATAACGAGTGCGGGCTGAGCATGAAGACAAAGATCGCCGGATAAAGGGCTAAATTTGGATCTGTTCCTTACAAACATATGGATTCTAAAGATTTGGAGCACAGCAAACAAATAAAATTGATGGGATTTGTGAATTTTTGTGATGATGTTCATGTCTTTCTTTCTTCAGTGGAAAAGAAATTAAGGTTTTTGATGAAAACATTCCAGGATTTTTCTCTTTATAGTGGACTTCAATGGCCTCCAGACGGTTGAAGGTCAAAATTACAGTTTCAGTGCAGCTTCAAAGAGCTTTAAACGATACCAGGCGAGGAATAAGAGTCTGATCTAGAGAAACCATCACTCATTTTCTTAAAAAATACAACTGTATATGCTTTATAAACACAAAATATCGCCTTGAACATACTTTGAAGTCCACTATAAGGAGAATAATCCTGGAATGTTTTCCTCAAAAACCTTCATTTCTTTTCAACTGAAGAAAGAAAGACATGAACATCTTGGATGACATGGGGGTGAGTAAATTATCAGCAAAAGTTTATTTAAAAGTGGACTAATCCTTTAAACATAGAAACATACTGTATAATTTATTCTCCTGCGTTTGCTAAGGTTTATAGATGACTTACCTCACCAATCTGATTAAATGTCACACATTGCGTTTCCAGATGAACGTTAAAAGCAATCCAAACTCACAGCATGTGCAGAGATGGAGTTTGAGACGCGCCACTCATGTGAATGATATCAGTTCATGTGAAGCTGCATTTACTGTGAACGAGCTGCTCTGAGACACACATAGATAACCTACACGCATGTAGATAATTATATATATTAAATCTGCAGCACATACAGTCATAGCCTTTGCAAATTCACAATAGCTTTATGCTTTATTATGATTTTTTAATATCGTGCAGCCTTAGAAAACGGTCTAATAATGCGTTTCATGGATTCTCATCCATGGAAAGCACCACTTCTGGTATTTTACTAGTTACTCGACATGGACAAATTGAAATGGAGGATTTCTGAAAAACGAGTAATCGAATTTTAATCTAGGAATCGTTACAGCTTTAATATGAAGTAAAATAATCTAGCTTCCGCCAGACCACCCTCCATATTCAACTTACGGAAAAAGATTAACTGACGCGACACCAGTTGCGTTTTTTCGTATGGAGCAGCAGCATTTACTGTGACCCGCTCTGAGACACGGATACGACTGCGTGTAAAAGAGCACAGCAGAGCGGCAGCGACTGTGTATCTAAAGCCTGTTTCATATGGCAAGCCCAAAGGTTCAGAATTACGCTATAGCTGAATCGCGTTTACACCCAACGGTGTAAAAACTTGTGAAAAGCACCGTTTTTTACTTGTTTGGCTTGCCACAAAAATGCACGTAAAAAACTCTTAATGGTACACAAGAGTGTGTTATTAACGGCATTTTCCTTGAAGTATGATGAGCCACACCTGCTGATTTCAACAACCAGTAAGTTTGAACTGTTCTCACCCAATCAATGATGCCTCAGTCAGACCAGACCAATTTAACATACACATGCACTATATTAGCTTATATATTCATTATATTTACCTGTTAGTAATGTCTTAATTATTTATATGCTTAAATAAATTTGTCATGAAAGCAATTTATGACAGCAACTGCGTAAATGATTATATTTAAAAACTCTGGACTGGAGTAGAAAAATAATTTGGAAAATAATTTTTATAATATATATATTTTTTTGCTTTATGTGCAGTTTACATGTTTTGTTTTTTTATTTGAGTGTTGATTATTATATCTAAAACTGAATTTAATTTTTTTTTTTTTTTACAGCATTAGCTGAGGTAGATTTTTTATCCTTAAGAAAATATTCATTATAATTTTTATTTTAAGAGAGAAACACAATTTGTTCAATAAACCACTGTTCAATATTAAAAAAAAAAAATCCGTATGGAACTGTGACTTCAATACCGAGGTACGTTTCGAACCATCATGTACCGTTACACACATAATGAATAGTATATTTAATTTAATGGAATTAATTATACTGTTTATTTGAAAGCAGAAAATGCTTACTAACTGTCCTGTAAATGAAGTAAAAAAAAAAAATCAGGAATACAAATTTCATAAAGAGCATCATAAAAATAAGAGCATGCCTGGAATTCTTTACTTTCGCTTTTGTATATATGTATATCGTGTGAAGGGATTTGTGGAAACTGTGGTTCCTAATTATTGTGATCCAACATTTGTCTTTCTGTTTATGAAAGTATCCACAATACAATAGCAATATATATAAGTATAGTATTTTTATGATGCATTAATTAGTGTCTTAAAGAAGACTTAAAGAAGTTCCAGATCTATACTTGTCTATACTTAGTATTTGTGCTCTTAGTATTTAAGTTATTTTGCCATTAATGTAAATAAACATGTGCAAACAATATACTTGCTCTTGTCAATTTATTTTGATGTTACATGTACATTTACGAGCTGTTTCTTTAATACCACATGGTTTATATGCATGTTGATGCTCATTGGGCTGACATTTTTGACACACCCACCAAACCAGAGAAAACCAGAGCCCTTGAAAGTGTATCTCAAACCCGTTGCACACCATTTCCTGGAAACATGTCGTTCAACACGGAAACCGTAGCAAAATGTTGTGCACCGGTTTGAGCTTGAATGTGCCCCTGAAGTGATTTCTAACTGGACAGGTGAAAGGTTAGTCCCGCCCCTGCTGAAAAAGTTTGAGAGGAGACGAGCATACAAGATATGGAGGACGAGTATAAATAAATTAATAAATACGAAAATGCAGAAATAAATCAATAAATGTGGAAATATAGAAATACATAAATAAATGTAGAAATCCATGAGTATAAAATGAATAAATAATTAAATAAATGCAGAAATACAAATATAAATAAATGAACGAATTAATAAATAATTACATGCCTAAATAAATAAATAAAGATATGTGTAACAGTGTGTAAAAGTGTTAAATTGATGCATAAATGGGGACAGCGCCATCTGTCTGCTGCATGATGGCATTTAGCCAGTGTTTCCAGATTGGGTGGGTTCCCGCCCAATTGGGCTCCTTTTGGTCACGTCCGACCGGAAAAAAATGCATTTGGCGGGTCTTTAAAATTTGGGCTGGTTTTTGATGCAACAGGCGGGTTTTTATTTTTTACTATATTCTTTATTATTTTTTTTAATGAAAACTAACTATAAAATAAATTATACAATGTAGGATGACGTTTAAATTAGGTATGGGTAATAGGTTAAATTAGGTAATAGGTATGATATTAGGCATCATCAGTGATCATCATCATCATCATGCCAAAGTGGGGTAAATATAAAAAGTCCTACAGAAAGGAATGGGAGAGCGACCCGTCTTTAAAAACATGGATTACACCTGTGGTAGGCGATGATACAAAGGCATTTTGTAAATACTGTCAATCAGAAATCAGAGCACAGTTAAATGATTTGAAAGAGCATGCTAATACAAAAAAACACATCGCGCTGTGCACCAAGTATAAAAACTTTTACTGTGTCAGCGGGAGCAGCAGGGCAGTGTCCGATCAAAGATGACCAAAAGCGCCGTGAAATTAGAATCGCTGCCTACATTGCTTGTCACAGTTCAATAAATGCGGTGGATGATTTGTCAGACATTTTGAAAGATGAGATGGGAACATTCCAAATGCACCGGACAAAGTGTACAGCCATTATCAAATCTGTCCTTGCGCCACACTTCAGAGAAGAACTTGTGGAGGATATTGGGGAGTCTCCATATTCCCTGTATCTCGATGAAAGCACTGACATATCTATGAACAAACTTCTTTGCATTTGTGTGAAATACCACTCAAAAAAACACAGCAAGTTTGTAAGTACATATCTTGGACTTGTGGAGCTGACAGATGCTGATGCTAAAGCCATATCAGACACTGTTGTCGCTTTTCTATCAAAGAACGGTCTCCAGATTAAAAAAATGATGGGCATTGCCACAGATGGTGCCAGCGTTATGGTTGGAAAAAAACACTCGGTTTTCACCCTACTTAAACAAATACAGCCAAACCTGCAGCTTATTCGCTGTGTTTGCCATTCACTTGACATTGTTGCAAATAAAGCAATGCAGCTTCTTCCAAGCAACATAGAATACATGGTTAGAGAAACCTACAACTAGTTCACACATTCAGCAAAGCAGCAGTATGAGTACAAGAACATATACGAGACTATCAATAACGGGGCCTGCCCCTTGAAATTAATAAGTCCAAGCTGTACCCGTTGGCTTGTGATGGCTGACTGCATTAACCACATTGTGGATCAAAAAGATGCCCTCACACTGCACTTTAACATGGTTCAAGTACAGAACACTGCTATACTGCTCGGCTTTTAAAGGAAATGTACAATGACAAAACTAATCTCCTTTACATGTACTTTCTTCAGCCTGTTCTGATGGAAATCAAAGCTGTAAATAAATGCTTTCAATTAGAAACAGGAAACTCTGTCGGTGTGTTTAGAGACTTGGAAAGGCTGTACATGACAACTGTGAGACGCATTCTCAAACCGAGCGTCTTGCGTAATCACAAGCAGCTCCGTGAACTTGACCTCACACAGTCTGGCATATTCCTATCCCCTCTGGATGCGGACCTGGGTACCACATTTATGGACAAACTGGAGGAAAGTAGGCTAGCCCCAGACACGAAGGAGAGAATTTCTTCGCGTTGTATGGATTTTCTAAAAGAACTTGTAAAGCAGTACCAATTGCGTTTACCTGCTTCAGTGGAAATCCTGAGCAAACTGGAGCTCTTCTGCCCGAAATCTGTTATGTCCACTATAAATAGGCCTGGAGTAAAGGACTTGCCAGCTGATCTTTTCGTGCCCCATTGGTACATTAGAAACGCAGTGGAGGAATGTGGCAACCGCAAACTTCTCTGATGATCAGGACATTGACAAGTTTGGCTCGAAGTCGAAGCGTTTAAAGATGCAGGGGGGCACAAGTGTTTCCAGGAATTGGCACAAGGTGCCATAAGACTTCTTGTTCTGCCTGTTTCCAATGCCCATGTTGAGCAGGCATTTTCCCTCGTCTCTCTTTTAAAAGATGACACTAGGAATCGCATGGGACTACCTTTGCTCTCCAGCATCATGGATGTGCGCACTGGCCTGGTCAGAAATGGGTTTACCTCGGCAACATTCAAACCTCCCAGGCAGTTGCTGGAGAGATTTGACTCAACGATCTATTAATCAAACTGGTTGTGACTGTACAAAGTTGGTCCTATTATTAAATAGTTCTAGAATTGCTCTATAATAAAGACGTTTTCATCAGTTCTGCGGGGATTATCTACGTTAACTTCATATTAAAAGGTAAGCGTGTTTATGCTATTAGCCTACAGTTTTGTTTTGATGTACAATTCTGATGTTTGATCATTTCTGAAATGTAATAGCTGATATAGTGTCTAGTGACGATTCAGTGTATCATTCAGTCATTATTTTATTTAAAATTAAAAGAAGGAAAAAAAAAACGAGAATTCATGTTGATTCGCCCAGTGGTCTATAAGTTAAATAATAATAATAATTTTAATAATGATAATATAAAAAAATTAATTAGTTGGTAATTAAGCACAAATTTGTAAGTAGCCTACTAATACAAAAAAGAAAAGTATAATGAAATGATTTGAGAATTGGCCTATTAGAAAAGAACTGTAGTTCTGACAATAGTAGCACAAGAACAATAAAAAATGTTGTCCCCTTCTGAGGTTTCCGATGTAGACCTTGTGTTTTATTAAAATGATCATTTATATATATATAAAAAAAAAAAAGATGCACTGGATATACTTGGGGCGAGCCTGGTGCTCTCCAGTGTGCGATTTGTTAGTCTGGTTGTTTAATAAGAAAAAAAAAAATTGTGTGTTTTATTCTATAACAGTTTTAATAACAGTATGTATTTTGGGCTGGTATTTTTTGAAATGGGCGGGTTTTAAGCTGTAGTTGGGCTGGAAATCTAGTCCAATCTGGCAACACTGCATTTAGCACGTGAAATAGGGACCGCCCACAGCAGAGATAATGAGACATGCTGCGGGTAAGTCGCACGTTTTCAGCAGCCATTGAATTATTAGTTAAAATGATTAAAAACACACAACTAACTGCTTTATTGCTGATTTATCCTGCAATTAAATTCTTATAGAACTGTTGATGTGTGTTTGGCGTCGAATGTGTTGTTTTATGTTGAGTTATTTTTAGTTTGTATTACGAGGCCTAGTCGTAATTAATTTGTCTTTGTTTTATGTAGAAGTCATTTAATTCTCTGTGCAGTTTCCCTTATTTCTACATGTTCTCCATTGTGCAGCTATGTTGTAAGATGTGTTGTTTTAATGTTTAATGTACTAATTAATAGTTCAAATGAAATTATATAAGTTCGCCACTAGGTGGGGATGTTTACCCTCCGATCCAACTTCATTTATTTGTGATCAATTCATTGAAATATCTATTGAAGTTGTTAAATTGAAAATTGATAACACTATACGATCACAACGCATAAAGATTTAATTGATTTAAAAGATTAAAAAAGAAAGAACTGTTTTAAATAAACAGCAGAGATAATGAGACATGCTATGGAAGTCATTTAATTCCCTGTGCAGTTTCCCTTATTTCTACGTGTTCTCCATTGTGCAGTTCGGCAGAAAGACCACCCAGGCAAGACAGTCACATATGCATAAATGAATTAATACATATTTTTAAAGGTGCCCTAGAATTATAAACTGAATTTACCTCAGCATAGTTAATAACAAGAGTTCAGTACATGGAAATGACATACAGTGAGTCCCAAACTCCATTGTTTCCTCCTTCTTATATAAATCTCATTTGTTTAAAAGACCTCCGAAGAACAGGCGAATCTCAACATAACACCGACTGTTACGTAACAGTCGGGATCATTAATATGTATGACCCCAATATTTGCATATGCCAGCCCATGTTCAAGACATTACACAAGAGAATAGTTAGGGCTGTACTACTGTGCACAATTTCTGTTAAATACGGCGGGTTTTTTAAGTACCACTGCTAATGATTTGCGTTTAATATCAAACGATACAGATGATAAGCGTCTACCTTGTGTTTCGTTGTGTAGTGGATGATTTAGTTCAGCTCAGTGCTGATATGGATGCAGACCTTGATCCAGCTGTGTTCAAGACGCAGCAGGACAGCTTCACACACGCTCAGACAAACATGATGGGACGTCCACCATACCTTTACCTTCACAGGTAATCGAGGCACAGCTCCTTTTGGGACACACCGCTGGAGATGGAGCTCATTTATTTGGAGTGTGTGAGAGAACAGTTCGTCGGAGGATGGCACAGTTTGGGATATGAGCTCATTTATAACTTTCTGTCAGCTGTGTGTTTTGATGACCGGTTTGACACTAATGTTTGTGTGGTGAACTTAAACCCATTTGTTGTTACAATATTTTCACAAGTACACTTGAACCCATAGTGTACTACAAGTGGTAGCTAAATATATTTTTTAAATACAGAGATAGTTTATTAAAAGCATATTTTAGTTCATATTTCATGGTGTCTCAAAATAGCACAGTTGAGTACACTTAGATGTTCTTAAGATGATCTCAAGAAGAACTAAAGAAGATTTTTTAGTATATTAAGTATAAAATTAGAGCAAATAAAATGTACTTGTTTTCACCTGGGTCCACTACTTTTGAGCAAGGCATCCATGAAAAGAGCAGGAACAGAGCTGGATATGGAGAATGACTGTAAAACTTGACTTTACCAGCTCTGGTCATTACTGTGTGAACATTATGGACAATAAAAAACATTCAAGGTGATGAGTGAGTCTTGGTAGCTGCTGAAGATGTCACTCTAACGGAGCAAAAGAATGAGGAAGTACAAAGTCCGTGTGACGAGGACATACTGACCGTCTCAGAGAAACTTAGCTCAGCAGAAAAACACAAAGTCCTGATGAAGCTTCATGCAGGCAGCATACTGACCACAAAGAAATCTTCTGAAATAGTCAAACACTTTGTCCATGTCTGGATAAGTGTACATGGTCCTCCTCAGAAACTGGGGGGAGAATTTAATAATGATGAGGTTATGATGGCAGAAATAAAGACAACAGCAGCATACAGCCGTGGAGCAATGGACTGACAGAGCGACACAACCAAACACTTACAGAGATCATCATGAAGGTGAAGACAAGCGACGGCTGTGACTCCTGCAGTTTTTATTCCCAACACCGTCGGCTTTTATCTGAGCTAGTTCTTTGGTGTCGGTTTGGTGTGTCTCTACCCTTACAGAGTTTTACGATTGCTTACACACTCAAATACACTAAAAATAACACACCTGACTCTCAAGGGCAAAACCTCACTTCCTTGCCATTTCAAGACACTGCTTTCTAAACCCCACACCTGTAAACCGGTTCAAACACGTCCGTCAGGTGTGCAGACACTCAATAATCAGGTGTGAGCACTGTAAAAAGACAACCGGCGAACTCATGTGTCTTCAACAGAAATGGAAGGCAATGTTGCAGTAAGAGAGAGAAACATCAGTGTCCACGGAGCTGTTGAATGTCCCGGGCCAGCGTGGAGAAAACAATCACAATGTGTGCTCCAATCACACACAATGGGGTCCTCCACCGGCACGCCAAGGCCCTTACATCACGACCACATATTCACATTTTAGACAGACTACACAACATCATCACAGCAGAAGACCAGCTGGAGCAGAGCAGATGAGACACATATATATCTCTCCACTGATCTGCTCTGGCCCAAAACTGCTTTCATGAGATTTCTGATCTCCAGCCCAATATCAGGAGATCCCTCATTGAAGAAGTCCTGGAGGAGCCTGTGACCCAACTGATGCAGGGTCTGTGAAAGGAAGGATTCTCCAGTCAGGAAGACTCTTGAGAGAGAGGACACCGCCTGTGACGGGGATGAAGAGCTATGGCCAAATCCAGATAGGCCAGAGATGATGCTTCTTTTAAATCAGGCTTTATTTTGCTCTCCACAAATGCTTTTGTTCATTACTATACTGTGCACTACCGGTCAAATGTTTTTGAAGAAAAATAGTTTTAAAAGAGTCTCTTCTGCTCACCGAGGCTTCATTTATTTGATCCAAAATAACAGCAATATTGTGAAATATTATTCCACTGTAAATCAGCTGTTTTCTATGTGAATATACAGTAAACTGTAATTTATTCCTGTGATTTTCAGCATCATTACTCCAGTCTTCAGTGTCACATGATCCTTCAGAAAACATGATATGATGATTTGCTGTAGTGATAATGTTACAAAAGCTTTCTATTTCAGATCAGAGCTGTTCTTTTGAGCTTTCTATATTTATAAATGATTGTATGCAACTGTTTTCAACAATGATAATAATGATAAATGTTTCTTGATCATCAAATCAGCATATCAGAATGATTTCTGAAGGATCATGTGACTCTGAAGACTGGAGTAATGATGCTGAAAATTCAGCTTTGATCACAGGAATAAATTACAATCTATTCAAATAGTGATTTAAGATTGTAATATTTCTGTTTTTACTGTATTGTGGATCAAATAAAGGGTGAGCAGAATATTGGTGTATTTAGAATACGTTCTGATTTTCAGAGCAAAATGAACCTTTGGAAAAGCATTGATGTGTTGTGTGATTTCACAATGTGGAGAGAAATAAATATTTTCATCAGTGTGCAGTACTGTGTTGAGTTTGGTTGATATATTCATGTACTCTAACAACATCTCTGGAAAAACAAATCAAAGCCAGACTATATCACTGGAAAAGTAGAAATGTCACAAGTGTTGTAGATTGAGCAGAGCGGTGTGTCAGTGGATCAGACACAATCTCTGTGCGCCATAATGTACTAGTGAAAATGGTGCACATTTCCTCAAGTTCATGAGTGTGTTTAGGTACGATGAGCAGCTGAGACAGATCAGGCAGGTCATTTGTGAATTTATCTATAGTTGTCGGGAGAATTGTTCTGCCTAGTCGATATCGTGGCTCAATTTGACAAATATCATCAGTATGCAGTACGCAAGTTACGAGGTAGAGATCAGAGACGTCATCTCTTTGCGGTAGAATTTCTGTATCGGTTGGATTGATTCCATGTGATATAATTAAATCTAGTATGATTAAAACGGTGAGTGGGTCCAGTGACGTTTTGTTCGACCCCAAAGGAGTTTAGTAAATCTGTAAACGCAGCCCCTAACGCATTTGTATTGTCAACATGAATGTTAAAATCTCCAACAATCAGCGCTTTATCAGCGTTTTTCATAACAATCTCTTAAAGGTGCTAAAGAGGATGTTTTGTTTTATACATTTTTGCAATATTACTTGAAACTGTCTTTACTAACTGATAAAAGACTATTTATTAGGTGCACTGAAAGGAATAATATAATATACATCATCTGTGCACGAGGTAGGGCCTTAAAAACATCAGCCAATCGTTTACATGATCATCGTGTAAACGATTGGCCCTCTGGCTTGTCAATCACTGCCATGACGTTCCTTGTGAGAGACGAGCGCGGCTGCGCGCTCCAGTAACTTTCCACACTCCACAGGCGCCGCATGCAATGTTTTTGTCAGGAGACAGGAGTAACAACTGCAGATTATGAGTTACCTGCGGTGAGTCCGACATAATGAATCCACTAACACGACACAGCGAATGCGGTGGTAAACACTCGTGTTCCAATACGAGTGTTTAGGAGTTTTGGGAGGCGTTCCTTCGAAGGAGGGGGGTTGTTCTTATGCATGCGCTCATTTCAAAAACTCAGTAACAGTCTTTGGATTCTCAGTCGACGAAAAGATCCTCCTTAGCACCTTTAATCTTTGGAAGAGACAGGAATTGCGCGGCTCTCTCGCAGGAAGTGAATGAAACTGACGTTCTCCTTGTTCCGTGTGATTGGCTGTTTGCTGCACGTGTCAAACTTTTAGCTGCACGCGTTAATTGCAAACTCTGGATTAAAGCTGAGTTGACAGAGAAAGTTTATACCGAGCGTTGTGCAAAAGTTGATCCTGATCTAAACCAGGGGCCTGTACCATGAAGCTGGATTAGCTGGCTAGCCAGGTAAGTTTCAGATTAGTTTGCACCAATCCTGGGTTTTAGGTACCATGAGAGTAACTTGACTTTTAGCTGTGTTCGTCGCTGTGGTAACTTACGCTCCATGGATAACCTGGTCTGGGGCAGGTTATGTTCTGGGTTAGAGATCTGAAACTGAAATTGGACCAATCAGATGTGAGCTAAGTGACACGGACACACCCAACACAATAAAGTCACGCCCCCAGTAATTCCTCCAAATTAAAGGTCATTATATAGTAAAAACAAATATTTAACGATGAAATTGTCTGGTTTTAATGATAATTACCTAGAATTATTTTATGATTTATATATGATTTGTATATGATTTTTTTTTTTTTTTAATCATTACACACACGCAAGTTTAGTTTAACAGTTGTTATTAAGCATTTAGTTTCAATGAATATTAATAATATATAGATCATATAAATAAGGTGTAAATATACTCTTTAAATATGACTATGTGACCTTGTATATTTGAGTCTCTATCGCTATATATTATCAACTATATAAACTAAATTCACAATTAAGATATTTTTGATGAAATATGATGGCTCAGTGAGATATTTTAACTTGTGTTCTGAAGATGAACGAAGGTCTTACGGGTGTGGAACGACATGAGGGTGACTAATTAATGACTGATTTTTCATTTTGGGGTGAATTAACCCTTTAAAGCATTTTATAAACATGTTAATTGACTGTCTATAGACCTTATGTAGCCCCGCCCCTTTTCAGCACTGCGCTCGTTGTCTTTTGACTTCCGGCTTGTATTTCCACAGCGATCTTATGTATTTATGAATGAACTGCTCATTTTAAAATCTTCCTGTTCTACTGACATTGTTAAGACACCGCTTTAAACATTACAATACTCATGATAACTTTTGTTAACTCTACAACACGTAAATCCACTTCACCAGCTAATTATTCTTCAACAGCGATGCCATAGAAATATACAGGGCTACCGCGAAAACGGAAGTTCAAAGACAATATTCTAAAGATGGCAGCGTGCTTGTTTCTCTGGAAAATAAGGTCTATAGGTTGTTTGTGAATGACGTTATTGCTGTGGCGTGAAATGAGGCTGGAGGGCATGAGGTGATTTTTCTATATAGGAATCACTATCACACACTCAAAAATCATATGTTTTGTGTCGTTTATGGTTGCTCAAATCGCTCAAACCAAGAACCACAAGGAGGTTTCATAGTTAAAAGTTTTCACCTTTAATAGTGTTTGTCTGCTGTAGTTTAAATGTTGTCTTTGTACATATTCACTTCCCCATATGGCCACGGAGGAGAATCGGAGGGGCATTTAGCGGACAGACAGTTTTTTGATGAACAAATGACAACCAAATTCAAACCCATGAAGCTTGTGAACGGTTGTGAAGTGGCTGCCTGCGAGTTAAACTCATTCACAAACTGGCTTGCAAATGTAGCCTAATGTGAATTATTAAACCAAACCAAATACAAAACTTTCAAAAACACTATAATATCTCATTCAGCACTATCTAACTCTTTTCCATTTAAACTAAGCACAGAAAAGTTTAAATACTTGGGTATCTGGATTACTTATAATTATCATAAACTTTATAAAGCCAACTTCTGCCCTCTCATAAACATCTAAAAGAGGATCTCAACCGCTGGAATCTGCTCTTACTATCTTTAGGAGGTAGAAATGAATGTGTTGCCTAGATTTTTGTTTCTATTTCAAAGCCTTCCTATTTTTTTTAACAAAATCTTTTTTTTTTTCATTTATATAGACACCCTGATATCTGACTTTATCTGGAATAGGAAAATCCCCCGGGTGCGTAAAGACATACTGCAAAGACATCGTTCTTGTGGTGGATTATCCCTCCCTAATCTTCAGCGTTACTATTGGGCTTCTAACATTAAATTTATGTTGTATTGGATAAACCCTTCTGACAACCCAGAGTGGTTGTTGTTAGAAAATGCCTCTTGTATGCCCACATCATTACCCGCTCTACTCTGTACAAAGATACCTCTTTCCGAGCCAGTGTCTAGATACTCTCTAAACCCTATTGTCAGAGCATCCTTTAAAATATGAAACCAGTTTAGACGAGCTTTTTCACTTACTGAACTCTCAAGGAATGCTCCGATCATTGGAAATCATATGTTTACTCCTTCAGTTATAGACACTGCTTTTAACTGTTGGGAAGAGAAACATGGAAGATCTACTTCTTGTCGTTTCCAGTAAGAGCAAAATCCAAATACCTTAGCATTTCATCTAACACTAACGATTTCCTCTACCTACTGAATACTACTTGATATAATTTAAAAAACTTAAAGAACTTAGGTTACTCTTTGAACAAATTTAACTTCTTTAACAAAATCAAAGCAACATGGGAAAGTGAACTTGATTTGCAATTTTCAGAAGAAACATGGCAAGACATTATAAATAAGATTCATTCAACCTCAATTTGCTTACGACATACAATTATTCAATTCAAAGTAGTTCATTGCCTACACTGGACAAAAGCCAAATTAGCAAAATTTTCACCAAATATAGACTCCTTGTGTGATAGGTGTAGAGTGGATATTGCCAATCATACACAAATGTTTTGCTCATGTCCTAAGCTTGTTAATTATTGGCAATTAATATTTAATGTTTTTTTTCTGGAGTTTTACATGTATCTATTGATCCTTCCCCCATTCTTGCAATATTTGGTTTGACTACAGAACTCGGTTTGGATAATAATGCTAAAAGTATGATTGCTTTTTCGACTTTGCTAGCTAGACGTCTTATTCAGCTTAAGTGGAAGGACAGATCTCCACCTGCTTTCAGTCACTGGATTAGAGATCTTATGTACCATCTTGCATTAGAGAAGATTCGTTATTCCACTAAAGGCTGTAGTCAAACTTTTTTCACAGCCAGCTGACTTACATACAGCAAATGGATCCAAATGTAATTTTTTCTGTATGAATTTTGTTTTTTTTTTTTCTCCCCCCCCCCCCCCCCCGGCCCTGTGAGGCCATAATAATATGGTACGGAAGAGTTTGTAAGTTAATGTGTAATGGTGCAGTGGGGATGGGGAGCTCTGTTGGAGCAAGATAATTGATTTCATCTCATTTTTCTTTGGAAATTGTTGTTATATTATACTATGTAAAACTTTGAACAGGAAAAAAAAACACTGTGATTATTTTATTGAGTGATATTCAGTGGTTCAATCAGTGACATTATTAGATTTTCTATCGGTGTCTCCTGTCATCTCCTCATCTGCTTCTCTTAGTGTGTTTTTACACGTATAAAAGGTGAAAATTGTATCACACCGTCCAGTTTTTCTCTGAGCTTTGAGAAAATCAAAATACTGCCTTAATGTCACTAGTTAAAGACAGCGCGATATAAACAAACCCAGACTAGAGCTGAACGCGGCGTGACGGCAGCTTCAAATTCTCTATATCTCCTCCTCGATGGCAGTCAAGTCTTTCATTCAGTAGAAAAATCATTCCTCTTCATAACACAAGGATCACGTCCAACACATGTTGTGATTTTCTGTTTAACCTTTCTAAACCAGCACAGAAAGGGCTTTTCTCCATCTCTTCCATTCTAATTTTCACTGCTTGCCCTCCACATTAATTTCGCATGTCACCAGAACCACGTGATTGCAAACAACCTACTGTGTGAAAACAACATGAATTGTGTTAATGGTGTGATCACAACAGACGGATGAGGTGCGAATTGAGTTTAGAGTGTTGAAAATGTGACTACAGATCGGACAAAAGGATGTTAGCAACTGTAAAAACTGAACAAACTTGAAACAAACTTCTTCCAAACAGATTTCAGAATAAAAACAGCTAAGAGTCAGTGCGTTTGCTGACGTCTGACTGTCACCGACACTTGACAAAGCAGTTTCACTTCCTTTATTTCAGAGAAAGCAAGTGAAAGAAATTTCAGAGCCGCTGTTCAACACAACAGTTCAGAGGAGAAAAGAAAAGTCTTCAAATATTGTTTGAGGTGAGTGTTTCATTTTTCTTTTGTTGTTTTCATCTGTTTTCAAAAACAGAGTCCATAAATACATACAATATTTTCACTTTTGAATGCAGATCTGTGAAATGTGAGATGGGAAAAGTAGGGCTGAATAATAATGATTTATAATTAACTGATACATAATTTGTGCTTTCACACATGTGCTGAAAACTACGGAGCCCCATGCATGACATGCAGGAAAAAAATATTAGGCTAAATCATGCGCATGATTTATAAATCGAAGGAACAACTATGTAAAGTGTGCATCATGTGCGGGGCTCCATAGAAAACATCTGAAGCTTAGAGACGTTTATCTGAAGTAAACTAACCCTGAAACAGGAAAGGGTGTGAGTGTGTGTGTGTGTGTACTTGTCTACCTATCAAACAGGGGACATTGGTGTCGTAACACATTCACGAACAGGGGACCACCGAGCAAAGAGGGGACATTTTTCAGGTCCCCCACTTGGTCATGCTTTAAATCATTAAAAAACGCTCTGGTGAATTTTTTTCATTTTTGACAAAGTGGGGACCTACAGGTGTGTGAGTGTTTAAGCCCATACTCAGCAGCACCCCTGTAGGCTGGAGCAAGAACTGCAATGGCCCATAAACACACGTCGTTCACACTCCTCTATTGTTTGAATGGCTTGCTGTCCTAGAGCGGGTCTGAGACTGTGAGCCGTTTAACAGGCTGCTTAAGGAACTGATTCTTGAGATACGGAACAAAACATTGTTTAGAGGGTAGTTGTTATTATTTAATACATTACTTCTTTATTTGCTGTATACTGTTTTATTGACATTATACACTTTTATTATTGACTATATTATATACTACAAAAAAAACCTTATATCTCTTATACACTACCGTTCAAAAGTTTGGGATCTGTAAGATTTTTAATGTTTTTTAAAAAGTTTCATCTGCTCATCAAGGGGCTGGCATTTATTAATTAAAATTACAGTAAACACAATAATATGGTGAAACAATTTACAATTTAAAATAACTGTTTTCTATTTGAAAATATTTTAAAATGTAATGTATTCTGTGTTGGCAAAGCTGAATTTCAGAATGCTGAATGTTTTTTAAACCTTGATGCGCAAGCTATGGAAAAACCCCTTCTAATGCGCAAACATGGGTCAAAATGACCCGTATTCATTTCCTATGTAATTTCATCATGGTTGAGGTTTCTTGCTGAATCTTTGAAATAAAGTATTTTCATTCATTGTATTCCAGGTTCTTTAAATATCTTGTTTTGATTGTCAAAAATCAGTTTTCATTTTTTTTCTTTACTTTATAAACAAAACACAGTTTTTGTATGTCTACATCAATTTTACACACATGGGTCAAAAATGACCGGATTCATTTCCGTGTTATTTCAATCATGACTGAGTGTTTCTTCGCTGAATCTTTGAAAAAATGTATTTTGTCATTTATTTATTCCAGGTATTCCTTAAATATCTTGTTTTTGATTTTCACAAATCATAGCTTTGTATTCTTACATCAATTTTACACATGGGTCAAAAATGACCCATATTAGAAACCATTGCAAATTTTCGCAAGTAGGGGAACATATTTACTGCAGACAAATTTCATCTGCCAACACATTTCACGTCTCAACATGGCTGCTTTTGTATATTTGATGGATGAAAGTCATATATTTCATAGGCTATATTTATTTCATATCTTTATTTTTTGTCATAAACCAATGCTACTGGTCACCTTTACATCTATCAGTGTTCCTAAAAAGTAACAGTTTTGAACAAGGTTTCTGTCCAAAGTGAAAATATTATAAGTGTATTTGAATTTGAATATTTGAATATTCTTGTTTTGATTTTCTTATCTAGAGTGTTAGCGGCTGGTCCTCAACAGAACTGAGGTGGATGATGACATCACTGTAAAAAAAAGTTGAAGATACTTTGCGCACAGTCGAACACAATTTAAATGTGTATGTGCAGGTTGCAAATACACGGTTACAGAAATCAGGTGGAAATTTAAAAAGTTACAAAAATCTGTATGCTGACCCTCACATACGCAAAAACATGAAGTATACTTTGGCCTTTAAAGATAATGACACAAAAAAAATTTCATTCAAAAAGAAAGGAAAAATTTAAATAAGGATTTGTTTATTGAGTAATACCTGGAATAATGAATGATGAAATTAATTTATTGTAATATATCGATATAGAAAATAACTCTTCAGGTCACTTTAGACCCATGTTTATATTCCAAAACTGTTACTTTTCAGGAACACTGACAGATTTAAGGGTGACCAATTGCATTGATTTGACAAAATATTATGTGATATATATATCCTAATATATTAAATATAATAAGACTTGCATCCATCAAAATATACAAAGTAGCCTTGTTAAGATGTGAAATGTGTGGCAGATGAACAGTTGTCTGCAGTAAATTTGTTCCTACTTGCAAAAATTGCAAATATAAAGATTTCTATATGGGTCATTTTGACCCATGTGTGTAAATTGATGTAGAAAACTGCTTTGTTTATAAAGTAAGAAATAAAAAATAAACAATTATTTGTAGAAAATCAAAAAAAGATATTTAATGAATACCTGGAATAAAAATGACAGAATACATTTCTTTCAAGATTCAGCGAAGAAACACTCAGTCATGATGAAATTCAAGGAATGAACGGGTCATTTTTGATGACCATGTGTGTAAATGATGTAGACATACAAAAACTGTGTTTGTTAAAGTAAAAAAGAAAAAAAAATGAACATTAATGATTTTGACAATCAAAAACAAGATATTAAGGAATACCTGGAATAAATGAATGATAAAATGCATTTCTTTTATAGATTTAGCAAAGAAACACTCACCATAATTAAAATTACATAGGAAATGAATACGGGTCATTTTGACCCATGTTGCGCATTAGAAGGGTAGTGATACAAAAATGATTTTTATTCAAAAAGTAAGAAAAAAAAAAATTAATAGATTTGTGATGATCAAAAAGAAGTTAATTGAGGATACCTGGAATACTGAATGATGAAATCATTCTTGCAAAGATATAGAAAATAAAAACTCAGCCGGGTCATTTTGACCCATGTTATGCATCAAAGGGTTTAATATAGAAATCATTTATGCATCGTTCTAATTGGATAATATTTGACCAATTTAGCACTAACACATTTGCAAACTGGGACCTTGTAAAAGAAAAGGGGGGAAAAAAGCCTAAAACTTACTAGTTTCAAACTTTGCATTACATTTAATATGACTGTTATTAAAATTGACATTTTAAACAGTATTTCAAAATATATACTCATCCATATAAAATTAAACACAACTGTCATCAACCAAAGTAAAAAGCAAAACAAAAAACAAAGCAACTGAACAGGTGTCACACTATATCAGGTGAAGATTCAAAATTTTATATCGACTTGTTGCTTTGAAAATGTTCAGCTGATTTAATCAAATTATTCAATTAATTTCAAATCAAATTATTTAAAAAAATTTCAAAAAAGTGTCAACCTAAAATTTTGAACTTTGACCTTGACATAGAAGTCTTTAATTTGTTTTAAGTGTCTGGGTTGGTATGGATAGCATTAATATTATATATTATATTTAGTTATATGGGATACAACAGTAAACAGTAAGTATGAACAGTATGAAATATTGCTAATTGCACTTTACCATCTAACAGGGGACCAGTGTCCTTTTGTGTAGTGAAATCACTACTGCACATGCAAATGCTGCTGCTGCTTAACTTTAGCATGAACACTTTTGCTTGTGTGGAATTGGGCATTGAATGATGAATAAAAATAATAATATCTATTATTACATTTTGTTCAAGTCAAAATATTATTAATCATGAACCAAACTAATACATCAGTTTATACCAACAAAACTAAGTTTTTGTTTTAAATCAAGAAGAAATTGCTTTTAAGGGTAACGGTTGCGGGTCATCATTTTATACAGTGAATATTGATTTGATTAAACAAAATGCCTTTAGTCTTGCCTGGCAAGGCCAGACTGATATATATCTACAAGATATATCAGTCTGGTCAGTCTGCCCTCCGTCGCGATTCGAGTCAACTCCAAAACGTACCGTGCAATCAGATTTGTTTATTTCAGTGACGCAAACAGCGTCACTCTACTGTGGCGAAAGTCCCTTCAATATCAACAAAGACTGCGCACGGGAGACCTGAGAGTTCGTTCTATTCAGCCGTGAATTCAGTTTTAAATGACCAAAAACACATTAATTATTTACTTTTCGCTGTTGACTCTCTTGTCACTTTGCTGACGTCATATCTGCCCTTCTCTGATTGGTTTTCCGCTTCCTGTTTGCTCGGATTTGCTCCGCCCTAGAAATCGAATTGATTCAATGGCCGACCAGACTCATCCGCTGGTACAGTGGTGAGGCTGGATTTTCCAGGCAACCTTTTGTTCCCTGTTAGATGGTAAATTGCCAGATCTGTTTGGTTGTTTTGCTATTTCTTACCATCACAAACACACTGTAAAGATATTGGAGCTCAGATCTCAAAATCTTATGTTGACTTGCTGCAAAATTGTCAGTTATCTCAATTAAATTATGTGAACTGGTGTTTTGGTTTTTATTATGAACATACCGTTACAAACAGAACTATAAGATTACAAAATATTGCTAAATGTAAAGGCAACCAAAATAGGTGTCAAACTACCATCTAACAGGGGACCAGTGTCCTTTTGTGTAATGATATCACTATAGCATGCACATGTTGCTGCTGCTTAACTTTACCATGTACACTTTAACTTGTGTGAAAACGGGCACGGAACTGTGAATAAAAAATATGGTAGCGTTATTGTAACTGTTATGGTAACCTGTTATTGGCAATTTAACAATTTTGTAAGTCAGTTACTAAACTTGCTGAACCACCTGAATTCATTCATTATAACAACAAAACAAAGTTTTATCGGTTAAATCTGAACTCCAAAATCTTACAATGAAATGAAGTAGGGATGTCATTTTGGATGTTTTTTTTTCCTGACTGACAGCCGATGCCCTTTAACTGATCATTATTTGTAACGAAAAGATTAGAAGGTTAAATTATAATTAAATTATAATGGATAAGTGTCTGTGACCCATTAAAATACCACAAGTTTAGTTTTGCATGTGCAAATAGCAGCATAAGCAGCACATTATCTTTTTTATTTATAAAATAGCATATTGTTGGTGTTCATTTGTAAATGTACAATATTTTACATTTCTGAATGTTAAAATACCATAGACAACTTATCTTTTTTTCCTCTTAAAAAACAAAAATTTTGACTAATATGTGTAGCATATTACTTTAAAAATACTTAAATTGTTTACTACAGGTATTAATTGGTCAAAAGTCTTACTGTCGTATAATTATGGTCATCCTAATATGAACTCTCTTTTTTTTTTTTTTTCTGAGGATCCAACTGAGGATTTCAATGAAATCAACATAAAACTGAATTTTGATCCAAAATAAGGGCAAGGATATAAAGGTTGAAAGGCAACCAAACAGGGGTTGCACTTGACCATCTAACAGGGGACCAGTGTCCTTTTGTGTAGTGAAATCACTATAACATGCACATGCTGCTGCTTCTGAACTTCACCATGTACACTTTAACTTGTGTGGAATTGGGCATAAAATGATGAATAAAAAACGATAACCTAAAAAGGTAAACTAACTCTTTTTTTTTCACATCAAAATATTATTTAACATCAACAAACTAACCGTGGTCAATAAACCAATGAACACACATCAGTAATACCAACAAAAACAAAGTTTTAGGGGTTTTAAATCAAGCAGAAAAGCACTTTAAGGTAACAATTGCAGGTCATCACTTATATAATGAACAGTCATTCTGTTAAACAAATTGACTCTGTTAGAGTCCCCTGTTAGATGGTAAAGTGCGATGGTTGCTTTGTCATTTCTTGCCATCACAAAACACTGTAAAGATTTTGGAGGTCAGATCTCCAATTTTATATGACTTCAGCATGCTGCAAATTGTCAGTTGGCTCATTAACTTTTAGTTTCAGATCAACTTTAAAAAATTTAACCCTCTACCGCACACATTATGATAAATCTATAAAAAAAAAATATTTGACTCTTTTTCTTTTCTTAGAATGGCTTAACTTAAAGTGCTGTAAAAATTTGGAAAAAAATATTATTTAAGGTACTTTATGACCATATGGCACAACGTACAATAGTGGAAGTAAATTAGAATAAGTGTAAGTGTATATAGTTAATATTTTCCTCAGAAATGTTGTTGTATTGAATCAATTGGTGCTATATTAAGCTTTAGCAGTAAATATAACACACACCTATACTTATTTTCCAACATCTTGTGTTTTTATTTATTCTATTCATTTGCAGATAATGCTTTATATTTTGAATTTCATACGTTTAAATGCAATATAGACAGTTAATAACAAGTGAATACTGTTCATCATGTATCATAAAACACTGACATAAAACCAAAAACATTGCAGTTCATGAAAATTAAACATTACGCAATTCTTATGAGAGGAAGGTTATGAACATAAATCCCCATAATCCTTGAAACTTCACCTTTTTCTGTACGAAACTTTAAAAAGCATTTTTTTTTCAGAGGTGAGACACAGTACACATCATATTTGGTGCACTCCCCTAACAATACACTTACATCCACTTGCACCTGCCTTTTGAGACACAATGGTAGGCAGTGGTAGGTCTGGGCCAGTAGTACTGGCTGTGGTGCAGGTCTTTGATGTTGATTTAATCCATAATTCAAATGCCACGGCAGTCCTTAACATACGACTAATCAACATTATATCACTAGCATTAATGTTTTATTTAATAATTAAACAATCATTATGTTACATATTAACAGACTGCAGCTGGCCTTTGCTAGCTAGCTAATCTATTATAATAAAGTCATTCCATTATTGCGCAGTTGCCATATGGCAACACAGACATTTTATCGATTTACCAGAAAACTAATTTCATAAAAACTTTTTTGAGTGGTGAATATGTCATCATAACTTACCTGAGATGATGTTAACAATTTTGTGAATGTGACATGGGCGGGTCCTTGTTTGTTACTGACGTTTTAGTTTGCTTTCAGCAACTACCGACAAGAGTCGGCAGTCTGTCAGAAAATCGTGCACAGAAAAAAATTGCATGTCATGTGACTTAACCAAAGCACATCATTGGCTAAACTAAGGTCTTCTCTTACCAACAAAAAAACAAGAATGTTCTCTTAAAGAGATAGTGGCAAGGAAAATGAACACAAAGTGTATGTTGCCATATGGCAACACTATGCGGTAGAGGGTTAATTTAATTTGAGCCAACTGTTTAAGACTTGGATGCAATAATCAACATAAAACTTAGAATTTTGATTTTTAAAACAGCGGCTTTATGTATTGTATGGTTTTATGACAACTAGATAAACTAATATATCAGATTATCACTGAGGACATGAGTACATTTCATGATGTTCAGCAACATCTAATTTTTGTAGTATTTGATGATCATTTTTTAGATTCTGAAAATATATTTCAGTATGATATTACTAAATATATCAAACTGATGTCTATTTAATGTAATATTATTGTTCGGGTTGAACTTAAGTGAAACAGTTTTGAAAAAAAGCATGTACATATAGACAAGGCCTAATATTAATACTGCCCAACCACCAAATGTGAAGTAAATGGTGTTGGCGAGCGTATAAAACAGTGTCACACACCAGTTGGCTGGTAGCATTTTTATGAATTCTAACAAAGCATGAACATGAACAAACAAACAACGATTGGGACAGTTGAGGGGCAGCGCTGCATCATCAAGAGAGTTTAAGCCTTGACCATTTAAATCTTCAAGTGCAAGAAGGCACAAAAGGGAGCTCATTTGTGTGCTGTGAGAAAAGTTTTGTGTGCGCAAACAAGCGCATGCCCAAAATCTGTATCTCTGAGCTGTCTTGCATGACATTTTGCTCTTAAGTGGACAGATTAATAAAAAATATGTCAAAAATAGTGAGTATCCCAGTAAATATAGTTGGTTAGGTCTTAATATACAGTATCAGTATCTTAGATCCATGCATGTCTGTGTTTTTAATGTTAATCAAACAACAAAGGCAAAAGAAAATTATCCCTCACTTCTGTTGACTGAATAACTTTTGTAAATTTAATAAGTATTAATAAAGATGTTTAATTTACAGTAAAGGCTATGCAGTGTTATACATTTCCTTACTTATTAATTCCTGTATTGAAAACTACTGTTAGACCTACCTGAAAAACTGAAAAGGACGGTTCATTTTATTTGTATCATTTGGATAATAATTTTATTACTGACTGTTTACTTGTCTTTAATAATGTTTTACATCTCTATCAATTAGGCTTGTGGTTTTAGATGTGGTCTTGAAATGAAATAGAGAATTTTAAATCTTCACTGGTGTCTAAAATGTTGGTGTCATTACTGCTTGTTTTGGCAAAAACAGTTTCATGGCCAAACATTTATGGCTAGAAAATGTTCTTAAGTCACTGTCTATACACAAGGGGAAACCTAGGAGGAACAATTTTACTGTAACATCATGTAAAAAATTGCAGTGAATTCTGAAACAGCCGAAAATAGCAACAAATATTGTATAATGCCTGTTGATAGTGTTTTATGAGTGACACAGTGTGTTTGTTGGGTGAAACTTTTGCTAGTGTTCTTGAAAAATGAATTGATTTGAGAAATTATTTTAATTATTTTAGTGCATTTTGAATATGAAATTAATCGCTGTGAAGCTAAAAATTTGGTTTGGTGTACTGGGTGAATAAGACACTACAAATTCTGTAGTGTTACAATGCTGCATAAATGGCAGCAAGGTTTCTTTATGAAATAGCAGACATGATAGCATAGATAATTTTTGAAAAAAAGCTCCAAATCAACTTACAGGTTTGGATGCAGTGAGAAATTCACACAGACAAAACTAAAAAAAATAATGAGCGTCAAACAAACTTTTCTTTGTTTAAAAGACCATTTAAACTGTATTCAAAAAAATCTTGACGTTTTTCCAGATGAACACAATCGAGATATATTTAAAATGAACTGGCTCTTCAGCTTTATAAGGTAGTGATGAGGGGCGAGATTTTGCACACCGAAAGTCATCCATCCATCAAAAAGTAATCCACATGGCTTCAGGGGTAATAAAGAACTTCTGAAGCAAAGCAAGGGGTTTAAATATGAACATTTTCTTACAAAAGCCTACGCGTCACTTCAGGAAGGCCTTTATTAACCCTCGGGAGCCGTATGGATTATTTTATGATGGATGGATTGCATTTTTTGGGCTTCAAATCAAGTCCACCATTCATAACATTATAAAGCTGGTCAGAAAGGATCATTTGTAAAATATAACTTGATTGTGTTTCGTCTGAAAGAAGATAGTCAATAACAACTTGGAGGCTGGGGTGAGTAAATCATGGGATAATTTTCATTTTGGCTGTGAACTAAAACTTAAATCTTAGCATCATTCAAGCGCTGTACACTTCAGGAAATCAGTGGAAAAAAAACAGAGAAATGAAAAATATTAGAGATTACTGTATAAATAATCCAAATAAATGCTGTATGAAACCATTTGAAGTGGAGAATGTGTAGGAACCAAAGAATTAGTAACTAAATATAGAGTACAGTG
>JAOTNS010001118.1:0-51923 GCA_028476615.1 Culter alburnus
CCCTTTGCTCAGTATTTAGTAGAAGCACCTTTTGATCTAATACAGCCATGAGTCTTTTTTGGGAAAGATGCAACAAGTTTTTCACACCTGGATTTGGGGATCCTCTGCCATTCCTCCTTGCAGATCCTCTCCAGTTCTGTCAGGTTGGATGGTAAACGTTGGTGGACAGCCATTTTTAGGTTTCTCCAGAGATGCTCAACTGGGTTTAAGTCAGGGCTCTGGCTGGGCCATTCAAGAACAGTCACAGAGTTGTTGTGAAGCCACTCCTTCGTTATTTTAGCTGTGTGCTTAGGGTCATTGTCTTGTTGGAAGGTAAAACTTCGGCCCAGTCTGAGGTCCTGAGCACTCTGGAGAAGGTTTTCGTCCAGGATATCCCTGTACTTGGCCGCATTCATCTTTCCCTTGATTGCAACCAGTCGTCCTGTCCCTGCAGCTGAAAAACACCCCCACAGCATGATGCTGCCACCACCATGCTTCACTGTTGGGACTGTATTGGACAGGTGATGAGCAGTGCCTGGTTTTCTCCACATACCGCTTAGAATTAAGGCCAAAAAGTTCAATCTTGGTCTCATCAGACCAGAGAATCTTATTTCTCACCATCTTGGAGTCCTTCAGGTGGGCTTTCATGTGTCTTGCACTGAGGAGAGGCTTCCGTCGGGCCACTCTGCCATAAAGACCCGACTGGTGGAGGGCTGCAGTGATGGTTGACTTTCTACAACTTTCTCCCATCTCCCGACTACATATCTGGAGCTCAGCCACAGTGATCTTTGGGTTCTTCTTTACCTCTCTCACCAAGGCTCTTCTCCCCCGATAGCTCAGTTTGGCCGGACGGGCAGCTCTAGGAAGGGTTCTGGTCATCCCAGACGTCTTCCATTTAAGGATTATGGAGGCCACTGTGCTCTTAGGAACCTTAAGTGCAGCAGAATGTTTTTTTGTAACCTTGGCCAGATCTGTGCCTTGCCACAATTCTGTCTCTGAGCTCTTCAGGCATTTCCTTTGACCTCATGATTCTCATTTGCTCTGACATGCACTGTGAGCTGTAAGGTCTATATAGACAGGTGTGTGGCTTTCCTAATCAAGTCCAATCAGCATAATCAAACACAGCTGGACTCAAATGAAGGTGTAGAACCATCTCAAGGATGATCAGAAGAATTGGACAGCACCTGAGATAAATATATGAGTGTCACAGCAAAGGGTCTGAATACTTAGGACCATGTGATATTTCAGTTTTTCCATTTTAATAAATCTGCAAAAATGTCAACAATTCTGTGTTTTTCTGTCAATATGGGGTAACACACAGTTGCTGAAACTCTACACTCAATGAGCAAAACCTTAGCCTAGAACTGCACAACTATAAGCACATTCTCAGCCTCACACTTTTTGCAAAACACTAAACACATTGTTTTGCACAACACTAAACACACTTCTCTACATTAAGGCTGGTTCAACCTGTGCGAATTTGGCCACGATTTGGTCGTCTGAGACAAATTTTGCAAATCCTAAAAGATTCCTATAATCCTAGCCTAAAATCTGTTGTCTTTGATCTCTAGTTTGACATGTTCACCGACAGCCGATTAATGACCGTTGCGATCAAATTTGACCTCCAACGAAATTCTGGCAGTGTCAGAAGATTTGGCGCACAATCCTCCAGTGTGACTTCTCCTACGATGAACGTCAAATTGTCTTTGTTTTTCAAGACAAGCCGTGATCAAAATTAATGATAGAGATGTCGTTGTTAGCCACCATTTCAGTCCTGTGTGTAACGCAGCTCACTGTCATTGAATGTGTATGTTTTGATGATGTAAAACTCCGGACAAGTTTTCATGTACGCGTCCATTTTTAATGCGTCTTGATTGTCGTACAGTCTGACATTAATGACAGCTGAGATCCCACAGTGTGACATGAGGATCATGTTCGTACAGTCTGACAAGTAACCATCATAAAGGACTATTATAAATAGTAGACACAGAAATCTAACATAATGTCACTTCTTTGCCATTTCAAGACACTGCTGTCTAAAATACCACGCCTATAAACCAATTGATCAAAAATAGCCGTCAGGTGTGCAGGCACATAGGTGCTTAATTGTAAACTCAACGATCAGGTGCAAGTACTATAAAAAGGCAAAAGGTGAGTTTATTTTTTTAATTATAGTTTATTTGATAGGGACAGATACAACCAACATAGATCATTATATCAAAACAATCTGATGTCTGCATCACAGTGTATATAGCCATTGGCTAATTTGCAACACCTGTCCCTCGAAGGGCCTTTAACAGTCAGGTTAAGAGAACAGTGAAAAAAAGAAAAAACAGTAAATACAATAAAACATCCAGAAAACAGTTCACACAATAATACTATGATCAAAGTATAAAACTCTATGTCTTCCAAACATACACAGTATAATTACAGTATTTAAAAATGAGTACAGTTCTGGTTTGTCTTTAGCCTAGTCTTAAGTCTGGAAGAGAACATTTTAAAGTCAGATATAGTTTTAGTGTCAGATGGTAATAAGTTCCAGAGCTTAGAGCTCCTAACAGAGAAGGCTGTCTGTCCAAAGCTAGTCCTGCAGTATGGAATTTTACAGTCGGGATATGTGGCACTTCTCGTGACTCTACTGCTGTTTTGTCTCTCAACAAATTTAGTTGAGAGAAATTAATTTAAGAAAACAGAAATTAATAAATCCATCAAATCTCAATAAATTATATTTCTTAAGGACGGTACAATGATGATATCGGGATTGGCTTCCCTCCAAACAGAGTCCAAATTACCTCCAAGTGTGTTATCAAACACAGAGATAATTAGCTGCCTGCATCTCTGAGCTATGTTAATTCCTATTATGGCAGGTGGAGTTGAGTCTGGCTCTGAAACATCCCCATCTCTAACTATCAGGAATCCACACTCTGGTATGATTAGTCCCATAACTTGGATATCTAATTCCACATATCCAAGGTATGGCAAAGGCAGCTTGTTGGCAGCAGTTATCTTGAGCCACTTAGCTGTACAGTAGATGTCTTTATCCTCACCATGTAGATGCTCCCAAAAAAAAAACTCTCAGCAAGTGTGCTTACATTACTTCTGGTGTCCAACAAACAGGCTCATCGCCAATGTGAATAGTTACCTCTGGACATGTGCCTACCGCATGCTCAGGAAATCTTTCTTTGGTTAGTGGACTGCTATTTGAGCCTTCAGGCTTTCCTCGCATTGCCCGGCTCACTGCAATGGAGGGACCCCATTTCCCGGTACTGCGGATGCTGAGGCAGAGCTGGGCTGGCCTTTTGAGCCATATGGTGCTGTGCATTTTCGAGCCAAGTGTCCCACTCCCTCACACCTTAGGCTTATTGGCTGGCCATCATCTGTATACTTTGGCCTGAACTTAGGATTGGTACTCTTGTCAGGAACACTGACCTTCTGCATAGTAAGTCCACGCACAGCATCAGTGAGCTCACTAATTGCTTTGCCTAGCTGAGTAATAACTTTAACCACTTCCTGCAGGGTTACAGCCAGTTCAGTGGGCACTGTACAGCCTGAGTTGGCCTGCTCTGAAATTTCAACTGCACCCACGATGTTCCTACTTCAAGCAACATTAGCACTGCAAGGTTTGTCTTCCACACACCACATCATAGCCTCATCATGGACGTCAAACAATGTACAGTGTGGCCGCTCTCTCACAAACCTGTGCAGTTCTCTGTGTAGGGTAGGCTCTCGCACCCCTTCAATGAATTGATCTCTGAGAGATAGCTGGGGGTCAGCCACAACATTAGCTGTCTGTTGGAGGGCAGCAGTCAACAGCTGAGACAGAGAATGGGAATAATCTTGAAAATCTTCTTCATCTGATTGTCTGCATGCATAAAAGTCTGTGGTGTTTTGCGTTTTGCTCTAAAAGCTCCCCTCAAATATGCAAAGAGCTCCAAAATTTGGGACTGGAGCTGTGCCACCGGGTTACCTTCATCACCACCATCCACAGCCTCAGCACCATCCACGTGCTGGCTGGCTCCAGCTTGAGCATCGGGTACAATTGTGTCCTGGTCCATTTTCTGATGATGCTGTCTCAGTTCTGAAAGCAACACAGTCACACCACAGTACCAGCTTGCGCACAGGTTCACTTGAAGGTGAACGTCTTCTGTGGTCCACTGCACACTCGACAACAACGTGAGCACCTCCCAACTCCAGAACACCAGGACCTCGCCTCCTCAACATCTCTCCAGGCTCGCCACACCAGCTGTTGTTTAACCCTCTTGGCAATGGCACGGAACTCCTCTTCACCACTACCCCACTCCTGGTACCAAAAATGGGTGTCGCCAGTCAATAGCCTACTGTAAGAAATAAAAGGCCAAAACATAGGCAAATCACAGGCAAATCACTTAAACTTGGGGTCTTTTATTCTCGACTGTGACCAAAGGGACACAGCATTAAAAAAAAATAGCTTTTGGGGTTGGAAATGAATTAGTTTACAGAACAGACACAAATAGAAATAGAAATAAAGATAATATAAGAATTGGTTTCCACTCTCCAAATTATAAGAATCAATGTGGCATTTAAAGAAAAAAAACAAAAAAAAACTGAAAGACAACGGTAGTGGCCTTTACACCCCTGAAATTAAAACTGTAATATAAGGCCACATGCATCATTCAACTATCACTGAATTGTCACAGTATTAGCTTTATCATAGATAAAGTCTTGAATTTGAAACAAATAATTCAACACAAATCAAGATTACACAAGTTTTAAAATATTTGCACAAAATGTACATTTATGCTTCAATATAAAACAAATCACTCACCCTGGATTATTGAACACAATCAAAATGTCACAGAGGGCCTATTCAGTCCCAGATAGCAAGGTGACATTGATTCAATGTTGAAATTCTATCAGAATAATCATTTTGGTTGAGATTGAAAATTCAATGCTAAATAATATTGAATCAATGTTGAAATTTCAATGCTTTTCAGTGTGGAAAAAGACAACATTGAATCAATGTTGATTTTTGGTCAGCTTCATCACTGGTGGACTTAGACTATGTCAATCCATCTGTCCCCTCATTCAACACTTTATTCACATTCATGCTCCTCATGACCCTTCCCTTTAGTCCCACTAAATAAAAAAATAAATAAATCCTGCCAACTGAAGTGTATATAAACTCCAACCAGTTGGAAGTCAGTGAGATGAAAAAGCTGGACATTATTAATTTAATAACGTTACACTCTTTCAACTTAAACACTAAATTCACAACTACTCAAACATCACACCAGCACTTTAAGGATCTCACGTCAGACGTTTTTCTGACGTCACGACGCACGAGCGTCTTGAACTTTCTGCACGAATCGGTCGATTTTCTCGGACTGAAAGGTAGGTTGAATTTGGAAATTTGTTTTACTCTATATATTAGATAATGCAGCGTTTGGATGTGTGTTTTATAGTTCATTAACGTTGTTTGTGGACATGAATCCTAATGCCGAGTTCAGACTGCACGATTTTAGCCCCGATTTTGGCTCGCCGACAGGTTTTGAGAAATCGCCGACAAATGCCCGAAATCACAGGCAAATCGGTGCTCGTTCACGCGAGTGACAATCACGCAGTGTGAATGAGCAAAGACGCGATCTGAGAGAATCGCCGACGAGTCGCCGACACCCGTGAGATATTTGGCATGCTAAATATCTGGACTTGTCGGCGATTCAAAATCCTGCTGTGTGAAAAGCGTTCTGACTGAAAACTACATCGGCAATGACTGACAGCCAATGAGAGAGCAAGATACAGAGTAGCGGGGAGTTCGGGGAGGAGTTATAGACCACAATATCAGCAAGCATGGCTTCATTCACACAATTGTATCAAACGGAAACAAAACACAAACATTTGCTTGACCATCCGCAACAGCAGCACATTGAAAAGTTATTTATTTACCTCCAACTCTCGTTGCAGAACACACAATCCACAGTCTCCCCAACCATTTCCTCCTCCATATTTTTCTTTTCTTTTTCTTATATTCGCTGCAAATCAGCGCACAGGCAACTCGTATTGCAAGCTTCTTGCGGGCTACCGTTTTTAATAATAATAACAACTCCGGTCCTGCACGCGTGATATCGCATTGTTTCCTTGTCACATCTCGCGTGTGTTTGGTTGTGAAACGTAGTTTGCTTGCCAGACAGAGCTGTCGGTGATTCTTCCTACTGTAAAGTCATGCAGTGTGAAACCTTCTGTCGCCGATCCATCGTGCAGTTTGAACACAGCAGCGACTGAATGCTGGCCAAGATAGTCATGCAGTGTGAAAAGAACAGTGACCCGACTACTTTGAAAATCGTGCAGTCTGAACTCGGCTTAACAGAATCGTAATTAATCGAATTTAAAAATGAATTTCTCCTTTACCGTGTAGCAGCATGAGATATTTGAAATGCTGTGGCGGGAAGTGCGCACGGTGCGGGAGAAACGCTCGAGGCTGTGGAGATGTGTATGCGAAGACTACAAAATAGTATCAACTAAAATACAACAAGTTGAGAGAGCCCTCTGCTATGAACACTAAAATGCTGATCGAAATCATTTTATAGATGCTGGTAGTGTGCAAAGCTACATCTGATGACAATAAAATCTTTCTGTAGGCCTGTGCCTTCTCCTTTGTGTCAGTATCATATATAAGAGTGATGCTACCATTAAAGGAGAGAATATAAATACAAAATACAGAGTTCGAAATTAAACCTTGTTTTCTGCTTGTTCTTTGGACAACTAAATTCTGTTATTTACTCGTTGTCAGAGTAAAAAAGTAGCTTGCCTGGAAAAGAAAAAAAAAATGTTTTTGTGTGTTGTAAATATAATTTATTGTGAAACAAGCAACATTCTCATCAGTGTTTTATCAGCAGTGACATATTTAAATCTGCATATTTATGTTATTTACCTTGGGGGTAATTTATTAACCTTTATAAAGGGGGGGGGGGGGGGGTGTATTTATTTTATTTGTACTGTGCAATACTGTATTCGCAACCACAAATGCTTGCAGTAAAAAAAAAAAAAAAAAGTTTCAATCTTGCTTTCATGTGTCACAGACATGCCAAGCTCTACCATCACCCAACCACAGCGCACGTCATCACCTGAGTTCTAATCACACACACCTGCATCCCATCAGCACAGTCATCAACAGCAGCACAGAAGGCACACACACTCACACAGTCACTGTCCGGTCTCATTGGCATATGGTCTTACCCCCAATACCTAATGCTCACCTCAAGGACTCCTTCCCAGATGCTTACTTGTCTCCAGCGTGTTCCCAAGTCTCCTTCGTGTTCCTCGTCTCGTGTGAGTTCTCCTGTGCCTGCTCGGCTCCAGTCCATCACCAGTCTGTGATATCTGCAAGAGAAAAGACAAGTATCACTCCAGTATCCATATCTGCCACCTGCTATATCTGCCTTCATTTACCTGCACTCCGTTTAATGCTCCTGGTTGTTCAATAAACTATACTACCTGCATCCCAGTGTCTCTGTCCCCTTCTGTACTGTAACATCATGCTTACAATGAATTTTTCAACATCTCTCTGCCAATTACTTTAAGTCTTGTACAGAAATGTATGGTTCGATTCCAGCCCGCACTGGTGGATAAGTAAGTTACTGATATACTGGGTCTGTCTGTAAAAAGCATATTCTTTAGTTGTAACTTTATTTATAAAGATTACTTTATTTTTGGTGCACAAAAAGTATTCTCGTCAATTTATAATATTAACATGGAACCACTGTACTCATATGAACTGATTTAGATGTGTTTTTAGTATGCAGGCCTCACTGACCCATCGGATTTAGTTAAAATATTTTCATTTGTGTTCCGAAGATGAACAAAGATCATATGGGTGTGGAATGACATTATTTTAATTTTTGGGTGAACTAACCCTTTAAAGGGACCCCTTTCCTTTGAACTGGTTGGTTCCAGGCGATGTGTAAGATATGAAGGCTGCTTTGAGGCTTGTAACTGAAGCTTTGACCACTGGGACCGCTGTCACTAACAGCTTGCCTGCTTACAGTCCCTTCAGACGATAAGCGTATGACGTGATTTGGGCACCCCTTATATACATGCGAGCTGCATTGTTATGATGCCATGGGCTGTCATCGGTCAATATGATTTTGCCAGGATTGGATATGTGTTTCAGACAGAGGTTCATGCAAAGGGATTCTTCTAGCGCTCTAACGCAACTTGAGTTCCCTGTTCTCAGGGAACCATGGTTACATGCGTAACCTGAGACGGTTCTCCTCATCTGAGCCATTTATAATGTTATTTTTCCAAAGTTATTTGAGTATGTTGTTGATTCTTTCTTGAGGGTGTTACAGTGATTTTTACAGTGATTTTTCAGTGATTTTTTTCTTTTTATTAATGTGAAGTGTTTGTCTGGATACTTGTTGAACAGGTTTATTTCCAGAGTAATGCTTGTTGATTGGTGTTTTGTGCTGAGACATGTATTTATAGACATTTCCACCCACATTATGTTCTGTAATGTTCCAGCCACAATCTGAGTTTCATGTGAACTTCCTTGTTCCTGATAAGATAGCAATTCACACACAATAATCATGAACAGAGTATCTCGGCTTTTTATCAGAGACTAAAAGATTTTTAAACTAGAACTGCAAAAAAAAATAAAGGAACAAGTGGGCAGATTGTCTTTCTTTTCCCCTTAAATCACATGAAGAAACTTGTGTGGCACGTGAGGCAGTGGCAGTATCACCACGTTTCTGTTTCATGACCTTTCACAAGCTTTAAGTGTATAATTGTTCCCATAAAAAGAAAACTTTAGAACTGTTTGTTTACACCAAACTGTTCATACAACTCTGAGAAAAAAAAAAAAAAAAGGAACCAGTTGTTCTTCCTAAATTCACCTGCTTTTATTTTAAACAATGTTCCTAACATGTAGTAGCTGAAACATGAACTGAAAATGTTTTACAGAAATGTAATAATGTGTCCCTGAACAAAGTGGGTGCCACTACAGTGCATCTTATCCTCTCAGGTATTTAGGACTCTGAAAGAAGATCAAAATACTGGTGTTTGTTTTGTTTTTATTGTGCATGGATTGTGTCTGAAACACAGATCTTTAAAAGAAACATGAATAATGTGGGTGGAAAGTCCCCAAGAATGTCCCTTAGCAAAAAATGATTCAACCTGTTTAGACCAGTTTAAGCACAAAGTCTTAAGACAGAAAAAAAAAGAAAAAAAACTTCTGTGTACAGAAACACTCGAATACATAAACAATATGCATAGATTAATAAGTGTATTTTACATCACAATTACTGATTAAAACTGTTATGGTCCATTACTATCAGCTGATTCTATAATAATCTGTTCATGAATACTGTAGGGAAAACACGTAAAATTAGCTCAAATGAAATATTTATTAGGGAATTATTAAGAGTTGTTTAGATTACGACCGAGCAACTGAGTCGTCCAGCGTTCATTTGCTCGAGCCGTAATAAGCTCTTGTAGCGGACATGAATATCGTGGAAACACTGATTAGAGCACGGTAACTTAAGATCACAGTTTAAGACATTACATTTTAGAAGCACATAATACAAGACACTTTCTTTTAAAATCTACAAAAGACTTAATTTATTCTAACACAAACTAATCTAACACGAACACACACATTAAACATTCATTCATACGCGTTGCAGTAAGACAGGAAGTGGGAGAGAAAGAGTTTTAGGAGAGAGATTTTGCAGGGTCCATATCAGTGATGCGCGGGTCAATGTATAAACAACCCGCACCCGACCGACGTTTTCAACTAACAACTAAAAAAAAAAAGGAAAATATTGTACCCAACCCGCTTCCTGGCCCGCATTTTTTTAAAAGTAGTAAATGCTCATTGTAGCATCATTGGACGTAAGAACTAGGGGTGCCATACGCCCCCCATCAGCCTCCCTGGCCAATAATATCCATTAATCCAGCCTGTGGAGGAGCAGAATGTTCAGGCCCACGTGTGTGCGCTCAGAGGTGCAGCGGCGAGAGCAGGCAGTTCTTGAGGCGGCCCATCATTTCCATTTCAGCTGTCTAGATGAATATTATTGATGAATGCGATGTTTATGTTTCGACCCTGCTTGAAGAATTAATCAGCAGGTCAACTGAGAGAAGGCCCTTTTGGAAAAGTGTGAAAGCCCTTAGGAGCGCAAACTGTTCTTTTCTGAATGTGTATGATATAGCCTAGTGTTATGTAATAAAGGCTTGATTTATTCATTTATTTCGTTTCTTTTCTTAACAATTAAGAGCTGGCATGTGTTTATCCAGTCTAATCGAAGTGTGCGTCTCTCCCCGACTTTCCCAACAAAAATCCCGCCCCCCTCTCAGAAAATACATAAAACTGACATTACTGAGCTATATGCGTTAAAGTAGCCTATTAAAATGGTACAATGGCATTGCTCAGTTCAACGTGTTGGGAAATCGGGCATTTTGTCCGCGTCAGCATTTATTCAAAAGTTAATAACATTCAACATTCAAAAGGTAAATAAGGATTTCCCACTTGTATTAGCAGGCTTAGGCTATTTCGCCACGTGAATGCCCAATTGAAGCTCTCACAAGCACAAAATGCAGGGATAGAATATGTTAATAAAGTATTTATTAACGCATTTTAGACGAACAAAAACAGGTAGGCTAAGCCAAAGACTGAGGCTACAATATCCATAAATAAATGTTCACAAATACCCATGAAAATAAAACTGAAACCTTTAGTAAATAAAACTGAAAATTACAAAGGTTTAATTGGCATCTTTATTTCAAACGACCCGACCGACCGCGACCCGAATATCATTAAAAATATTTTTGGATGACTCGTAACCGCGGGTGACCGCAGGCACCCGCTCATTTGGGATCAACCTGCGCAACACTGCTTCCTACAACGAAACGTGACAGTTGTCCCATGACGTTACGTACAGTAAGCTTTGATTGGCCTGCTGCCTGAACCGCCAACTTCATCCCTATCAGGACTCAGGGGGATAATTTTTTTGACAGAAAACATTTACCGTTAGCTTGCTTCTCCTCCATATATATATATATATATATATATATACTATCCTATATATAATTCTATACTTTAAAGCAACATTTTCTTCAGTGTGCCACAAAAAAAAGGATTTTCTTTGAAGAGGAACTGCCCCTAATCCAGCGAACCTGACGCCATGGACCTCTTGAACGAAGGTAACTTAGCTAAAGTTAGTTAACATGTCAGCTCGTATGTTAGCTTTACTACTTATTTATCACGATGATTCTGTTAGCTAGCCAGTATCTACTATGCAATATTGACTAGCAAACGTTAGATATCAGTCCACTTTTTAGCTGCGTTCCATTCGTCAGGGTCCCTACGCAGTGTTCACTGCTCCCTACTCCCTGAGCACGGTATATCAGTTGAAGTGGACTTCGCTGACAATAATCGTTCATTTGGAACGCCCTGCAAACGTCATCAAAGAAAGTCAACGACAGTGTCGCGGAAATTGATAACATAAATAAATAAATAGATATTTTAATTTTACTTTCGAATTTAAAATTGACTCTTAACAGATTTGAAGCTGTAACTGTCATGCCATATGAAAATAAATTTTCATTTGGTTAACTGTATAAATCTGTATTCTTAATCCATGGTCTCATGCGCTTTCTTTTCCACTCGCAGCCGCATAAACACTCCTGAGGTAACGTTAAATAAAATTAAATTAAATTAAATAGATGATAGAGCCTTAGCTGCTTTTCAACACTTTTACTTTGTCATGCCTATTCATACAATAAAATATAACACTCATCGCCATAACCATTCATACTTTCGTTCGTATAAAATGTATGAATACTCAAAACCAGAGAGCTGTTAAACTCTTTCAATGGCTCTGCTTCATCGTAGTTCTGAATGGTGACGTGGTGCGCAATGGACAGTTGGTAATTTTACCTCTCTACTTCCTGTGAAGTGATGTATCGATGTTCCCTTATTCCCTATGCCGTTCGCAGTGCCCTTCGAACGGAACATGTACGCTCCCATCGGAATGGAATCTCACTTAAGATGGCGAAATACCCTGTGAAGTCCACTTCGCAGTCCACTTACGGTCGAATGGAACACACCTTTTGTGTAATATTGCCAGGTACTGCAAAGGTCATTGTAAAATGCTTAACGTCCTTTATGAAAATGAACCATGGTTTTACTACAAAAAAACAAAACATGATTACAACAGTTAAACCATGGTAACCACAAATTAACCATGGTTTTGCTACACTATCGTATAACCATGGTATTGTAGTAAAACCATGGTTATACAAATAGTAGTCAATATAAAAAAAAAAAAAAAACTTTTACTATAATAAAACAATGGTTGATTTCTTGAAAGGGGTGAAAAAGCTTAAAATGGCTTAATGCCCCAAAGCCGCAATCAGTGATTAGCAAATTTGACCACAGATTTTTAAGATGGGTGAGACCTCATAACAACAGATGTGTGAAGCAATATGGTATCTTTGATTGATATATATCTTTGATCATACTTTTGGTGTATTACGCAAATTAAACTTTTTCCTTATAATGGGCCTCAGTGGAGGAAAAAATGCTTGGGTCCATACTTCAATTTTGATTTTTTTGACTGGTGGAAGTGTTGATGAAAGAAAATGTCAGAGAGAAATTTTATGATTGATAGATTTTATGTTGGTCTCAGCATTGAAGGAATGTGGACAGAGGCTCCTTTGTCCTCGGTTGAAGCTATCCTATGTTAACATATGGTTTTCTTTATGTACCGGAACCATTCCCATAAGGAACAAGGCTCTACTAGGATAGAATGGGGACAGGGAATGGTCCCTTGCTTTTTGTATTACAAAGCATAGGAGAAGGTCTTTGGGATAGCAAGGAACTCCTGGATAGTTAACCGGGGAGATGACCATATTTAGACTTGTTTCTATATGTATCACATTCCTATACCATGAGCTATATGATGTATTCTCTCTCTTATTGGCTGAACCTATACTACACCCCTTGTACTCTTTCTATATATTCTCTCTTTTCTTATCAATAAATGAGATTATTTCTCCTTCAGCGCTGAGTGATTGCTCATTCAATGCCAATTAAGAGGTCTGGGATGAGGCACAAATTAGGAGCAAAAACCTAACAATGATAATTGATCATATTTTTGGAACACCGAGCCAGGTTAAGCCTTTTCACAATAAGTGTTTTAGAATGTCCCTGCTTCAGTGTTGCTGTAGTTTGGCTTCAGACAGGAACATTAACCATTTCCTTTTATGTTTTTACAGACCAAGCTGATGTGGCTCAGCATATAGATGAAGAACACCATGGAAAAGACGGCGACAATGACCTTTCTGTTGTTGCAGTGGCAACTCCAGAACCAGGTGAGTTTGTATTTACTGGCAAATAAAACAGGTTGTGGTATTTTGAATTTTAGATCATGGTCACTTGAGCCAGATGTAGTCTCCTCTTGGTTACCGTGATTGACATGAGAAGCTAACTTGTTTCAAATCATGTGAAAACTTCTGTGTTCGCTTCTAGGGTTGGGTAATATACTAAAAACCCACCAGGACAAGATTCTGAAGCTTTCACTGACCTATTAAAAAAAGTCAGCATGTTAGGGAGCAATTTCATTCTGTGCAAGCACATTTTCATCTGCAACCCTTTAACCAAAACTACAACAGCCAATCACACTCTTGTTCCATTGAGCATATATGGGAATATTAATACTTAGTCTAGCACTGATGCCACCCTTAGGCCATATTACACAAGGGAAATCCATTGTATTGCGGTACATAAGTTTAAAATAGAAGAAAGTGTTTTACTGTTTGACCATATGAAAAGCTGTGATACAGCTGCTCTCTATTACTTATTTTACTTACTTATATCCTGGTGATGATCTTACATTGTTTTTAAAGGACAAGACTTCCTCCTTGGCAGAAAAAGACAAGCTGATGTTCATGGCCCAGGCAATAAAGGCACTTGAAGAAGAACGAGATTTTCTCCATCAGACGGTCCTAAAACTCTCAAGTAAGAAACATATATCTGTTTTGCTCTATCAACTTATTTTATTACAGAATTTAACAATTACAGAACAAACTGATTTCTAAACTTCCACATCAATCCTAAACTGCTTTTTTGTCCATTTTTTGTCCAACAGAGCATTTTTTTGTCCAAAAATGCTCTGTTGTGTGGTGTCATTACAATTATTTAACTGCTTCCAATGAAGCGTCCCCAAAGTCAAATTTGTAAATATTAAACATGTTTGATATTTTTGACTTTTGATAGGGCAGCCTCTGACGTGATACCTGCGATAGCCAATGAGAGTGAGCAAGCAGCACCTACCGGATGTTGCGTGCTTCTATAGCTGAAACTTGGCAGCCACAAATATGTCACGAAAGCAGAGTACTGAGAAAGATATATTTTTTTTTCATATTATTTTTTATACCTAGTTTTACTGTGAAACAAAATGCATGCCAGGAGAGCCAGCTGACGACATCGATTGTTCTCCATTTGTTTTCCTTCTCTAGTCATGTTTGAATCTCTGTAAGATCTCATGTCACTGTGAAATCATTCCTCCAGTCAACAAATGTGTGGTCTCGTGGTCTGGGCGAATCATCTAGTGTGCGCATTCAGGGGATTATAAGGCTAAAAATTGGTTGAAACTGTATTCATGTCTGTGGTCTCCCATGGTTTTAAAATCAGTTAAGATTTAAAATCATCTAGTATGTGGCCCCCTAAACCTGTGTACCTTTTATGTAACTAAATGTGTTATTGTTTCCTTAGACAGAGGTGCAAAAAAGCAAGTAAAGAAAATCTTCGACACGAGCACTGAATGCAGCACCAGTGACACTGATGAGGAGTCCCTGATTTCTTCCTCCTCTTCAGAGTCACCTGATAGCGACATTCCTTGGAAGAGGAAAAGAGGATATAAAAAGAGACAAAGAGTGCTAGCAGGTCAAAATCTGCCAAACACAGCTCACGTGGTAAGCACATATCCTTGTTTTTGTATCTTATAATTCTGTTGATGTGTACTTACTCAATATATATTGGTTATTGGTCTGCTTGACTAAAAGTGCTACTGGTATCGTCCAAAAAAAATAACATATCCGTTGATCTCTAGTGTTGATGCATTTATTGAGTTGAAGTGTAAATAGAAGGCAGTGGCTTGGAAGCAAAACTGTTTCTTTATTTTTATATTCATTATATCTTATTTCGGACACTAATACATTTTGAAAATGTCTGAGAAATGCAAAAATATTTGCTAGCCGTTCAAGAGTAGTTCCTGGTGCCTCTAGTGTTACAAGCACCAATAACAATATTTGATGTTTGAGTGGTCTATGCATTTGAAAATTTGATCTATTTGATAAAAGTCTTGTTTTTTTTGGGTTTTTTTTTTTTTTTGTCTTAATAAGCTTTAATCTTTCTACAGCAACAACCCCAGACACTGTACTGAAGCGGTACAATAAAGTTTTCCGTGCCTTCAACAAAGAAGGGAGCATCAGTAAGGCATGCACCAAAGTTGGGGTTGACCGAAATACACTCGCATTAACAGCTGTTGTGGCTGAAATACAGCTTGTTGATCCAGAGTTTTACCGAAACATCCCGAAGTTCAGAGCTAAGGAGGAGAAACTCTTTGACTTTGCAAAGCGGCGCCTTCAGTCACTGACAGCAGACATCAGATCTGCCATAGAAAATGCCAAAAAAGAACGTAAACTACTACCAATAACATATAAGTTGAGATAGAGAGACACAAAACCTCCAAGATGCTTATTTCATTATGTTTAGATGTTGGTTTAAGGTAAATTTTGTAATTCACGTCAGTTCACGTTGGATGTAATTCACATTGAGTTCCCAATTTTGGTTGATGATATACAATTTAGTTGTACAAGCTTTTTTTTTCTTTTTTTTATTTGATAATGTATAATGTATTTCATTTCCAACAATGTCAGTATGTTAAAAGCATATTTAGATTCACAATAGCAGAGTTTTCTATTTCTATTTTTGTTTTTTATTTTTATTTTTATTTTAGGCAGTCTAAAGGCCCCTATGCTGTTTTAATGGCAACCCAGCTGCAGGTATACTTTCTTCTGTACTTCTATACTGCAGGTATACTTCTAAAGTTTTACTTTAGAATCTGTTACACTGTTGAGTGTATGTGTTAATAAACATGTTTTAGCTGTATTGCATTCTTTTCTCATTTTTTGCAGTCCTCTATACTTTACTTACTGAGAAACAATCAAGGTTTAATACTTGGAATTTAATTAACATGTACATTTCACAATGTAAGGGGGAAGTTCCTATGAAATTATCATGTAAGGACACTGATGGCACACAACAATGACCCTAACAATTACACTTTTATTAAGTGGACAGTTCCTGCAGTGTTGCCATGTAAGTACACTGTTATTAAAGTGTTGCACAGAGGATTAGGTTTTACGTATTACACAGTAAATTGACCATTTTACACTTTATATTGAGTGGACAGTTCCCAAGACTGGGTATTGGAGGTTCTAGACTTTTTGCTTCAAAATTATGTAAAAAATTATCATTCCTACTTCATATAAAACAATAGAGAGATTTAATTTCTAAAAACATCTTTGTCAAGAAACACAGTATGCGTGGAGGTGTGAATAATCATGAATAATGGATGATTCTCACCTGAGAAGACAAAAGAATCAGATAAAGAGCTCTAATGACCTGCATAAATAATGAGCTCTTTCAGTCAGGTAGGCTGTGAAAAAACCCTGTTGATCATGTTTCAAGCTCATCATAATGTAAATCAAACATACAGAAAAAACAGCAATACTGTGAAAATATATTACAATTTAAAAATAATGTATTCTATTATATCTTTAAATATAATGTATTTCTGTGATGCAAAGTTCTGAACAGTTATGTTACCTCTGTGGCATTCTATAGGCTTTTAGCTTAAAAGCATGCACATTGGAGAAATATTGATGGATTCTCATGTTTATGTCAATTTCTATGCAGAGGAGTAAATTTATTCAATATTTATTGTATCACTATGACTGGATACTGTTTTTAATTCATACTTGCAGCCGGAGGGCGCTCTGTGCACTTTTAGTCCACAAATGCCAATGCTAAAGAAGAATAGGCAATTTAGGAAATAACTGAACTAACAGAGGCCAGAGATCGCTAACTATGGCTATTCAAACACTTTTCAAGACAATAAATACACGATTGAGACGATGTATGCAGTATTGACTGAATTTGCGCCTGAATAGCGCTGGCTCCGTGGGCGTGGCCGCATTAGTGGATAATGAGCTGAATCACATACTTCTGACATGGCTCTCTTTTCATACAGATTACATAAACACAGAATTTTTGTTTTCGATTTGACTTGTACGATTTAAAACCTGACATTTCAATGTTTCTTTAGACATATGTCATTTTTTTGTCATTAGTATTCATAAGTTACAGTTCATTTTCTGAGAACTATCAGATTGGACTTCGTTCAGGGGAGACGAGAGATCACGCATCATGTTAGTTTTCTTTATTTTACAAAAAGCACAACATTTTGTTTTTACTCTGAGTGTACACAAATAAAAGAAGATATTCCACAGATTAAATGGTGTATAGCTCTTAATTGTATGTGCAACATTGACGGAGTATTTTGAGTCTCTTTCACACTAGTTAGAAAAAAACTGCGGTGATCACGCCGGCGTGACCGCCGACCCGAGGGAGTTAAAAGAGATGTATTAAACCTCCAATTTGAAGTTCTGGGGATACTGAAAGCAGGGTCAATTTGCAAACGTACTGCTGCGTGATCTGGGGGAGAGTCCATTAGGAATAAAATGATAACTGTGTTATAAATGGGGAGCTATACTTAAAATCAAATTAAACCTCATGTACATCACTTTGAAACAGGTTTATCAAAAAGAAGGTGGGGGAAAAAAAAAAAATATATATATATGTATTTAAAATGTTTACAAATACGTAAATGATAATGGCATTATCAATAAGGTTAGCTCTGTTACAAAAGAAAATAGAAGATGATGACAGGGACTCGCTGTAAATCAAGTCAATATTCCTCCCATACAAACGAAACAAAACTACCTCAAGTAAGAGTTTCCAAAAAGGCAGCGGCTGATTCAGGGGTATCAAAAAGACGAATTTGCCCGTTGTGAAGACAGCGAAGCCGCGCTGGGTAAGCGAAGCCACGATACATATTACGACGGGCCATCAATTTCCCCACGGAATCAGACTCACGGCATTTGCGTAGGACCTCCGCCGAAAGGTCAGAGTAGAACCTCAATTTGGATTCGTTGTAGAGGATGTCACGCTTCTTCAAAGCTGCTCTGAGAACCGCTTCTTTCTGAGAGTATCGGAGAAATCGCACTAGAATACTTCTTGGCGGTTTGTTCGCGTCCGGGCTAGGGACCAGAGCGCGATGTGCACGTTCAATCTCCAGAGGGGGGAAAGTCAGCAGGTAGGCTGACTAAAGTTGGAATGGACGTTTGGAGAAAGTCCGCAAGTGAGGATGAACCCTCTGCTTTCTCCGGGAGATTGACAATCGTTAAATTCTTCCGACGTCCACGGTTCTCCAGGTCGTCCACCTTCAGCTGTAGCATATCCACTATCTTTTGCATAACTTCGTTTTTGTCGCAACAATCCTCAGTAGTTGAGATCCAAGTTTCAACTTCATCCATTCGCCATTCCAAATCTGTTGTCCGATTAGATAAATTGGAGAGAGAAAGCTCGACCGATGCAATGGATGTTTTTATGCTACCCAGAGTACTATCTATCGTATCCAAACGAGCTTCGACAGATTCATCCATGTTATTAACGCGTGAGGCTACAGATTTGATTTCAGTCAAAATCTGATCCATGGTTACCGTGCCGATAGCCTCCCCTGGGTGCTAGTTTCGCCATGCTGATCCTCAGTTGTGGAGCACGCGGTCGGCTGAGTCGTCGCCTTCTTCCTCCCAGTGGACGGACCAGACGACGAAAATATAGGAAAATCTTTGTCACGAGGAGGTTTAGGCATACTTGAGATAGAAAATGACTGATTAAGTGACGTTTGTTTGGAGAAAAAAAGACTTTACGCCGTGGTTTGGCAAGGAGCGAAATCTCAAGCGTCCATCTTGCTCCGGGTCACGTGACCTCCCCCGAATTTCACCTTTTTTTTTTAAACAAGATCAATTATTTGGTACTAAGTTATGGTTACACCACATTGACATTTTTGCAATCAATCCCCAAATATTCTCAAAATTGATTAAAACCAGAAATTTCAGACTTGGTCCTCAAAAAAAATGTATACAAGTAATTTGCTAATTTATTTTGCAATTTTTACCCTTTTAAATTTAATCAAACTATAAGGACACAAAAAAAATGAGCGTCACGTCATTAACCCTTAAACGAGACACAAAGCCCACTGTAACGTCACTTGCATGTTGGCCCGCACCTTAAACGTAAAATACACAAACATAAGTTTAACCAGCAGGCCGCTAATAATCATACAGTTATATGCTCAAAATCAAAAACATACCTGTAATGCGGCTCACATGGCACATAAACTGTTGCGTGCTAAACGCATTATAGAAACAGATGATGGCATCCAACAAAGCTCCTCAGTCACCCTTTAACAAAAAAAAAAAAACATGAAACCCTGTATAATACACCCAAAAGACCGCAATCACTGCCAACAGCTCCTACCTCAAAGGTAGTATGTCTCTCTAGTGCCATGTCCACACTAATACGTTTTCGTTTGAAAACGTATATTTTTCTCTCCGTTTTGGCCTTCCATCCACACTGAGACGGCGTTTTAAGTCAACGAAAACGTAGCTTTTGGAAAACGCTCTCCAAAGCGGATCAATTTGAAAACGCCGTCTTCGCGTCGTAGTGTGGACTGTGAAAACGGAGGCTTTTGAATACGATGATGCATTTTTAGTCATATGATGCAGTCATATGACCAATTCATACTCATTCATACCAATTTATACTCCTGTGTTACTCGCAGGAACAACTCCACCTCACTGTCGGTCCATTTAAAAAACTCAGTGCCTTTCCTCGACATTGCCGCAAAGTTTCAAAGAGCCGGAAAGTAAATAAACGCCTAGCGGAAATGACGCAGGTCGAAGCTTTACTCATGCGCAGTAGGGGGATGTAAGCGTTTTCATACGTTTCAGTGTGGATGAGCAACTTTTGGAAAACGTTTGAAAATGAGCGTTTTTAGACGAAAACTCCGTTTTCAAATATATCTGGATTAGTGTAGACGTAGCCTAGGACCGAACTTGCCTACCCCTGTCAGTCAGATTAACAGCAGGTGAATTCATCAGTTTCTCCCGAAATATATGCAAGTAAGTGGCTGAATAAATGTCGGCAAATTATATTTGAATTCACTGTTATTGCTGTTTCCACTGATGTCGGACATCAGTGTGTATTTTATAAACTCCAAATGTATTGTTTTACTGGTGCTAATGCGTATTGAAATGTATGAAACCTTAAAAGAAACATTATGTGGCTGAAAACACTGCATAGTTGTGATATATGACAAGCAGCCAGAGTGCGAAAGCACAGTTTGAATCTGGCAGTTATGTGACGTCGCTGAATGTTCAAAATCCCATATGTGGGACCGTATGCCCAGGGGCACAGAAATAAACATCTCATATGTGGGACCGTACCGCTCAAAGGGTTAAAGCAAGAGGAGTACAACATACGCCATCATGCACTAAGGAATGCCCCAAAGACGGGCCTATGACCTCAGCAGACACGTGGCGTCAGCTTGTGGCTGTTTCAAGCACCAGGAAGGACAAAAAAGATAAAACATTTTTTAAAAGTTTATTTTAAGGATGTTTCAATGAAAGCTTATTTAATGAACCAAAAATGGTTCAATGAGCTGATTCAGTTGAGGTGCGTTTGATTAGAGAATCATCCAAAATGTGCTTAATATATTACAGAATTAGGGATTAGAAACACTGTTTTAGGTGATGTGTAACAAATATAATGAAATCTTCAGCTGCCTCATAATCCATGTTTTTGAGCTCATCGAAAGTTGTTTTTTTTAATACAAAAAAAAAAAACTACTTTGAAAATACTACTGTTAAAATCCCACTTAAGTGCATGGTTCAAAAAAGTCACTCTAAAGTTTAACTAACTACATCCAATATAAATATACTCTGATGGTTTTTGAAAACATTAATACAAACTTAAGTGTATTTTTAAAGTTTTTTTTTTCTTTCATAATAAGTACAGTGTTTTATGAAGAATAAAGTTACATACATACTATATAATTTTAAAAACAGCTGGCTAAGCAAGCTTGTAGCTTTCCTACTGAAGTATTCAGTCATTCAAGATTGCAACTAGTAAAAAAAAAAAAAAAAACGCTGGTGTGGATATTTATTATGTTATGTATTTTTTAATTAATCAAACATTTCGTTCATTCATTCATTTCTTTATTTAATCAGGTTAAAAAAAAAACTCATTGAGATTAAAATCTCTTTTACAATAGTGACATAGCCAAGAAAGCAGCAGGAATAACATAGACATACAAATACACATTAAGACAAAAAAAAAAAAAAAAAATACAATCAAGGATCACAGAAGCAATTTACCAAAGGATAAAACACATAGTCTGTTAAAAGTAACTCATTTAGTGATGGAAGTGATTTCAGATCATTACAATATTTTATTGTGCAAATTCCAGAAGAGTGGAACCCCAACACCCCCCAGTGTTCCTCTCAATAATGTAGCTGATAAACCTGCTGGACCCACAAAACACCCTGTGATCCCTCCAGCAACACAACCACACATGATTTCCAGCAGATCAGATTTCAGATGTTCGTCAGTGAATCTCCTGCTGCTGTGATTGTTGTATATCTGTGTGCAAACAGCTGGAGCAGCTCCTGTCACTGCTGATAACACACCTCCAGCACAGCCATACAGAAATGATTTAACATCAAATGAACCTTCATTCATCATATTAACACAACCCAGAGCAAACACAATGACAACACTGACTGCATACAGGTATTTGGGCTTCATAAATCTCAGCAGAAATACTCTACGCGACTGATCTTTAAACATCTGTAAAGTGTAGCAGCTGTTCTCATTGTCAGACACCATTCGTTTGATCTTCATCAGGAGTTTGGTGACCTGATCTCTGTTGTTCAGATCTTTGTTGTTCAGCAGGTGAAATCTCCCTCCACACTCCTCTTTAGTTTGGACAGCTCTGCGTTTTGTCTTATTAGTTGATCAAGAGATTATTCTGAAGCTCGTCTCCATGTGTGAAGAGGACCAAAGTGTTTTTCATAGCCTTCTCTCCAAACATCTGCTTGAATAAGAACAGGGTATCCACATCTTGCTGAGTGAAAGTGTGTAAAGGGAGAACCAGAAGGATCGTATGGATTCCTGGAGAGCACATGTTCAATCCTCTCTTCAACTCCACACTCAGATCAATGTCAGATGAATTAAAGAAGTTTGGTGTATCTAGTACAGTAATTATTCTGTTTGACACTTCAGCCGTGTGTTTTTGGCATCTGTCAGTGATGGAGGTCAGGCTCCGACTGGACTGAAACATTTTTTTTCCCAGGATAGTGTTTCCAGAAGCGCTCACTCCTGAACCGGTTTTACCGATCAGTAGAATCCGAAGATGGTCGACGGTTCGCTCCATCACTGAAAAACACATATTGTGTATTTATAGGTATTAATATTTTTTGTAAAGTTTAAGCTACATGTCTCAGGATATTTCAAACAGCTTCAAAAATGAAAAGCAAAATATTCAGTCTGTTAGTTAGGCACCAGTTCGTCGTTATGCTGACGGCTGCATAATGTCACGTAATTGGTCGCGTTTAAAAACAACAACAACAAAAAACAAATAGGCTGATCAAGTAATGAACACGATTTGCATTCTTATATAGGACACAGGTCGCCTTACCGTTTGTTTTGTCTCGGTTGCTGGTCCAAACAGGTTAATATGTGCAGATGATTATGCTCAGGTTGTGACAGCTGCACACTGGCGCTGTAAAATGGTTTTCAGTGGCTTCATCAAAATGGCGTCTGTACTTTCACTTTCGATTGTCCCGCCCCACTTCTGAACTCCACAGCTCCATTGTTCTTGTTCATGTTATTTTTTCATGTTAAATTTTTAGGACCACAAAATTGAAGGTAAAATAAGACGTGAATAACACACGTTCACCAATGCAGTATCTAGGCTACTCACAAATGAATCTGTTATTTATGTAATAGGAGAAATCAGGGTTCACGTATTTTTTTAATCTCAACCAGTCGACATTGAAAAAAAATGAATCAGAAAAAATGATTCAGTCTTTCTACACAACAGAGATATCTGCTGGTCAAACGTGTGTAAAGCGACATAGGGATAATCAATGCAAAGACGACTACTAAAAACATGTTTTTATCCAATCTGTTTTAGCCTACTTGTTTCTTTACTACAGGGTTTCAAAAATCTTCAAGCAACAGACACTATGAGCCATAAGTGACAAAAGACTTTAATATGATGATAATTTACAGAAAGTTCACCTGCTGGTAGATGAAATGGAAAAATATGAGGTGAACTTTATCTCAGTGTCTTTCTAATAATATGTGTTCATATTTAACACACAAAGGTTAAAATGAGGCCCTTTGTCAGAAAATATGTGATCAGTGAAGTTTCACAATAGTCACTAAAACTGATAATGATCTTTGATGTAATCGTGTTGTATAAGTGATATAATTGTCCCACAAAACATTATTATTAAATATCAGTGTAGTTTCAATCAGACTTTTTCTTATATAAATGTGAATCTCAAGTCGTTGTTTATAATCAAGTTAAAAAAAAAATTCACAGGAATTCAACATCTGCTGTTTTATCTTGGACTATTCCATGGAAATTTCCATTCTGACCTATTTTCTGTTCTGGTGGGTGGAGCTGATGACATCTGAAGAGTTTATAAAACTGTGATTGTTCAAAAACTGAAACTAAACACTGTTCAAGTGTCAGAAGATCAGCATTGCAGTGAGTATTTTTACATTCTTACACTTTAATAGCAGATTTAACATGGTTGTTTGACATCTTTCTAGCCATGTATTATAAAATAAGACACAGGGAGTGTGATAGATGTGATAATGCTGCAGTTTAACTAAACATGGAGCTATAAGGGGATTTCATGTCATTATGAAACTGAAAGAGTCTATAATGGGTGTGGAGGCTGGGGGAGGAGGAACATTTTCTCAGAGCTGCTGGAACAAAATTTGAACAAAAATGACTACATTTTAGTGTTGAAAATCTGCAAACCCAGTGTTTTATTATGGTTTTCTGTGTAAACATGACTTAATTTTCACTAAAGTTATCTATTTTACCAGCTTCAAGCTTCATACCTGTTGATATGCAAACATTTCAGTAGATCTGTCATTTATTTGATATGTTACAAAATATCCTGATAAAATCACACCATGATAAAATTAGCTATAGACTGGAGATCCAACAACAAAAACAGGAAGTCAGAAGCTCTGCAATTCTGATTAATATTCGTTTTGATTTATTTGTGTTTAGTTTTGAATAGAAGGAATGAAGTGAAAGAGGAACTTGTTTCTGATCACTGGATATAACTGTAAAAACTGCTGTTTTTACAGGTCTTGCAGCTCAGCTACGAACAGAACGATAGAAGACAATGGTATAAAACACTGATTCAGTGATTTTTTTATTATAGAAAAAAAATATTTGTCATGATTTTAATACTTTATTATGAATGTGTCTGATAATCTCACACAGGCTGAGAATCTGCGTCAGAGGAGGAATAATGCAGGTAAATCTTGTATTGACCACAGACTCACACAACATGATCACACATGACATACAAATAATAGCCAGATTTTTGAGTTTTTCTCTCTTCCTGTGGGAACATGTAGAAGCTCCATTGGAGAACAATGACAACATTAATATCGTCCTTCTGGGGAAAACTGGAGTTGGGAAAAGTTCTGCAGCAAACACCATCCTGGGAGAGAACAGATTCAGATGTGGACGAAGTCTGTCTGCTGTTACAGCTATATCTAGTGTTGAGAGATCAGTGATTAATGGCAGATCTGTGTCTGTCATCGACACTCCTGGGTTTTTTTGTACTAATCTTTCAAAAGAGAAGCTCTCAGAGGAGTTTGCAAGAAGTGTGTATCTGTCTGCTCCAGGAGTTCATGCGTTTTTATTCGTTGTGCCGTTCGGCAGGTTCACAGTACAGGAGGAAGAGATTCTGAAACAAGTGCAGAAGGTTTATGGTAAAGATGTGCTGAAGCATGTTATTATTCTCTTCACGTACGGGGATGAATGTGACCGAGAGAATATGCAGGCAGAGATAGAGGGTAATGCTGTTATCAAAAGAGTCGTAGAGAAATGTCAGAATTATCATGTGCTCAACAACAAAGATCTGACTGACAGACAGCAGGTCGATGATCTACTGCTGAAGATTGACACGATGATAGAGTGGAATCAAGGATTCTACACCAATGAGATGTATAAATTGGCACAAATGTGGCCATGGGAAAATTCTGGAAATTTGTTAAGGATGTTTGTGATGCTATAGTTGCATTTTTCCTGAACCTGCGTAACAGGTTTGATAATAGCTCGATACAAAGACTGACACAATATACAAAGTTATGTACATAGTTTGTACATAATCAGAAAAATCAGAATTCATTCTTTGCTTTTGATTTATTGAACACCTGATTAAGAAAAACCCAAATGTGGGACAGCCTGCTCTGTTTATGAGGGAAAATTATGTACCGGAACAAAATGAGAATGCATTAATTAATGCAGAGCTGTCCAAAAATTCTCAAAGTGTTTTGAAAGATTCAGTATATTTTAGCTACAGTGTACTTCCACACATTTTAAACAATTGTTGTTAAATGTTAAAACAGATCATATTTGGTCCTCAAACAGTATGGGATACAAGATGAAATACTTTATATGTATATGTTAATCATTTATTAAGAAGAGTTTTGTGTAAATATATACTTTCTAATGCAAAATGTCTTACAACAAACATTTTATGCCTTAATGCATATTCAACAAGCACCTATTTATCCACAGTATATCTAATTTACCTATTCAAAATGATAGAATATTACTTTACTGTAAGAAAAAATTCTGAAATATGAAATAACTTTGTCAGAAGGTTACAGAACATCCTCTGCTCTGCTGCTCTGGGTTATTGCTTGAGCTTATTGTTTTTATGCTTAGTGGTTTTCAAGTTGAATATATTTCCTTATATCAAACACTCTGAATAATTGTCAGTATGTTTAATGCAGATTGTACTGATATGTTTATGGAATGCATGACACATATTCAAACCTGACAGATACAGACAAATGTACAGTATAACATCTGCAATAAACTCCGACAAGACCTTATTGTCCTGTAACTTTATTTGAACCTACACTTTTCACAAATGACAAGTAAAACACTTTTGAAGTAGAAAAATTGTTTTAAAAACATTTTTTGTAAAACATAAGTAATCAGCTATTATTTACAACTTTGATTTTTTACAGTATACAATCACTCTAAAAACTATGAATCATAATAATAAGCATTTATTTAAATTAACACAAATTCATTATAATTAATTGTTATATTATTAGTACTGTTGTTGCTCCTGGGGCCCGTTTCAGAAAGGAGGTTAAGTGAAAACTCTGAGTATGTCAACCCTGAAATGAGGGAAACTTTGTTTTTTCCGTTTCAGAATGAGAGATATGTCAAACCAGAGAAAGCAGGGTAAGTCAAGCCTGTTTCTGAAAGAGAGGTAACTTATACTCAGAGTCAGTTACCATGGTAACTTACTCTGTGAACCTAACCTGGGGTGCGTTTCCCGAACAACGATGTAACTCCAGTGGCAGAGCCAGGATTTGTTCATAGGGGTGGCCAGGCAGGGGCCAGCAACCAGTCTGGGGTGGCACAGAAATATTCATTATTTCAACATAAAAATGAGTCTGACTATAATGTACTGGACTGTACCTACAACACAACTGAATACAGTTCATTTGTACTTAATTGTAATTGAGATAGTGAATTAGATCATGGAATGCTGAGTGAATTTGACCTTTTTTTCTTTTTCTTTTTTTTTTATCATTCCTCACTTGTAGGCATATTAATAAAGGGGCTCACACTATAGCTGAATTGTTCAGTCAGTTCTGGTTCTCAAAACCCCTAGTGGCTTGTTCTCCATTGTTGAGACATGCAGATAACTACATTCTCTAGTTTAAAGATTATTCAACCTTCAATTTTTTTTTATGTATAATCAATGAAGTTCAACAATTCTGAGTTGTCTGTTTCAAAAACTAACTAAAAAAGTAAACACTAAATGTTTAACTTTCTATATTGTCAAAATAAAAACTGCAACAGTTCTATCAAACGTAAATTAAACTCAGTACAAAGAAAAAAGAAAGTGAAATCCCATTTGCTGATGTGGAAGCAGAAGTCAACAGCCCATAAATGCCAGAATGGAAATTCATTATGCATTTAAATGTGATACATTTTGTTTGTACTTTATAATTAACGCAAAATTAGCATCTTCTAGTACAAATGCACAGTTCTCACATTGATGTATGCATTAAAAAATTACATATCAGTTTGTGCCATATTGTGATTTCACATATAGCAGAATATTTTTTGATATTATATATTATATATATATATATATATATACAGCTCTGGAAAAAATTAAGAGACACTTAACATGATTTCTGAACTTGGAGTGGTCTCTTAATTTTTTCCAGAGCTGTATATACAGTGGCATGAAAAAGTATGTGAACCCCTTGCAGAATCTGTGAAAATTAGAATTCTTTTAATAAAATAAGAGGGATAATAAAAAATGCACCACACACAGTATTGAGAATCAATGGTTACATACTTGAATGGGGTTGTAGTAGTGTTAAAGTTCGTGTGTGTGAAGGAAGCGGTCGGGGACGGCGAACAACTGCTGACTGAGCTTTTATTGAGAACAAAGTTCAACAGAAAGACTGTGCAACGCACGACAACAGCACATAAAAAAATCCACAAAGGGCTTCACTCCAGATTCGGTAGACACAATCCACAAGGGCTTCACTCCATTCAACGCGCTGTGCCTCAGTCAGCAGTTCCCCTCTCTCTCACACACTCCTGCTTCTCACGGCGTCTTATCCTGTCTCCGCGCCAATCACTAGAACGAGACACAGGTGTTCGTGATTTGTATTCAACCCACTCACTTACCACGCGTCTCCCTATTTCTCCCGGTTGCAGACCTCGCTGAACCACGCCCCCCTCGCCACATACCCCCACCGCCCGACTCAGGCCGGGGAGCCGTCCGGCCTGCAAACCCCCCCCCCAATTTCTGGAGAGGAGGAAATCGGCCACAGCCATCCGAACACCCGGCCTGTGGACCACCGTGAACTTAAAAGGCTGTAGAGCCAGATACCAACGAGTGATCCGCGCGTTGGTATCCTTCATGCGGTGGAGCCACTGCAGGGGAGCGACGGCCCACCTAATAGCCAAACACTCTTTTTCCACGGTGCTGTACTTAGCTTCTCTCTTAGAGAGCTTATGGCTAATGTACAGCACCGGCCGCTCCTCACCCTCTATCTCCTGGGACAGGACAGCACCCAGCCCTCTGTCCGACGTGTCAGTCTGCAAGAGAAAAGGGAGAGAAAAGTCAGGAGAGTGAAGCAATGGCCCGGCACATAGAGCAGCCTTCACCTGGGTAAAGGCCTGCTGGCACAGCTCCGTCCACTGGACCATATCTGGTGCATCCTTTTTAGTTAGATCAGTCAACGAGCTGGTGAGGGCCGAATAATTAGGTACAAACCTTCTATAATATCCCGCCAGCCCGAGGAAATGTCTAACTTCCTTTTTGGTCTTGGGGCGCGGACAGGTCGCAATCGCTGCCATCTTGTCAATTTGGGGACGCACCTGCCCATGCCCCAAGTGGAAGCCCAGATACCTTACCTCCACGCGCCCAATTGCCACACTTCTTCGGGTCGGCCGTGAGCCCAGCCCCTCTCAGCGATCTCAGGACGGCCCTAAATGCTGCAATGCCGCTGCCAGTCATTACTATAGATAATAATATCATCTAGATAGGCAGCAGCATATGCACCATGGGGCCGCATAATTTTATCCATGAGTCGCTGAAAGGTAGCCGGTGCCCCGAACAGCCCGAACGGAAGCGTAACGAATTGGTGTAATCCGAACGGCGTCGTGAAAGCTGTCTTTTCTTTGGATAATGGCGACAAGGGGATCTGCCAATATCCTTTCGTTAAGTCCAGTGTCGAATAAAATCGAGCCGCACCTAGCCGGTCAAGCAATTCGTCCACCCGTGGCATTGGATACGCGTCGATTTCGACACGCATTCACCCTGCGATAGTCCACGCAGAAACGAACCGAGCCGTCTGTTTTGGGGACCAAAACTATCGGGCTCGCCCAGTTACTGCTGGACTCTATTACTCCCATCTTAAGCATTGCCTCTAATTCGTCCTGAACTACTTTTTTTTTATGTTCAGGTAATCTATATGGCCGGCTGCGAATAACCACGCCCGGCTCCGTCTCGACATGGTGCTGAATGAGGTTGGTACGCCCGGCAGGGGGAGAGAACACGTCTGCAAATTCTGCTTGCAGTTTAGATAAATCAGTGAGCTGGGAGGGCGAGAGGTGATCTCCTCCCGGGGTCAGAGCGAGGGATTGAGTTTTGACATTCGCCTCTGGCCGAGATCATCCTCCCGCTAATCACCGTCGCCAGCATCACTGATTCTGCCTCATTCCATTTTTTAAGGAGATTTAGGTGATAAACTTGACGTGCCCCCCTCCTGTCAGACCATACCACCTCATAATCGAGCTCGCCCACTTGCCGTGTAACCTCAAAGGGCCCTTGCCACTTTGCAAGTAATTTAGAACTTGAAGTAGGGAGCAATACAAGTACTTTCTCTCCCGGTGCAAATTTGCGTAAATTAGACCGTCTGTTATACAGCTGGCTCTGTTTGTGCTGGGCTTGTAACAAATTCTCCATTGATAGCCGCCCCAAAGTGTGGAGTTTTGCTCTCAAGTCCAGCACATACTGAATTTCGTTTTTGGCCTGAGATGGTCCGTCCTCCCAAGCCTCCCTTAGGACATCCAGCACCCCGCGAGGCTGGCGTCCAAAGAGAAGCTCGAAGGGGGAAAACCCCGTGGAGGCTTGCGGGACCTCTCGCACTGCGAATAACAGAGGTTCTAACCACTTATCCCAATTTTTGGCGTCTTCCTGAACGAATTTACGAATCATGGATTTAAGCGTGCGATTAAAACGTTCGACCAGCCCGTCTGTTTGTGGGTGAAAGACGCTGGTACGAATCGATTAATGCCCAATAACTGTACAATTCGCGTAACGTGCGTGACATAAACGCCGTGCCTTGATCAGTGAGGATTTCTTTTGGAATCCCCACTCGGAGATTAGACGAAACAGTGCATCCGCAACACTCTTAGCGGAAATGTTGCGGAGAGCCACTGCTTCAGGATATCGCGTTGCATAATCAACAATGACCAATGCAAAGCGATGTCCCCGTGCTAATCGTTCCAATGGCCCGATGAGGTCCATACCAATTCTTTCGAAGGGGACCTGCATTAATGGGAGTGGGCGCAATGGCGCTTTTAGGGTGGCCGGTGGGTTTACCAACTGACATTCACGACAAGACGCGCCACCTGCGTACATTCTCGTGAATGCCCGGCCAGGAAAAAAAATCGGGTCTAAGACTATTTAGTGTCGCCACCTTCCTAAATGCCCGCCATCGGATTAGAATGAGCCACGTGGAAAAGCATTTCCCTGCGGCTCTTTGGAACTAATAACTGGGTTGTATCCTCTTTTGTCTGAGTGTCTTGGGTCACTCGGTACAACCTATCTTTTATAATCGCGAAATATGGATACGCAAGCGGACGGTCCAGGCTGGAGAGGCTGACCATCGATCACACAGACCTTTTCAAACGCATTTTAGCGTCTCATCCTGAGACTGCTCCAAGGGAAAATCATCGCGCTCCGGAATTAGTCTTCCGGCTTCACTCTGTTCCCCTGCAGCAGCGCTCCCGGTCCTGATCAGTCTCTCCTACCTGCACTCGCGCCTGCTTACCCCGCATTCTTTTCCCAAGAGGCATCCGAGCACAAACATCCCAATAATTGACTGAACGCAGGCCAATTTGTTCCCAAAATTATCGGATGCCGGAGGTGCGGGTTAACTGCAACTCCACACTATGCTTTTGTCCCCTGAATTAATTATGACGGGCATTACAGGATATTTCACCACATCCCCGTGCACACACCGAACCCCAACCATGCGGCCTGTATCCAATGCCCCGGATGAAATCAGGCTTTGATGGACAGAGGTTTGGTTACAGCCCGAATCCACCAAAGCCTGATACCTGGTACCCCCCTTGATACTCACAGTTATTTGGTACTCGCCAGCTTGACCAGGGGCAGCTTGTGGATGGTCGGGGACCCGGATCATCGTCCCAACTTCCTAACCGGACATTTATCCACAAAATGATCCGGGTCCCCACACCGCCAACAAGCCGGCCCAGACCTTCCGCCGCTCCTGTGGCAGTGAGTGGGTTAATGGCTGACGTGGAGAAAGGGGAGAAGCAGGAGTGGGGTCCGTCCCGGCAGCAGGGAGTCCCGCCCCCCTGGGATATAGAGCGGCGTCGGGGCCGCGAGGGGGACCTCTCAAAGAGCTTGAGAAAAACTTCTGGATCGTCCAGTGGGCCCATCTTATTTAGGGGCAGGTGGACAGGCACAGCTGGCTGCCCGCGGGGCTCCCGAGGAACCTCCCGGTCAATCCAGCTCCGGAACGCCTCGCGGTCCTCCTGCTGGGTCTGGAGGATGGCTTGGAAGCACCGCTCCTGGTCTTGGCGCAGATCCAGCAGGGCCTGATGTGCTCTTGGTGCAGGACCGCGAGGGACGCGATGACGTCCGCAAATGGGGTGGAGGACGATGTCTGCATGACGGCGTACTCCCGTCTTCCTTCCCGGGTTTCGGCACCAGTGTAGTAGTGTTAAAGTTCGTGTGTGGGAAGGAAGCGGTCAGGGACGGCGAACAACTGCTGACTGAGCTTTTATTGAGAACAAAGTTCAACAGAAAGACTGTGCAACGCACGACAACAGCAACATAAATAATCCACAAAGGGCTTCACTCCAAGATTCGGTAGACACAATCCACAAGGGCTTCACTCCATGCAACGCGCTGTGCCTCAGTCAGCAGTTCCCCTCTCTCTCACACACTCTGCTTCTCACGCGTCTTATCCTGTCTCCACGCCAATCACTAGAACAAGACACAGGTGTTCGTGATTTGTATTCAACCCACTCACTTACCAAGTGTCTCCCACTATTCTCTCCGGTTGCAGACCTCGCTGAACCACGCCCCCCCTCGCCACAGGGGTTATTTTAATAAATTCAGCTATTGTTTTGTCTTGTGAACTAAATGCAAACATCTTTTATGTAAAATATCTTGCTCAGGACAGTACTAAACAAAAAATAAACATGCATTTTTTATTATCCCTCTTATTATTAAAATAATTCTCATTTTCACAGATTCTGCAAGGGTTCACATACTTTTTCATGCCACTGTATATATATATATATATATATATATATATATATAGACACACACACACACAAAAAGACCTGCATACATGCACAGTTTTAATGTAGCTTTAATCGCCATTTTGGTTATTTCATGACTTAATAGATGACAGAACTATGACGTTGCATGCTCGTAGTTACTTTTGCGCTTCATTTATAGTGAGTAGGCTAATATACAGCGCGCCGTATTTGCGCGTGATTGAAAAGTGCACGATCTTGCAAGCCACCAGTTGAGAAACATTTGCGTAAGCTATATCTAATGTTTGCCATTCACTGTTGCTCTGCTGAAGCTCTCATTCGGCACCTGTATCATTTCTGCGCACGTTTGACTTGCGCCTGGCGCTGAGGCGAAGTTGGAGTGTGCGTCTGAAGAAGACATTTTCGGAAACCTGCCTGGGATTCATCTATTGGTGAGAAACTTTATAATTTGAAACAAGGCAAAATGACTGTGAATGAATATGCTCTTTAAATTTAGAACTCTCGCTGCCTCGAGCGGTTGGAATGAACAAGCTCTGTTGACCACATATCATCAAGGATTGGATCCTCGAGTGCAGTTGCATCTCGTTACATACGAGGATACCATCGGACTCGAATGCTTCATCCAACTCTCAATTCGTTTCGCCACTCTTATGCAGTCATGTCTTGAAGAGCACCAGGACCAGCCACAGTTCAACACCTCCTTCTGCCAACCAGAATCTGTCAGCCCTCCAGAACAAGCCAACGAACCTATGCAACTGGATACCACTCGACTGATGCTCACTGAAAGGCAAAGACGGCTGACCCAGAATCTGTGCCTTTATTGTGGTACTCCTGGGCATGTAATCTCCACATGCCCAATTCGTCCTCCTCGTCCCATGGTGAGTGTCATCTTTCCCTCTATAAATGAGATGAAACCACTCACCACTGTTGTAAACCTTACTGCTGCTGATGTTTCCATTCCAGTCAATGCACTCCATGATTCTGGGTCAGCAGGCAACTTCATCTCTGGCACCCTCTGCCGTCAGCTCAAGCTCAAGACCACAATACAGCGCGCCATATTTGAGGGGTTTTCAATAACTGGAAAACCCCTCAGTAAGAGACAAGTTCGTTGGAGTGTCGGCCCAATTCAGCTTCAAGTGGGAATTCTCCACGTGGAAAAGTTTCACCTGCTGGTTCTGGAGGAATCCACCGCTGACGTGATCCTAGGGCGCCCATGGCTGGAGCAGCACAACCCAGTCATCTCCTGGAAGACCGGCGAAATCCTGAAGTGGGGCAACACTTGCTTCGCAAACTGTTTTTCTGAGTTTCCAGATCAATCCTCTCCATGTCCTGAACATCTCTCTGTCTGCGCAACATCCATTGAAAGCCCTGTTGAAAAACGTTCTGTGGATATACCATCGTGTTACGCCCCCTTCAGTGATGTCTTCTGCCCAAAGAGAGCTTCCAAGCTGCCTCCACACCGGCCATGGGACTGCGCCATCGATCTGCTTCCGGGTGAGTAAGTGCCCAGGGGAAAAGATCTATGCCCTGTCAATCCTGGAGGAGAAGACCATGGAGGATTACATCAATGAGGCTCTGGCACAAGGTTACATCTGTCCATCTACTTGCCCTGCTGCTTCTAGCTTCTTCTTCGTGGTGAAAAAGGATGGAGGCTTGCGGCCATGTATTGATTACCGGGCATTCAACAACATCACGGTCAAGTTCAGATACCCCCTTCCTCTCTTCCCAGCTGCCATAGAACATCTCCGTGGTGCCACTGTCTTCACCAAGTTGGACCTTTGCAGCGCGTATAACCTCATCTGAAAACATGAGAGGGACGAGTGGAAGACCGCCTTCGTGACCCCTACAGGACACTATGAGTACCTCGTGATGCCGTTTGGCCTTGTCAATGCCCCTCCATATTCCAGGACATCATACATGAGGTGCTCCAGGAGTTTCTACACAAGTTCGTCTTGGTCTACATCGATGACCTCCTGATATACTCCCGGAGCATCGCCGAACATCCCCACCACGTTGCAGAGGTCCTGAAACGCCTGAGGGAGTTCCAGCTATTCCTGAAAGCAGAAAAGTGCTCATTCCATCAGCCCTCAGTGCAGTTCCTTGGGTACAACATCGACAGCAGTGGTATCTGGATTGACAAGGGTAAGGTGGAAGCCATCAGGAACTGGCCATCACCCACTACAGTAAAGGAACTCCAATGCTTCCTAGTCTTCGCCAACTTCTATCGACGCTTCATCCAGAACTACAGCTCCATCACCAGCCTGCTTACAAGCCTCCTCCGAAACAATCCCAAGTCTCTGACCTGGACACCAGCCACCACAGAAGCTTTTAACATCCTGAAGGAAGCATTCACCACCACTCCTCTCCTCGTCCATCCCAATCCCAACCAGCCCTTTGTTGTGGAGGTAGACGCCTCTACCACAGGAGCAGGACTGGTCCTTTTCCAGCAGCAGGGGAATCCAAGTAGACTCCATCCATGTGCCTTCTTCTCCCGCAAGCTCAACCCGGTGGAGGTAAATTACGACATCGGCAACAGGGAACTTCTCGCCATCAAGTTGACCCTGGAAGATTGGAGGTATTGGCTGGAGGGAGCTAGACATCCCTTCTTGGTATGAGGCGCCGGACTGGACAAAAGCGAAGGGAACGCCGCGAGCGAGCGACACTGCGCGAGAGAGACCGAGTGTGTCCGAGAGCGAGCGAACCTGCGCGAGAGAGACCAAGTGCAGTCTCAATTCTAATGTAGGAGTGGAATTTGGGGACCAATATTACAGTTTAAAAACTGGGATAAAAGTGTAAAGAAAACAACAGCCATATGCAGTGTTAATGATAAATCTTTTGTCATGTGCTATATTTTCTAACATAAAGGGAAAAAAAGTGGACTCTTCTTAAGGTTTATTGACAAACTAGTTCTTCTCATTGGACTGTGCAATTTACACTTTTCTCTTTAACATTGTTTTTTAACATTGTTATCATAATGATTAAAATATAAAGCAGTATAGTTTCAAAAATGAAGATTCTCATTGTTTACTTACCCTGATGCCATTCAGGTGTACATGACTTTCTTTATTCAGAACACAAATGCATTTTTTAATCTGCAGGAAATTTAAGCTCTGTAATGTATGCATATATAATGAAAGATAATGGGTTCCACCATTGTGGTTTATGCAAGAAACAAATCAAAAAGTAAAACATTCTCACCTTTAAACTAGTGCATCTGACCAGGGCTCTGATACTGTTTGAAATTCGGTTTGAAACTCCCATGTGAAGTTCATTCTTCTATTGCAATCAAAGCATCACTTTCTTTTACATGAACATGGTAACATATTTGTTACACAGCAACATAATGAATGAGTGCAAACAGGACAAGCTTTAAAGCTTTATTTGTTTGTTGTTTGTTTGTTTGTTTGTTTGTTTTGTTTTTGTTATACACCTATTGTTTTACTATAAGACATTATTTGATCAGGTTGTGCATGCATTACTTTTAGACTTTCCAAATGATTGCAGTCTTTTATTTTCATGTTATGCATCTACAGATTTCAAATTTCTTTCTAAAAATATCTGTGTTTTGCTGAAGAAAGGCAGTTGTGTATCAGGGTAAATTAATAATGAGAATTCAATTGAACAAATGAATTTTTTTTTTAAGCAAGTGCTATTTTCCTTTTGCTTAACTTCCTGTTTATAGGCTATTTATGATGGGATTCAGTTTGGGGCAGTTTCAGCCAATTTGTCAATGCCTTTTTTTTGTCTGTGCTTTAATAAATAGAAAATTATGTACCATAATTTATTTCTTATATTTATTTTTTCTCCATCTACTGAATAATAGTTCGATAATATCAAATATTATGTCTGTATATATTTTATATATGCCACTAAAGATGTTAGTTATGTATTGTTTATGTAATGTATCAATTTTTATATTGTAGAATTATAGCTGTAACCATTGCTGCAAATGTAAAACGGTATTGAAATGGTAATGGTTGTGTTCTTTCTGTTAAAATTTTATCCCAATTTTGAAACTGTACTACTGGTCCCCAAATTCCACCCCTACATTAGAATTGTTTTAATGACTGCATATAATCTGATCAATAGACCTTTTTCACAAGAATCGGAAATCATGTGACGCGGAGTAAAGTTAGTTCCGCTATGCATGGACTATAAAACACACACACACACACCACCTCGGGGCTAGGTCTTGTTTTCCTTGTGTGGCATTTCCAAGCGTACCCTGTGTTATTTATCTGCCTGTCTGTTCGTTACAGAAGACCTAGCCAAACCCGGATCCAGCAGCTTTTTCAGCAGCCAGCCGGTCGCTATGCACTCAAGCCCGTCGGCCGCTTCGCTCTCAAGCCCGCCGACCGCTTCGCTCTCAAGCCCGTCGGCCGCTTTGCTCTCAAGCCCGGCGACCGCTTCGCTCTCAAGCCTGCCGGCCGCTTCGCTCTCAAGCCCGCCGGTCGCTATGCACTCAAGTTTACCGCTTGCAACGCTCTCAAGTTCGTCTGTTGCAACGCTCTCAAGTTCGTCTGTTGCAACGCTCTCAAGTTCGTCTGTTGCAACGCTCTCAAGTTCGTCTGTTGCAACGCACTCAAGTTCGTCTGTTGCAACGGACAAGATGGCTGTTTTGCCAGTGCCCACGGGCAAGATGGCCGCCCCTTCAGTGTCAAGGAACATAGGGGGTGTTCCAGCCATCGAGTCTGCTCCAGAACCTGAGCTTCTTGCCCTGCCGGCGCCACCTGTGCTTCTTGCTTTGCCGGCACCACTCGAGCTCCTTGCTCTGCCGGCGCCGCTCAAGCGCCTTGCCCTTTTTTGGGGGGGCCATATACCAGAGGGTGGGGACCTTGTGGGTGGGGACCCTGCACGGCTGTGACCATCAGCGGCTTCGGAATGGCTAGAACCGCCCATGGACTACGAACTCTACGAACTCGTACGGAGTTTTAATAAATGTTTATGGGTTACTTAGGTTTAAAGGTAGGTGTAGGATTAGCAGCTCAAAATATCGTTTTGATGTTATATTTTTAATAAAATTATCATTTTCATTTACAAAAATGTACGTTTTGTGTCTTTGAAAGTTACGTATGCTCTTACCAGGTGTAACTCTGCACATTAACTGGTATCCTGGTAATTAATGGTATAGTCACTAGTACGTTCAAGAGTAATACATGGAATAGGACTGTAAAATAAAGTGAACCCTTGTACATAATATTACATAGGAATTACCAGCTCTTACCAGTGTAAACTTACATTAACTAACTGGTATATTCACTAGTACGTTCCTAATAAGTAAGTACATGGAATAGGACTGTTAAAATAAAGTGCATCTTGTTACATAAAATTACATGGAATTACCGCTCTTAACCTTGCAACAACAAGCTTAAGCATTTTAAACAATTAGTAAGTACAGTAATGTGTCTTACAAGTTAGTCATAAATAAGTGCCTGTTATTACCCCCACTTGTCTGTAAGTACAAAATATTTACATGCACGTACTATTAGTAAGTACAGTAATGTGTCTGTTAGTTACATATAGGGACACTATAAGTAAGCACCTGTTATTACCCGACACTTGTCTATAGGTACAAAGTAGTTACCATGTATGTACCATTGGAAAGTACAGCAGTGTTCTTATTAGTTCCATGTACATACATGTCAGGTAAGTACCTGTTGTTACCACTCTTTTACTGTATGTACAACATAATTACTATATATGTACCAGGAAGTACAACGTACTGTAAAATAAAGTGCTACCAATTTAGCTCTTAATGAGAGCTCTGTAGTCTCAACATAATTTCACGCAAGAACGTTCAAACATTTTCATGACATTTAATTCGTAAAAACGACTTGATTCCGCAGGTGGTTCTGGGATCGAGGGCTATCTATCACTGTTAACCGCCGTTGGAAAACTTTACTTACTGACGTGGGATCTTTCCTGAAGGCCAAAACCCAAAGTGTGAAGATTGGCCTAGTTTACTATATGTAGGCGACCTACTAATTTAGGTCAATGTCTCGAGGGCGGGGATAACAAACTCGATGCTCGAGATCTTCCTCTCGCGCACCCGACCGCGCCCACCCCCGCACCCTAGCACTCGGTGTCTCTCATCGCGCAGACGGGGGTTCACCACTCGCTCTCGGACACCACTTCGGTCTCTCTCACAGCGGCTACGATACTCTGGTCTTCTCATCCGAGCGCATGGTTCGCTCGCGCGATTCGTAGGCGATTCACGGTCCTGAGGCAACGCTTTATCCAGTTGCGCCTCCATAGTCATTGGTGCTCCCTGACCCACTAGAAGAGATCAAACCTATGAATATCTATGGGTAGCGCAAAAAGACACATCCAGCGGCTTATTCTTCATCAAATGCGGGCCCCTCTTCACTTTAGAGCGGATTTTCTATCGACCGTGATTCCGAAACGTCAAGGCTGAGAGGCCTAGTCTGTTTACAAATACTTCCCTGAAGAACGGCCCTGAAGAACTGAAGCATCTGGCGCATGGCGAGAGAAAACTGCATCGTTTAAGCGTGATCCATCAGGCCGTGTGTCTGAGGATACCATAAGGCTTCTCGGCAGTGCCTCCACTCAACGACTCATCTGGCGGGTTGCTTCCACCAGTGCTTGCATTATATCCGTCATCCATGACATAACATGCACTGCCTAGGTATGCACTCCAGCTCATCATCTTGTCCACTATGCCCACGCATCTCATAGGCACTGGCTTCACCGCCGTCTGCGACATTGGCATCAGACGTGGGGCAGGGTAAGAAACGCTACTCGTGGTTGGCTGTAATAAGTAGCGCCAGATCGATGATGGGTGCCTGGTGTCGCGAGTACAATGCTCATTCCCGATGGCTGTATCGATTCAGTAATGGGTTAATTTGGCAGGTAATGTAAGGGAATGTGCATCCATCTTCTAAGAGTTGCCGCACAAGGCCTCTTAGTTGCCATCAGGCTAGCAGTTTGAACATCCTACTGCTATTCTGCCCCGTTGGTTCGCCAACTTGATCCGCTGTTGCCAGGCCTAGGGGTAAGCTTTATATCACCGACTGCCTAGCCACTGGCGCTGCTTGGCACCATAAAACTGAGCTCCTATGTATCTTGTGATTATGGTACAATTCGGGCTCTAAATCCTTCGTCAAAATGATTTCATTTAAAGTATCACTGCCCACGTGCCGACTGGAGATGTTGTGCTGAAGGCTCATGTTTAACATCACATCTTCAGATACTACAGTATTGCGCTAGAGGACATCGTAGTCGGGTTACAGATGGACGCCACAGTTTATCCATTCTGTGGTATGGATAGGGTGGGCTTGTCCTTTCTCACTCCTTATGTGTGACCGGCCAGCGCTTTATATCATCCACGGGGTATAGCCGTCATCCAGGCAGGCAGTTGAACAACTGGCAATGACGGAATCAGAGAGAGGAAAGCGAAGAACTTCATTGTCTATGTATCAAAGATGTCAGTTCGGCATTCAACGTTTTTCCTGCCTCCACTAGCTTGCATGGAACCCGATATCTAATTCGTTCATAGGCCTAAGGCCCAAGTAACTCATTCTGTGAACGCAAGGTTACTCTCACTCCTATATTAGCCCGGATTTTCTATCTTACTTAAATATAATTAGCAATATAGCTTAAAATATTTATAGCTTTGGGTTGCAATTACAATTATAAGTATCTTACTTACTAATATTTGAGCGTGGCATGATTGTGATTTGATGTGTTAATAAATGTAAGATTAAATGGCACTTTAAATTATGAAGTTTTTCTCCTGGCCAGGCCTCCTACACACTTTTTGCGGCAGGTAATGAGCCATTTTGTCGTGTGTGGTGTGTGAATTCAAGGAGCTGTTGATGAGCTTGGAACATTTTGTTTGGCTGTTCTACAGACATTTTTTTATCATGTACCTTTTTATATTTTCACCAAAGGAGAAATCCACAATTTTTAAGTTCCATCATCGAGGGGTCAGGTTTTTTTAGAGCTCTTTAACCCTTGACTTTTTTGATATACTTTTGTTGGGGCAGTTTTAACTGCATATAAACAAAACCAAGAGCAAGCAAAGTTAAAAGATGATCAGGTGATGTTGGTTATGTTTTCAGACATAATCATTATTCTATCTGAATTACTGAACTCATTTAGAGCCCAATCTCTGAGTTAGATTTACATTATTGATTACAGCAGCACTGTGATCCTACAGCGGAGGATCAACTTCTACAAACCTTTTTTTTTTTTTTTTTTTTTTTTTAAGTTTGTCCTTATCACAAAAAATATATATATATATATTTTTAGGCACACACAGACATCAGAATCAGCCTGTGAATCTCAACGACGGTGACAAGCACATGTTCTGATAAACAGATCGACTCTGAACATTTGAAAACAAGCTACTAAAAAGTCACAGAAAACAGCAAAATTTAAATAGTGAAATAAAGAAATTTAAGACAATTCAGCTCATAATTTATTCATGCAGCAATGCATGATGGGAGGCATGGATGAATTTTGATTGGTGGCAAGTTAACTTGCTTAGTACATTGAACTTAAATATACTAGTTGTAATAACTACAAAGTAATTAATATTATAAAACATTTTAAGTTAAATGAACTCGAATTATTAAGTTCACATTACTTAATCATTACTTAATTTTTTTAGGGCAACCAGTTTCCTCAAATTTTTTAAGTAAATTCAACTTATCCAGGCTAACAGTGTGGGTTGGGCCGAGTATGCACAGAACTCCCTGCGACAACCATCTACCGGACTCACACCCTTCCAGTGCATGCTCAGTTACCAACCCCCACTGTTCCCCTGGTCAGTGGAACCATCGGACGTTCCATCGGTCGACTACTGGTTCCAAGAGAGCGAGAGGGTCTGGGACTCAGCTCACCACCAACTTCAACGTGCTCTACATAGACGCAGGATGACAGCAGACCTTCATCGCTCAGAAGCTCCAGCATACCAACCTGGACAGAAGGTCTGGCTGTCAACCAGTGACATCCGACTGCGTCTGCCATGCCGTAAGCTGGGCCCCAGGTTCATTGGCCTATTCACCATCACCGAGCAGATCAACCCGGTCACATATAAACTTCAACTTCCTCCTCAATACCGCATTCACCCCACATTCCATGTGTCTCTCCTAAAACCTCACCACCCTTCTGTCCCTGTCTCCACAGAGCCTGGCGTAGCAGCAGCTGAACCCCCCTTCCTCTAATCCTGGACGACGGAGTAGCCTACAAGGTTTTCAAGATCTTGGACTCCCAGCGCCGTAGTCGTCAGCTGGAGTATCTCATGGACTGGGAAGGTTATGGTCCCGATGAGTGCTCATGGTTCCCCAGAAACGACATTCTTGATCCCAACCTGCTAGACACCTTCCATACTGCTCATCCCAACAGACCTGCCCCACGTGAAATAAGACGACCACCACGACGTTGGGGTCCTCGGCCCTCTGCCCTCAGGAGTGGGCCGTGGAGGGGGGTAGTACTATCACAGACACGCCAGGCTCCAGCACCATCCAATAACAACACACTCCCTCACCAGAGTGCTGATCACACGCACCTGCACTCAATCAGCACCCTCATCAGTCAGCACATAAAAGACACTCACATGCACTCAGTCACTGCACGGTCTCGTTTGCATTAGGACTTACCTCCATGCTTACCTCAAGGTCTTCCGTTGTTATACTTGTCTCCACGATTCCAAGTCTCCTCCTGTGTTCCAAGTCTGTGTGTCAGTGTCTTCTGTCTCCAACGTCTCGTCTCTCCAGTATCACCAAGAATTATCATCTCTACTAATCACAAAGGACAGTATCACTTGACTATCACTCATCATTCTCTTCTACATCATCCATTTACTCACCTGCTTCACTGTGAACTCTGCTGTGTGTCAATAAATAACCATTATCTGTTACCTTCCATCTCCGACCCTTCTGTATTGTAACAATACCGATATTAACAAACAATTATTGGCCGATACCGATATTTGTCACTTCCTCTCTTATTTAAAATTTTGTCATTAAAATATATAGTATTTTGATTGTGTTTTAAAAAAAGCTAAGTTTAAAAACACCTGCATTAAAGCAGGTTTATTGCTGCATCATCAAATAATTTTTAATGAGCATGGATTGGATCCATTTAACATTCAGCAGGCCTACATAAATACAACAGAACAAAGATATATATGAAATAAACAGAGCTTTTTAGGTAAGTTTAATAGTTTTCAGGTAAAGAAATAAAGTAAACAAATTTAAAATAGCACTGCATATTCTTCACTGTATAAATTAAATACATATTATTCCTTCTTTATTGTAACATACTTTATTGTAATTAATCTTCTAATTTGTTTTTGTATAGATTTTTATATTTTTTTAGGCTTAAATGAGATCTCCTTTACTAAGGCGTGACTCTTATTTTGACGGGTATTCTCGTTTACCATCTGAGGAGAGCACGCAGTTCTTCAGTGTTATTTTGCAGATTTAGATTTAAAGTTAGACAGTTTATTAAGCACCCCCGAAAAGGCATAAGATCTGTATGTATTTTTAACTGTTCGTTGTAATAAGTGTTTTGAGTAATTCTCTGTATGTGAATGATAATGCAATGGAGAAAGAGAGAGTTTAATGCACACTTGTTGTGCTCTGTATTGTTTAGCTTTTGTGTTTTGTTTGTTTGCTTGTTTTTTACTGAAAACGGACACAGTAAACTTTATAAAACATAAGTAAAGATTTGGTCATCATTCAGATGGGGTCCGCTAGCCAAGAATAGTATGCAATCTTTTGTTATTTGATTAAAGCACAGACAGCAGCGCTAGGATTACACAACAGTCATTTTAAAGCAGTGCCTTTCATGCAGTTAATTAATGAACTATCAGTTTCGTTATATCGGCTTTTTTCCTCTTACAGCCGATATACCGATGGTTGTAAATTGAGCAAAAATCGTCCGACATCGGTGCATCCCTACTATTTAACAAACCTGATACCAGTTATCTAAAAAAGATATGAGAAATGAAACAAACAAACTCTTTCATTGAGAATCTAAATGTTTATTGTGCTGAAATCTGACTGATGTTACTTGCATATTACCTTGGAACACTGTAAGTGCTAAAAAAAAGTAGCCTAGGTATTGTACAGGAGATAAATCCGTGGCATAAACAAATTAAGCATGATAGAATCTTCAACATTACTAGTATGTTGTGTAATAATAATAGATAGTGCTACTACAGTAAAACAGTGAAAATCTGAAGTTCAAGAATCCTTCAATTTATATTAGTACATGGGCTGCAGTGTTCTCCTCATCTGAGCCATTTGTTATTTTACAAAGGTTATTTGAGTATGTTGTTGATTCTTTGCTTTTTGTCTTCTTTTTTTTAATGTGAAGTGTTTGTTTGTCTTGATACTTGTTGAACAGGTTTATGTTCCAGAGCAATGCTTGTTGATTGGTGTTTTGTGCTGAGACATGTTTATTTACAGACATTTCCACCCACATAATGTTCTGTAATGTTCCAGCCACAATCTGAGTTTCATGTGAACTTCCTTGTTCCTGATAAGAGCAATTCATGCACAGTAATCATGAACAGATCTCGGCTTTTTATCAGAGACCAAAAGAACAAGTAAAATAGGAACAAGTGGGGATTGTCTTTCTTTTGCCCTTAAATCACATGAAGAAACTTGTGTGGCACGTGAGGCAGTGGCAGTATCACCACGTTTCTGTTTCATGACCTTTCACAAGCTGTCTGGGGAAAGTATATTACTGTCCCAATTCAAAGAAAAGTGTAGAACTGTTTGTTTCATACTAAACTATACATATAAACTGCAAAAAAAAAAAAAAAATAGATTGTCCTGATGGACTGGAGGCAATATTTTCGTTTAACATGCAAGAGATTCTGGGTTCGAATCCAACCATGTATAATTTTTTTTTCTCTCATTAAAACCAAAGATGTTCGTCAGTGATTGTATATCAAGAGCAGGGGCACGTTTATTTGTATTTTGTTTTGTGATTCAACGTAATGAATAGAGAGTCTCTGCAACAGTTAAGCGATAGATTGAAGCGCTCGTCCGTGTGAACACTGCGCAGTGTGCACGAGCGCCAAGAAAACACTGTTGCGCCTCTGATAACAGCGACAACGAGCACTCAACATGATTTCAAAAACAACACATCCCAGCGCCAGATCGCCTATTATTAACACAAATTGATAATCAACTAGAGGTGTTTCTTTTGTATTAAATATCCGCGAGATGCCGCGAGATGTTTCAAAAAGTGGTGGGGACAATATCGACCCTTTCAAAAAGTGGTGGGGACATGTCCCACCCGCCCCACCCGCAAATTACGCCTATGGGGGAATGCCCTTTTTACTTTTTTTACGTTCACATTTATTTGTATAGCACTATTCACAGTGAATATTGTTCCATAGCAGCTTTACAGACAATACATGTCAACATTATAATTTAGAGTGATCTGTTATCAGAGTTGACTGTGTCCAAATTATTTTCAGATTTTACAATTTCAAAAATGTAGCTACATCTAATCATGCAGTTAGCTAAAAATGTAATAATTTAGGTAATTTAATTTAAAGTCACTGTTGGCAAATTAATTTGAGGTAGAAACAATGAGCTCATGGAAGTAATGAATACATGTTAACAATAATTAGGGTATATCACAATGTTTGGAATGGTGCAAAGGTGTTGGTCATCTGAGGTCTTCTTAAGAGGTTGGATCCAATCTGAAGCTGATGTACTCTCTAGTCACCTCCGGACAGGCGTCCTGAGATAAAAAGAATAGTAAATGGAGAATAATTAGCGTAGCTGCTGTTAATTGTCACAGACATGCCAGGCTCCAGCACCGTCCAATAACAGCACACTCCCTCACCAGAGTACTGATCACACACACCTGTACCTCATCAGCACCCTAATCAACCTGCACATAAAAGATACTCACATACACTCACACACTGTCTGGTCTTTTTTCGCATTAGGACTTACCTCCAAGGATTTCCATTGCTATACTTACCTGTCTCCAGTGTTTCAAGTCTGTGTGTGAGTGTCACCTGTTGCCAACGTCTCATCTCTACAACCGCATCCAAGATCATCGACTCTGCAAAGCACAAGGGACAGTATTACTGCACTATATCTCATCATTTACTTCTAATACATCTGTTTACTCACCTTTGTGCACCTCTGCTTGTGTCAATAAAACACCATTTAACTGTGATCCTCAGTCTCCGACCCTTCTATATTGTAACATTCATAACTTTAAGCAAAGATAGTTATGTGAATTTGAACTGATATACCTGGAGTACAAGGATATGCATTATGTGAATGCATGGCTAAAGAGATGTGTCTTTAATCTAGATTTAAACTGGGTGAGCGAGTCTGAGCCCCTGAACATTATCAGGAAGGCTATTCCAAAAGTTTAGGAGTCAAATGTCAAAACGCTCTCCCTCCTTTAGTGGACTTAACTATCCTAGGTACAACCAGAAGTCCAGAGTTTTGTGATCTTAAAGAGCGTGAAGGATTGTAGGGTGATAGAAGATCGGTTAAGTACACAGGAGCTAAACCATTAAGAGCCTTATAGGCAGTGGCGTAGCGTCATACATGCATATGGGCCCGGGCGGATTGGGGGCCCGCTATTAAGGGCTTAACCCAGTGGTGTAGCAAGTCAGCCCCAGGCCCATATGCCAAAATTTTATGGGCCCCCCTCCGTTGCGGCGCAGGGGGGAATGTGCGTCTTATGCGAATGAGTCCCAGGACTTTAATATGAATAAGATATTATCTATTATTATTACTATTGTGAAATCGTATAAGTATTTAGGTGTCGAGTTAAACAAGTTGGAGTGGTCTACAAATATAGAGACTGTTTACAAGAAGGGCCTGAGTCGGCTATATTTCTTGAGAAAGCTCAGATCTTTCAATGTGTGTAACACAGGATACTTAAAATGTTTTATCAGACTGTTGTTGCGAGTACCATCTTTTTTGCTGTGGTGTGTTGGGGTGCAGGAATCAAAGCAAAGGATGCCAACAGACTACATAAACTCATTAAAAAGGCAGAATCTGTCGTCGGCTCTGAGCTTGGTACTTTGGAGGACGTGGTCAGGGACAGAATGCTGGCAAAGTTGCTGGCAATTACGGACAATGATGTTCATCCTCTTTATAAAACCCTGGACAAATTAAGGAGTAGTTTTAGCAACAGGCTTATTCAGCCTCGTTGCTTGAAAGAACGATACAGAAAATAATTCCTGCCTAGTGCTATTAAAGTATTTAACTCAACTGTCTAGAAAAGAAATGTGTTAAAGTGTAACTCACTGTATTAAGCTGCCATGACAATCTAATTTCCCTTTGGGATTAATAAAGTTAAATCAAATCAATCAAATCACTAATATGCAGACAAAAATGGTAAAAACATTTCTAGGAATGACAACACCATTACAACACTATATGCGCTCCTCCATCATTTGACATTGCATTGCGGATCTATTTCAAAAATGTCAAACAAACAAACAAAAAAAAAACGGCTTTTCAATTCGACCGATTTGAATTCTAAGTTTGAATTCGACCGATTCGACTCTGGCTCTGGAATTTCAGAATGATCATAGCATCGTTTCAGATGCAATGAGTCCGAAGATTATTCCAGTTATGAATGAATTATTCTGTCACAGACTTTTTTTTATTGTTTTATTCCTAATAAATTTACTATAAGTTTCTTCTCTAAATATTTTTTCCATCACGTTGTATGTGCATTTTATTTCGTTGAATAAAGAGTATCCACCCCAGCAGAGACGACGTGTGTTTGTTTTTTTTGTTTTTTTGTTTTGTTTTTTTAGAAAACCAATACGACTCATTTAAAATTCTGTACTACTTACATTACTGCATGCAAGTTTCAGAAACCCACTTTAAAAATGACAGAAAAGCAAATACCGTTCAAATACAATATAGATAATCGCTAAGATGGCATTGAACATTTTATGGTCCATTTATTAAGATTCTTAATGATTTTCAGTACATAGATAGGCTATAGACAACATTATTTCTATTATAGGCTACTTCATTTTTCTGAACATATGTACACGGCTTCTGTCTCGTGCACAGACGTGCGTGCGAGCCTTTGAAAGTATTTGGCTGCAGAAAGACGCGTTCGGCCTGTGTGCACTGCGCACTATCTAGTGGACTTTTGTTTTCAAACACTCAATTCACTCTCGCATGGGCTGCTGTACTGTACAGTACACACACTGTCCGTGCGGACTTCCGCGAACCCTCCTAATGACGAAAATTTCGCGATGCGGACGGTGCGCGGACGCCCAAAGTATACTTTGTGGTTAAGCCCGTAATAGCGGGCCCCCAATCCTCCCGGGCCCATATGCACGTGCATACCTTACATGCCCAGACGCTACGCCACTGTTTCTTAATGTGTGTCCATAAGAGTGAGATAGAAAGAGATGTTAATCCATTTATTACTTAAAGCTCATATTTTAACATATCACAATCAGCATGTGCAGAGTTTTTAACTGACATTCTTAACATTCTGAAGTTTGATATTTTCTGATAATGACTGTCGTCAATAACAACGAAGCTGTATAACAAACTTCTGTAACAAACCGTGACTCATTGGCGCCATCTTGCGTCCACTTAGCGACTGTATTGAAAATGACTACTCGTGTTGCCAGGACGACTGTTTTGTACATTGTAATGGATTATAAATTAACAAACTGGATGTACATTATCTCACGTCCTGATTTTACTGAGTTACATGTGTTCCTAGGTCAACATATTTTGTTGATCCTGGAACAACATTCCAGTCTAAAAATTTAGTCTTAACCCTATTCCTACCCCTAAACCTAACCCTACCCATAAGTTATCCCAAAAATCAGAGGGAAATGATAGATAAATAACACTGATGTAGAAGCACCAATTCATGATTTTAAGCCTAAAATTGGCATAATCTGTAAACTGATTGGTTGATTTGAATGTTGTTCCAGGATCAACAAAAATGTTAACCCAGGAACATGTTCAACTCAGCAAAATCAGGTTCTGCATACATTATCCCTTACATCATAGGACCTTCATTTGAAATAAAACAGATTATAGAAAGATCATATTATTTTGTCTATATAATACAACTAGGATAACAATAGGATTTGATTATGACTCAAGACTCCAGTGATAAAGACTTTAGACTTGACTCGGACTCCCCAGATCTCCAGATCTCTGGTATAAACTAAATCAAAATGGTGTTTTGGTGCCCCCTAGTGGTTAATACATTGCAGACATTTATTATTTTGTCCTTTTGCGCCTACCGTAGTTCAGCAGAAAATGTCTGACACTGCTGCGGGTAAGCATCCCTGCGTTCGATTCGGAAGGGCTCATCCCTATGCCCTAATCCCTTCAAAGGGTTTACCCTTCGGAGTGAAAGCTTCAAAGGCATGAAGGGTGTAGGGGTCAAACAAAACAAAGCTTTTTTTGGAACGCACTTCAGCGTCATCTTAACGACACAATCAAGGAGGTGCCTTCATCTTTTTCCCCCTAGTTTACTCTTTGTACATGCATTCATGTACTGTAATAACAAGCTACTGCCAGTCTTTTACGTTAAATATAATGTATATTGTGTGTGTGTATCTGAAACATTTGAATGGACTGATAAAGGGAGCTGTAAAGAATTTTTGTTGAAGAACAATGTCATTTTGACCAAAATATAATGTAGCCTACCAAATCTAACTCATACAAATATTACAGTAGTATTGAAAAATACTATACATACATTTATAGATAAAATCAAACTCCATTCCTCCTGTACCCATTCTGTGATGTCAAACAACTTCCCTGTGCAAAGGATCATGCACAGCAAAATCTCCAGAGTTAAATCAACTCTGCTCAGAGTACATATGGTCCCTCTCTAAATAGTGTTAATATAACACTGAAGCAGAGTTCAATTTAATGAGATAATTAAACAATTAAGTGATGATTGTACATTAGTGATGAACACCTGCTGTTAACAAGCAGAATCACTGAAGAAAAGAGAAACACAAGAACTACAACTGACTTCAGTCACAGCCTTATTAATTGCTTAATTATCTCATTAACTTTAACTCTACTTCATTGTTACTTTAACACTATTTTGAGAGGGACCATGAGCAGAGTTGATTCAACTCTGGGGATTTTACTGTGTGAGGGCCTGAAGTGTCCATCAGATGTACCCTTCAAAATCCTTCATTTTGAAGGGCCCTTTGAAGTGGCCAGTTTTGAGCACTTAGGTTTGGAACGACCCTTCAATATGGCGGCCATGATTGTTTTCACTCCGAAGTGCCCTTCAGAGGGCGATATTTGGAATGCACCATTCATTTCTCTTCTCTCCTGTTTATTGCGTTAAAAATGCTACATTTTTTTATAAAAATGTGTTTATATGAGTTTTTCAAATGTAAACGTTTGTAATGATTATATCAACAAATGTACAATGAGTTGGATGAGTTTATATGTCAAATGGAAAGTTTGTTAAGTAATTATCTTTGTACCTCATGCCATACAGCGAAACTAACGTGCTGCTGCTGCAGCAGCAAGAAATGGCTAAATGGAAAACACACCGTTACCCTTAATGAGAGTTTGTTCATTTTAGGTTTTTCTTATTTTAGTGGTTTATGTCTGCAGTGTTTTTCATCCTGTCTAAATAATAGATTTTGATGTAATTCTCAGACATGATCATTGTTGCAGAGAATTAAAGAAAGAACAGACAACCAAAGTCTTGTGTGCTTTGTCCATTCAAAGTTCATGATGGTTGTGCATGATGTGTAAGGCCACATCAGGAACAACAATCATTACAGTGGCTTATAATAAGTCATCATAAATGCAGAAATCTACATCAGCCCAGAGTGACTAAATCTTCAAGAAATTCACTATGAGCCATAAGTGACACAAGACTTTCATATGATGAATGGAAGGTTTAACTGCTGGTAGATTAAATTGAAAAACACAAGGTGAACTTTATCTCAGTGTCTTTCAAATAATATTTGATAGTAATATATATATATAATATATATATATATATATATATATATATATATATATATATATAATTATCCTCAAAAAAAAGGTTGAAATGTGAAAATGTGATCAGTGAAGTTTCACAAATAGTCACTAAAACTGATAATGATCTTTAATGTTATCGTGTTGTATAAGTGATATAATTGTCCCACAAAAAATAATAATCAGTATAGTTTCAATCAGACTTTTATACTCAAAGGTAAATCTCAAGTCATCGTTTATAATCATGTAAGGAAAATGACTGTTCTCTGTTATTTCACAGGAATTCAACATCTGCTGTGTCATCTTGAATTCAGGAAATTTCCATTCTTCAGTAAATTTCCATTTCTGGGGTGGAGCTGATGACATCTGAAGAGTTTATAAAACTGTGATTGTTCAAAAACTGAAACTAAACACAGTTCAAGTGTCAGAAGATCAGCATTGCAGTGAGGTTTTTTTTTTTTTTTAATAACAATGGTTGTTTGATGTTGTTGTCTTCTTTCTTGTAAGTGTGATATAAAAATAAGACACATGGAGTGTGATGGATGTGCTAATGCTGCAGTTTAACTAAACAGTGCAGCTAATGATGGGATTTCATGTCATTATGAAACTGAAAGAGTCTATAATAGGTGTGGAGGAAGTTTTTCTCAGTGCTGCTGGAACTTAAGGAGTTTAAAACTGTGTTCTCCATAGTTCACGTTTCTGTTCACTGGATACATTTGTGCAAAATTATAAGAAGATTTGCTGTTTTTACAGGTCTTGCTGCTCAGCTACAAAGACGACTGCAGACAATGGTATAAAAATATTATATATATATATATATATATATAAATTTTTTTTTAAAATCTAAAATCATAGACACCCCAGCTCATTTTATGTTTTTTTTTTTTTTTAAAGTATTGTAATACTTTATTATGAATGTGTCTGATAATCTCACACAGGCTGAGAATCTGCGTCAGAGGAGAATAATGCAGGTAAATCTTGTATTGACCACAGACACACACAACATGTTCACACATGATATATAAATAATATCCAGATTGATGTTTGGAACCTTTTGTCTCTTCCTGTTGCAACATGTAGCAGCACCACTGCAGAACAATGACAACATTAATATCGTCCTTCTTGGGGAAAACCGGAGTTGGGAACAGTTCCTCAGGAAACACCATCCTGGGAGAGAACAAATTCACATGTGAAAGACAACTGTCTCCTGTTACAAAGAGTCCAGTGGTAAAGAGAGCAGAGCTTAATGGCAGATCTGTCTGTCATCGACACTCCTGGGTTTTTTGATACTAATCTTTCAAAAGAGAAGCTCTCAGAGGAGTTTGCGAGAAGTGTGTATCTGTCTGCTCCAGGAGTTCATGCGTTTTTATTTGTTGTGCCGTATGGCAGGTTCACAGAGCAGGAGGAAGAGATATTGACAAAAATGCAAAAGGTTTTTGGTAAAGATGTGCTG